>JAOVVB010000036.1:4112651-4126286 GCA_028570985.1 Heterobranchus longifilis
GATGGGGCCTGAAACCTGACTGAAATTCTTCTAGGATGTTGTTTTCCTGAAAGAATGTGCATATTTGAGCTGACTACTTTTTCTAATATTTTTGATATGAACGGAAGGTTTGAAATCGGTCTGTAATGACAACTTGGAATGATCATTACAACTATGGAGACTAACAATAATGTACAAGTTTATCCACAAGTGTATAAATCTTTTTGCATTGGCATTTGGGTAAAGGACTGTAACAGTTTTCACAGTGTGTGTGTGTGTGTGTGTGTGTGTGTGTGTACTCTGTAAGACCATGTTAAACCGCATATCATTCTCATATTGGCCCTCATATTGACCTCTCCCTAACAGCTTTTGACTGCATTCGGGGGTACAGTAGAGATAAGTTGTCCTCCAAAGCTGGTGCTAAAGTCTTATCACCTTCCTCCATCCGTTTTGATTTTGGCGAGTGTAATTTTGTCTTTTTGGCACCATTGAAAGGTTTAAGCTGAAGTTGAACGCCAGCTATGTGTTTGCTCAGGACTGATTATATCAAGAAGCAGTGTTTAGTTTAGATGTCTCCTGCGCTGACTGTGCAATAAAGTATTTATAATCTTATGATCTCATGCAAGCTGTGAGGATGACATGGAGTGAGATGTAGCTCAGTTAAAACTGTTGAAATCATGGATGGGTAAAGATCATACTCCTTATCAGGATCCTCATTATAGACAAATATCTGTTTCTTCCTGATCAGCATGTCCTCAGCACCTACCATAATACAGCACTCCACAATGAGTGTCTCCTCAGTCTTTTACATCGCTGTGGAGGAATTCTGGCCCACTCTTCTATGCAGAATTTAGCCACATTAGAGGGTTTGAACATGATCAGCTTGTGTAAGGATCTCAATCGCATTTAAGTACGACTTTGACTAGGCCCTTCCAAAACCTTAATTTCATTTTTTTGAGCCATTCAGAGGTGGACTTGCTGATGTGTTTCGGATCATTGTCCTGCTGCATAAGCCAAGTGTGCTCGAACTTGAGGTCACAAACTGATGGCTGGACATTTTACTTACAGGATTTTCCTGTTGAGCGCAGAATTTATGTGTAAGTCCTTCAGGTACTGAAGCTGCAAAGTGGCCCCAGACCATCACACCACCACCACTGTTGGTATGATGTTCTTTTTATGAAACATTGTGTTAGTTTTATGTCAGACGTAACAAGATGCATAAGACCTTCCATAATGTTCAACTTTTGTCCCATCAGTCCACAGAATATTTGACCAAATTTATGGGCATAATTGAGATGTTTTTTGGCAGATATGATACGTGACTTTGTGTTCTTTTTGGTCAGCAGTGGCTTTTGCTTTGGAACTCTCTAATGGATGCCTTTTTTGCTCAGTCTCTTTCTTATTGTTGAAACAGCACCACTGACCAAAACTGAGACAAGTGAGGCCTGCAGTATTTAGATGTTGTTCTGGGTTCTTTTATGAGCTCCTGGATGAGTTGTTGTCGTTCAGTGTTCAGTGTTGCTCTTGGAGTAATTGTGGTAGGGTTCTCCACTGTTCCAAGTTTTCTCCAAATTTGGATAATTCTTGGATAGTACTTGAATTTCTTTAGATCGCGGCATGATGTGAGATCTTTAATTTCTTGATTCAGCAGGTCTGAAAGTAATCAGGCCTGGGTGCGCCAGGTGAAATTTAACTGAGCTTTACAAAAATGACAGCTGGTTCATGATTTAGCAAGGAGTGATTTTTTTTTTTACATGTAGGTTTAGGTAGGTTTGGACAGCTTTTTTTCTCATAATAAATAAAATTATAATTTAAAAACTGAATTTTGTATCTACTCTGGTTATTTTTGTGTAATATTAAAATTTGTTTGATGATCTGAATCATTTTAAGTGTGACAAATCTGCAAAAAAGAAAGAAAAATCAGGAAGGGACAAATACCTTTTTCATGTTAACAAGAGGATTGCCAAGAAGAGGTGCCATTATTTTGCACGCCTGTGTAGTCCACTTGCAAGTATTCTCATGTGTTTTGTCATTTCATATAAACACGTTCATGAATCATTTAAGATTTTAAGTGCCTTTAGTCGTCTGTTTTCTGTCAGGAACATTTGGCAGCTGAATCACTGAAGTGTGTGTGTAGGGGTTGTGGCCTCGCTGACTGGGCTCAGCTGAGAGAGAGAGAGAGAGAGAGCACAGAGAACAGCCCGGTCCTGTAGGTGTAGCCCGTGTACTTATTCACGCGCTGTTCACCTCGGGCAACTTCTCTCCTGCCCTGTTTAAACCCCAGATGACGTGACGTACCGGAATCCACAGGGCAGAAGACAAACAGCACGAGAGCGCCCCTTAACCAGAACATATGAGGCATTTCCATGTGGAGCGACTCGGCTGAGTTTGCGGGGAGAAAGCTGAATTTGGCGCTCGCGCTTTAATCGCTCGAGCCCTCGACATGTTCACGCGCGGCTCCAAAAAGCGCCGCTCGAATCGCGCGGTAAGTCCGTCCACCTTTTATCTCATATACCTTAAAAATAAATCTGATCCAGGATCATTACATGTCTGCTTTGTTTGCGGCGATACGGTTTACCTGGGGAGCTTGTTTTTGCGACTTTTAAAAAAGTTCCCCTTAGAACCCTTTAGTTCGTGTGAACTTGATGTGGCTTAAAATGTTTCGCTGGCATCAATAATTACTAAAAAAAAAAGTACTCGGAAATCACATTTTAAATCTTTAGTAGAAGGATAGCATTTTCTTTATACTTTACTCGACCATTGTATGGATTTCAAGGGGCGGGGCCAAGACACTGACGTCATATTTACCTGAGAAGAGTAATGGCTACCTCCTAAATTGCACACTACTGTACTAAAGGGACAAGTTTTATTTTTTACTTGTACCTGGAAAATATGTAAACCATGGGTAAAAAAGTGCGATACATCCATGGCATCAGAAAAAGTGCAAAAATGTGCTTTTTTTTTTAGGAAAACGTTGTATCTGAAGTACTTGTTTGCATTTGAACTTCTCAATTAATTTTATCTACTTGATGGATCACTCACTGTATATCTATCCTAGGAGCTTTGGGAACACTGGTGGGAATTTGAGTGGAGTATGAGTGATTGTATATCAAATAAAGATGCAATCTTGGGGGGAAAAAAATACTAATCTCACCTAATACACTTGACTCCAAAGGCTGGTGTGTTTGTGTAATGTGAACACTATATTGTGTCTGGGCATGCATCAGTGTATCATGTCAGAGACCGCCTTTTCAATTTTTCCCACAAACGGTATTGTAACTGAGCCTCCAATAACAAAAGTGGACTCCATATTAACTTAAATATTACCTTTACCTGCACTGTCACCTTGCACCCCCAGGGTCCGGGTTCGATTCCCACCTCAGATCTGTGTGGATGGAGTTTGCATGTTCTCCCCGTGCTTGGGTGCTCCGGTTTCCTCCCACAGTCCAAAGACATGCAGATTAGGCTAGTTGGTGTTCTGAAAGTGCCGGTTCAGGGTGTACTTCGCCTTGTGCCCCGAGTCTCCTGGGATAGGCTCCAGGCACCCTGTGACCCTGTATACAAGATAAGGTGGTACAGACACGGACCTTTCCTGTTATACTGAACTTCCAGCCTCCTAACACACAGTATGACTGCTGATCAGTCCCTGCTATCTGATATCACCCAAATGAGCATGAGTTCCCTGTTGAGTCTGGTTCCTTCAGGCTTCCTATTGCCATCTCAAGGAGTTTTTCCTTTCCACCGTTGCCTGTGGGGACAATCTGATAATTATGATTTATACATACTTTCTCACACTTTTCAAACTTGTTTGGATAATTTTTTTGTGAAGCTGCTTTGCGACAATGACCATTGTTCTAAGCACTATATAAATAAAACTGATTTGAATTGTATGGTGTACTTGGCTATGGTTCAAATGAGGTATGCAAGCTAACTGTGCCTAAACATGTAAGCTGACATCTATTCAGAATGTGACATTATCATCATCATCAGCGCTCGTCTTTTATGTAAATCTAAGCAGCTTGCGCACAGCTGTAGCTCATACAGTAGGACAGCAAGCAAGAGTTGTATGAAAAACTGAAAGTAAAAAAAGAAAAAGATGGTGAGCTTTTGGTGAATGCTCATGTAATGACTGTCTGAACCTCTCATTAGGGCAAATTAAACAAAACTGGATGATATTCAAGTGTTCCTATTTGAAAGTTTAGCATTCATGTATACAAAAACTTTTTAAAGTTTAATTTTTCCCCTTACACTAAGGACAGAAGAGCTTTTTTGTGGATGGAGTCACTAGGATTGTTTTTTGTCTACTTTCCTTTCCTGGAGGAAGTGCTTTCTATTCAGTGAGAGTTCCTTAACTTCCTAGAAACCACACGCAGGAAAAGGAACAATCCTGCATAACAAGATGTACAAATACAACTAGTATGTATATGATGTTTTCTGGGAAGCTGTAATGATCACTTATCTTTTAGCAAGATTTTGACTTTTATTAAAGTCCCCACACACACACACAAGAATTCTGTAGATCTCATGCATAAAGATGTCTTTTTGATCACGACCAGACGGACTGACTTGAATTCTCCCAGCATGCCACAGTGCCAGAGGCCCGTGACCTTGTGACTTTTAGCAAGTAAATGTGTAACAAGCTAGTCGTACGGAATGCAAATGCTTACTCGGGCTGGAGCATATGGTTAAGCTTGTGTTATTATCATATTAATATTTCACACATGCTAAAAAAAAGCACTCCGCTACTTAAGCTGGTGTTGTTTTGCACTTATCTTTGCACCACACTATTGTTACACGTCTAGTGTCACGTTGTGAGATTATGGCCCGGTCAGGTGGCTGTCGAAAGGAAATATTTCCCGAGGGTGCGGATGGGAAGACAACCTTGCGCGCATCCTGTCTCACAGGGAGAGGACGGAGGCCGTGTTCCTTTAAGCCACAAAACGCAGCGTAGGCGAAATTCTTTACTGAAACCTATCACTTTACTTTTAAGCTCTTTTCTTTCTTCCCGATTCGCTCAAACTTATCTCAGGTAAACACCGCTCATATCAGCGCACTGATAGCAGCAGTGAGATGTTCTCGCACTACGGTTGGCAGACGTCTTTATTTCGCAATGCTTTTGCACGTTTCTTTATAGGCAAATCCTGCCAAGACAATTTAAAGTGCGACGAAGCTGTTTAAATTATAGAGTCAGTTAGATGTCAAGATCATCCTCGTTTTGTGTGATTTATACGTTAGCGTTTTAGGCATTATTTGCAGTTGGAGGGTATTTAGGCTCGGTTCATGCATGTTTAATGCTCTCATCATGGCATATCAGTTCAAGGTTTGGCCAGGTGTGTGAATTATGCCTTCACAGCGTTACACCGCATTTTAACTGATTCCAGCAATGAATTAAATAAAGCTGGCTGACTTAATGAGGGCATGATATCACTGACACTTTTTCCTAAGGTGGGATTTAAGCCAATAGAACAGGAACTGAGCATGTCAACATTATCAGATGTAACCTCAGTCAACCTGTACAGTGAATTAATTATCAGAAACAAACTGTAGAATGTTTTTTTTAAGGGTCTCATTCAAAGTCTTTTGTTGTTTGATTCGGTTTTGAAATAGCTTAGGTGAATATGCAGGATTTAAATAGACTAAAATTGACTAAGATTGAGGTTTTTTTTTTCTGGCAAAACCCTTGCAAAATCCTTTTTTTTTTTTTTTTTTGAAAGATCATCACTTTTCTTCTTTTGAATTTTTGGGCGGTTGGTGCAATACCACCACCTACTGGACTGGATTGTGGAACAGAAAAATAAGATTATCGCTTTGCAAAGGACATGACATTTAAACAAATAACAACACAAGTTAAAGCATTTCAAAAATTTCAGTTTCGTAGGTTTCTCAATTTCAAGCTGCATCAGTGTAATGAAAATGTAATTTTTAAATAAAAGCATTTTGCTTTTGAAGTGATCTCAATTCAGCCCTTGTGACAGAAGATACAGTAAAAAAAAATCTCGATATAATGGCACCTGGAAGTTGGTGCGATATATTAGGCAGAAAGTGAACATTTTTTCCCTGAAGTTGACGTGTTGGAAGCAGAAAAAATAGGCAAGCATAACGATTTGAGTGACTTCGACAAGGGCCATATTGTGATGGCTAGAACCATCACAATATGGGGGGGGGGGCTTCTTTATGTTTAGCGGATGGTTTTAATGTTATGGTTCAATATATAGTAATTTATTTACAGTATGTGACACAAATGAGACCAGTGTAAAACAGAAGAAATAACTGATTTTATTTTATTTAAACGAAGACATGAGGAACAAAGCATTTACAAAGCATATTGTTACTGCATTGACTTCCTCCTTTAGAGCTGACCCCAAATGATTATTCCCTATTACAAGCATTGTTGAAACCTAATTGTGAGATGATGTTTGAACAGGACACTAGACTCAAACTCTACAAGTCAAGCTCATGAGATTACACTAAAGCACAGTTGGCTGGTTTTCACTTTGGTTGCATGCAGGTTTGTTTTTGTTGTAGCAACGTTTTTACAGTCACCTCCCTCTAAACTGCACTTAAAAAGCTTCGGCCTGTGATTCACCGTTTGTAATGTCAGGCTGGAGGCCTTTTTCTGTAAAATTATCTGTCTCTTGATCGCATATAGGGCTGGAAAGTACCAGAAGACTTGTGTTATGAACTTTGGATGAATGTGTTGATACTGAATTGTTGTTTGGGTACAAAATCAGCAATCACCAAAGTTTTGTCCTGACGCCCGTCATACAGGTGTGTGCAAAAGAAAAATAATATAAGGCACCGAATATACAACTGTACGGAATAACAGAACAGAGTTATGAAAGTAAAAACTACCTTAATTTCTCTATCCACCTCTACAATGATGCATTTATTCTAGCGTTTCACTACTGCTTGGATACCATCAAGGTAGAAAGATTTCTCAGTACGCCAGAGCCATGATCAGACTGCCTGCTTCACATCTGAAACGCTGGCCTCCCAGGAACTCTTTTACTGGCACAAACATGTGTAAACGGCTTGGAACGAGGATGTTGCAATAACTCCCAGCTGAGTTCCTGTCATGTGCAAGTGGTGTTCATGAATGATTGTGTGTACAGTTGCTACAGACAAATGCATCTCTTCCATCAATTTGGAAAACGAACGCAGTGGGCCCCGAGCCACCTGGACCGGGATCGTCATTCACAGACGTATGGCCTTTCTTAGAATGTTTGCACTATTCAAATATTTTACTGCGGCTAAGAGTCTTATCACCGTACTGTGCTTGAAATCTTCTGTAATCATCAGTCTCACTCATTCATTATTTATACAGCTCATCCTGTTCAGGATAATCCCAGGGTACACAAGCACACACTCATACACACACTCACACACACACTATGGCCAATTTTGAACCTCACTCACTCACACATTGTCTATACCACTTTATCTTGTATAGAGGGTGCCACACAAATATGCACACACACACACACACTCACTTACAGACTACGGCCAATTTGGAACCAGCAGTTAGCCTAATCTGCATGTCTTTGGTCAGTGGGAGGATACCAGAGTACCCCTAGAAAACCCACCAAACACGGAGAGAGCATGCAAACTTTAAGCACATAGACCTGAGGCAGGAATCGAACCCTTGACCCTGGAGATGCGAGGCCACAGTGCTAAACATTACGCCACAATGCCACCCCTTGTATATACAGTATTGTTAAAATGGATGCATTTTATTTAGTATTTATATGACCGGGCCATAATTATTTATTTTATTTAGTAATTTATTTATAGCACTGTCGCCTTGCACCTCCAGGGTCCGGGTTCGATTCCCATCCAGGCTTGATTCCCGTCTCTGTGTGCATGGAGTTTGCGTGTTCTCCCCGTGCTTGGTGGGTTTCCTCCGGGTACTCCGGTTTCCTCCCACGGTCCAAAGACCTGCAGATTAGGCTAATTGGCTTTTCCAAATTGCCCGTAGTGTGTGCCCTGTGATGGATTGGTACCCTGTCCAGGGTGTACACTGCCTCGTGCCCTAAGTCTCCTGGGATAGGCTCCAGGCCCCCCAGCAACCCTGAATACAGAATAAAGTGGTATGGAAGATGAGTGAGTGAGTGAGTAATTTATTTAGTTATAAACCACCAAGGAAAAGTATAGAAAAATTATTAAAATAAACAAGCAAGATATTAAGTAAAATTAAGTAAAACTATAAACTAATTACTAACTAACTAAACTATTTAAGTATAAAACTATAACAAAAAAATATTACTAACTAACTAAACTGATTAAGTATAAAACAAAAAAATATTTTAAAAAATACCTATTGATTTTTCCTTTTTTTTTATTTTGTCCAAAAAAAATCTGGAAACTTTTTTTATACCTTTTTTTTTGGAGTTTTATTATTATTATAATTATCATCATTATTATTATTATTATTATTATTATTATTATTATTCACATTTTAAAAGTTTATATGTTAATGGCTTGCACATAATGTTGATGAATGAAAACTTTTGCATACCGTGGAAGCAGAGAGAATGAATCCAGAGCCGAGCAGCTACTTCACATTCCGGTAGATTCCGGTACATTCCAGAGGCAGGTTGACAGGTTTGCTCATGCGTGTCTGTGTGTTTGATGTCAGAGTTTAAATGCTATAATGACTGTTAACTTTAGCATAAATTCATAGCTCGTGACTATGTGGGCAGGAGTGAAAAAATAAATGGAAAGAAATGTGGCTCTCCTTGTCTTTCTCACACTGTTCTGTTTTATTTTTTTGTTGTGTTTTTTTAAGCTGGAGCAATTAAGCCTTTAGTGAGAAGAAAGGAACTGAGAACACTCATCCTTCTGCTCCACCCCAGTCTCTCTCTCTTTTCTCCTTCATAAGTGCATGGTTGTGTCCCGGTCTTGGTTCAGTGACGTGACAGAGTTCACTGATCCTGCGAGCTGTGTTTGTTTACGCACGCACACGTTTTCAGAGGCCTTAAGAGGCTCCGGGCCCATATGACTGCTTTTATTCCTTCATTCTCTTTCACTCTCTGCACACTTTGTGATAAATTTATGTGCATGTTCATTTATCATATATATTGTTTCTATGTTCTAACATGTTCTAACATGTTCCCAATTCTTCTTTTATAAGACTTGTTGCTTGTCAATTGCTTGTAATTGCTTGTGTTGGCCACTATAATAGGAACACTATAATAGCGCTGCCCATTCACATGCAGTTAATCGATCATTCACCTGTTTTGCCAGTTTCGGTGAGTCTGTGCATATTGTAGCTTTTTTTTTTTCTCGGGTCTTTGCAAATAAAATTAGAACCCAGCATGTTCCTCTGTTTTTGAAATGTATCCTCCTCAATTTTTGATGTGGTTTGACCTTCGGGTTGGCATGCTCTACATAAATGTCCATGCTTTTTATGTGTTAATGCTCATGCTGAATGCTTATATGCCAAAATGAGGTATACATTTTTACTAACCAATTATGTCTAATAATATCATTTAACAAAAGCAAATTAAATCTTGTTTTATTATACACACACATTTAATGGAACCCATCCTAAGACCTGTGTTATGTCTTTGGAGTGCCTTTGGAAGCATCCCAATGTGAAGAAGGTGACATAAATTCCAGTGAGCTACTGTAATGCCATGCTGAAAGGATTCCCTGTATGAGGCGGCCGGCTGAACAATGGGCACCGACACAAAGACCGAAGCGATGACTTTGCCTTCAGCTACACTTCTCATAACTTCTGTTAAAACGCAGACCAGCGTTTAGACATTGTTTCTGTGCCTCAGATATTGCCCCCGAGATTAAGCCTGACAATCGTACAGTCCCGGCTCGTCCGCGCCGCTGTGTGTGGTGGAATGTCTGAGCGAGGTGAAGACTGTATTTAATCTTTTACAAACTCTAGCTGCATGCTTTGACACAAACACCTGTGTCCTGGCATGTGAAGGATCTGGAACTACTTGCGTGTGGGAGAACTAGTTCTTCATTTTATGGCTCTATTTTGGCTTGTATTGAAGATTTGTAGATTGTACTTAAAGCGATACTTATTTGTCGAAACACGCATTTTAGTTACTCGCCAAACCTGCCGACTTTCCAGTTTCCATGGTTACACACTTATAAAAAATGTTCATTAAATCAGGCCTTGCTGTTAGTTAAACTTCATTGGAATGGCGCCAACAACATTTGGGTGTTACATGCTGAAGCTGTACCATATGTGCATAATGAACTGTGGATGCATGTTGCCATCATAATATCGCATGCTTTTTAATAAAACTAATTTGTGAACCAGTGACTTTGTAGAAATGGGGGAAAATCAATTCAGTGATGTATCGTAACTCGTGTGGAAATCCGTTTATCGCCACATTGACTTTTTTTAAAATTATTATTATTACTTCTTAGTTTACATATGTTTGCATGTGAGGGGGTAAAATGTTCCAGTTCCTCTAAAATCGCACAGCTGGCAGTGCCAGGCAGAACAGCATTCTGTGTTGTGGAAGGAACTTATTATATTAAGTTTGTTCAGAATAGCAATATCGAATCAGGAGGTTTATAAAATCATGATGCTTATAGAATCACAATACAAAATTGAATTGCCATTTGGGTATCATGATAACATCGTATCATGTATAATTTGAAAAAAACACATTTGAATCGGGCAAATTTTTAAAAAAGATTATTCCCAGACGTAGGTGCTCTTCTTACGGACCATAGAGCGTGCAAGATAATTTGCACACTTTTCTGGCTACAAGCCTCAGCATCTTGAGTACCGCATTCTTTTGAATTGTTCCCATAAATGCACTTCTGTGCTCCAGCTTCCAGCAACAGTATGACTTTTCATATCAAGATAATGATCTGGCTGAAGTTAAAAAATGCCTGTGGAAACCCATCGTTAAATCTTAGGAAAAGCTTTTGATTAAAGTAGTTAATGTCAAGTAAACAAAATGCTCTCAGGCTACGGGAAAAGGCTTTATCAAGCTTCTGTGAAAGTAGGCAGTCCTTGGCCACAAAATATCCATCTATTCATTTTCCGTAGCACTTATACCAAGGCGCAAGGAAAATGGGGTGGCAATCCATTTTAGCGTGTCAGTCTCCAAGATACAGTCCTGTACAAAAGTATTGAGTCAACCCTCTGCTTTTAGTGCCTAAAGAGAACTTTAAAAACTGGTTGTTTATGCATCAAGCTCAGCAGCAACCTCAACAATCCAACCGCTCAGCATTCTGAATCACCAGTATACTAATCACCGGCCTGATCATCTGTCATCTGCACCTGTTTCTCGCTAGTTCAAGCCTTAATTAGATAGTTAGATGCTTTTTAATAATTTAATGATTCATAGGTCTCTTTGTTGCTTAACAAACAAAAACATTCCTCTGAAACTGCTCAGGTCCAGAGACCAGACTGAAAATCAGATCCAAAAACATGCCAAAAATGATACGCAGAAAAGTTTTCCAGGAAGTCTGGAGAACTATTCCTCAAGACGGCATTAAAATATAAGAAAGTCTGGCCCTTTGGGAGCAAAATATGAAGGAATGAAGGGTGGCTCAAGACTTTAGCGTGCAGTACTATACTGTAAGAGGAAACCGGAATGCTTGTAAGAAACTTACCAAGCGCATGGACCAGGGGCGAGATTCGCACCCTCAACCCTGGAGTCAGGATAGGACCGCGTCAGGACAGTGCTGACTATTAAACCACTGTGGCGCATTGATATACATTATATATATATATATATGATTATACAGCTTTTTATATAAATTGCGAGATGATCAAGTGTTCTTTTAAATAAAAGCAAGAAAACTATATTTCAGTACAACATAGTGCGTGTTAAGCCATCACATTGCTTTGGGCAGTTTTGAAACATAGGCCTAAAACACAGGAGTGTTTTGAAGGAACCGAAGGTAAAAGGATGAGAGAGTGGAAAACAAAAGAGCGGGGGGAAAGGAAGGGTGTGTAGCAACACTTCTGCAGTCATTTCCTTCCTTTTAACGCCATAAAAAGGTCAGCATCCATACTTGGCATGTAATATGCATTAATGGAGTTCAAAACAAAACAAAAAAAACACATCTGTTTTTTTTTTCCCCAAAAAACACACATTGTGGTCGCTCATGGAACGCATAGTAAGGTCTTACCCAGTGTACCAGAGAGCATATAAAGTGAACAGGACACCAAAAAATGTTATAATATGCATTTGGATAGTGGTGCCGCATAAGAATAAGGACACCTCCAAGCAACTGATGACTCTGACCTATAAAAAGCAGTGCGCTTTCGTGCTTTGTAAATGCAGCCCATGTGCTGCGCACAAGAGCAGAGGAGGATCATGGAGTGATTTATTTATAACTGAGCTTTTCTTTTCACGCAGGAGGAAGATCCCGACAGAGGGCAGCCCTGCATGCGATGTGGAGAACAGTGTCCTGGTTTACGCATGCACGGCTGGAGGTAAGAGAACATCCGCTTGACTGTATGGCGATCGTTAAACATTCCTCTTCTACTCATACCTAAAACTATGAGTTTTTTATATTATTATTATTATTATAAAAATTTTTTTGAAGGACATGGATAGGTGAAAGCTAGCATAGACGGAGTTTGTTTTAGCCGCGCATTAGACGCCGATTTCGTTCCAGAGAAAGGAACAAGATGTGCAGGCTCTGGGAGAGCAGCTTTTAGCAGTGTTGGGGAGTGCTGACTTTTAGGTTTTTTAACAACGGACTTTTACGGCCAGATGCGCATCTGGTTTTGTTCAAACTAGTCTATAAACATTGCAAAGGGGTACAGAACAGATGAGAAGTTTCCCCCTGACACCCCACAACACCACCGCACACCATCATGCCCCGAGTGAACTTACTAGTGACTAGTGAGTCAGCAGAAGAAAACACACTTGCACACTCCATCCGGTCAATGCAGTTCTTCAGAAATTCAGTATAAGGATATCTTTAGTCATAGTAATTAATTTGTCATTAGATTATTACTAAGACAAAAAAAAACTTTTTTTAACAGAAATGATGTTTTATTTCTGTTTAGTAGTAACAGTGGTTTAGAAATCTTTTTTTTTTTTTATCAAATGGGTGATAAAGTAAATATTGCAAACCACATACATGCATACATCCATGCATTAATACATCAAGCACTCCTTTATCTCTGAGCATTAGACAGGCATTGATATATAGCGCTTATGCAGTACATCATGAGGAAAAATAGCAGTTCCACAAGTTCTGCCTGTTCTTGTTATTTGCTCAGAGAACATGCAGATATAATTTATTAAATACTTTTTTTTTTTTTTTTATAAAAAGAGTACAAAAGACCGCACCTCAAAGAGATTAATTTATAGACAGATTAGTAAATCTATCTGACTTTAACAGCTATGGAGACTCGCCAGAGACACCACCCAGCAGGAGCCCTAACATTGTACTGTATAAGAATTGTAATGTAGGTGTAAAGACGTTGCGATGACAGTTACAGTTTTTTTTTTGTGAATGTTATATATCGATATTCTTAATAAAATGACGTTGAGACAACGCTGAATGAGTGACCCAAGCACAGTGTTACAACTTCAACCTCAAAACAACCTTTATTTAGAGCATTTACAGTGCCGGGCCCAAGCCCGGATAAAATGGGAGGGTTGCGTCAGGAAGGGCATCCGGCGTAAAACCTGTGCCAAGTTGTAGTGCGGA
>JAOVVB010000036.1:4126386-4141302 GCA_028570985.1 Heterobranchus longifilis
AATGCAACTTAATTCATAACATTTGTATCATGAGCTTTTTCTGGATTTTTGGTTGATATTCTATCTTAATCCTTTACCATAAACCTATGATAAAAAATTATAGACCCTTCGGACACAGCGGCTTACTGCACGCAGCGCGTGTATCTCATGTCACTGTTGGAATGTCACCACAACATTTTGACAACCAAAGAAAATTCCTGCTACTTCTTTCCCCCTTTTTTTCTAACATTTCTTTAATTTAACCAGAGCACACAAATTCTGTACTTAAGTAAAAAGTTTTCTTTTTTTTTCTTGGAGTAAATATTACTCAAGTAAAAGTAGAAGTCCTCCACTTACTTGTGTACTTGAGTAAACGTACAAAAGTATTCACCTTGGTATTTACTTATGTAACAAAAAACTGGGCTTGTATTTGCCCATACTCATAGTAGCCTTTTTTTTTTTTTTTGTAAAAACATCTCTCTCTCTCTTTTTCTCCTTGTCTCTGCTTCCCGATTGCGAACGTTGCTGTTTCTGTTGCTCTATGCACCCAGCTCTGCTTCTGATATCGAACACCTGTTATTAAGTGTGTCTCGGAGGAAAGGCAGGTCATGCGATTACCTACAGTACACATAGTAGTGAGCAGGTGGACAAAGTCCTGCTTCAAATACTAACTACAGTATTTGAACGGTTATGTAACACCACACCATGCAGAAATGCAGTTAAGTAGAAGTACAGGGATTTGCTGTAGTTTTGAGCCGAGTAAAAGTAAAACGTATCCTCTAATAAAACTGATCAAGTACAGATAAGGTAAAATATAAAATATGTACTTAGTACATTTACTTCATTACTGTACTTGAGTTACCTCCCATCTTTGATTTTAACAAGAGGTTCTTAATGACGGATACAGTAGAACAAGGTCCTGCATGTTTTCTGATGTAGTAACACAGGAGTTAAATGCAGGTATGAGCTTAACTTGTAAATCGAGAACAAAAAATGTCAGGCAATAAAATAAAAATAATAAAAATAAATTTTACACAAATAGCGATTTAAACGGCGATATGTAACTATTAAATGTATCATTATGTCTTCAAACATATTTATCTAGGCTAACACCTAATAGCTGGACTAATGATCTCATGAAGAGGATGGTTGCCAATATTCACCTCAAAATTATAAAAAATTAATGAACACCTAAATTATTGACCAACTTTGCATAAATGTTCGACCATACACCATGTGTATGTTAGCTGAAATCAAAGCGCGGTATCATGTATGTGCGCAGGAACTGAATGATTGTTTGTCGCTTAGTGGCTTTCTTGTGCTATTTACAAAACACCTTCAAAATATTCATATCTAACTAATTGAGACTCATGTTTAGACTCGAGAACACGGATATCGACACACACATACAGCATACACACTCTCACAGTGGCATGATGGTGATGTGAACAGTAAAATTATAGATGAGTAAAATAGCCAGACGCATAACGGCCCAAATGCTGCAGGACACGTCTGGAATTCCAGCGGTTAAAGAAAGAACGATTTGTACGTTTGTACGCGTCTGCTTGTGTGTTTGTTCTGACCGAATTAGTGCTTCTAAAACCTGCCCCCATTTCCCCCCACCCTCTTCAAAGTCATACATCAGTGTCTATCTTAATCAGATCTCTACTTAATCAGTGTGTGTGATCTCTCTTTAAATTGACACCAGATTGAAAGTGTACAGATGTGTCACAGTAGGGCAGCGTTGATGAAAATGTCTACACTAGAGTGGAATACCATTTCATTTTAGGCAAATGTTCTTTCTCATAGAGTTTTTTTTTTTTTATGTCAGGAAATCTATCAGCGTTTAATCAGTTAGTCATATTTTATCAGAACATTTTATGATTTATTTAGTTATTTAGTAGCAATCAAATGACCTGTCTTACATACAGGCTAGATAAAAAGTTTACAGTTGAAATTCTGAGTAGACGATATCGGAAGTATCTCTGTTCTATACAGCGACCCAAAGGTTTCCATGCACAGTGAAGCCAGCACCTCGTCAGCCGCTCTCGTCATGTACACAAACTAAGTACGGAAAAGGTTTCGTAAAAAGTCTCAATTTGCCCTCTATGTATGAGGAGTTTTGAGACACCCTGTAGTTGTGTGTAAGGGGTTTACTAAATCAGGGGAAAACACAATTAACAATCACTTTTCTACTCCAGACTATTTAGGAGCCAAGTGTCCTGTTGTAAAGTTTTAACTCACTGACTTCTAGATGCCTAGACTTATTCTATTCTTTCAATCTTTGGTTTTTATTTTTTCAGTTCTCTTGTTCTGTCTCGTCTTTTCCCCCCGTGTCCGTCTGGCCCCTCATTCCTTGTCCCAGTCCAGGCTGTCACACTAATGAGATTAGTCCTTTCAAGGTCTGCTTCTGCTGCCAAGCCTTCAGCAATTGAGCCATCAGCTCTTGACACACTTTGCTTTTTTCTCTCCCTCCCGATCTTTCTCCCTTTTTTCTTCTTTCTTTATCTCTTTCTGTCTCTCTCCTGCTCTCTCTTTCTTTCTCTATTTATCTCTCTTACTTCTCTCTGTCTGTTTCTCCCCCACCCTCACTCTCTCTCCTCTTTCTATTTATTTCTCTTTCCCTCTCACTGTTTGTCTGATCTCCCCTCTCTCTTTATCTCACTGCCTGTCTTGCTCTCTCTTCTCTTCCCCCTCTCTTTATTTATCCTTCTCTCTATCTTTCTCTCTCTCTGTATCTCTTTCCTTCTCTCTCTTCCCTCTTTCTCTATTTATCTCTCTCTCTCTCTTCCTCTCTTCCCCTCTTTCTGTTTCTCTCACTGTCTGTCTCTCTGTTTTGCTCTCTCTCTTCCTCCTTCCCTCTCTCTCCCCTCTTTCTCTATTCATATCTCTCTCTCTCGCTCTCTGTTTCTCTTCCTCTCTCTTTTATCTCTCTGTCAGTCTCACTGTCCGTCTGTCCCTCTCCCTCTGTCTCTTTTTCACTCTCTCTCTCTATCTAACTATCTGTTAGTCTGTCACTGTTTGTCTGTCTGTCTGTCTGTGTCTTTCCCTCATTCACTGTCCCTCTGTCCCCCCTCTCTAGCTGTCTGCCTCTCTTCTCTTCCACTCTTTCTATTTATCTCTCCCTTTGTGTCTCTCTTCCTCTCTTTCTCTTATCTTTCTCTATTCATATCTCTCTGTCTGTCTGTCTCTCTCCCTCTCTCTCTTCCTCTCTCTCTGTCTGTCAGTCTCTTACTAACTGTCCCACTGTCTGTGTCTCCCTCCCTGCTTTGTTCTCTCCCTTTCTCTTTCTTTCTATCTATTGCTCTCTCCCTCTATTGCTTTCTGTCTGTCTCTTTCTGTCTGTCTCTTTCTGTCTGTCTCTTTGTCATGCCCTCTGCTACGCTCTCCCACTCTCACAATCTCTCTCTGTATCTCTTGCTCTATCAATATATTTTTCTCTTTCTCTTTGTCTGTCTTTTCTTTTCTCTTTCTCCCTCTCTGTGTCTCTCTCTGTCTCTCTGTGTGCCTCTCGCTTCCTTTACATATTTGTTTCATTAATTTACTCATTAATACGTAAGGGCTTGTCTAGGGGAATCTTAGCTAATGGGCAGCGCATAAAAAATAAAGCCAGCATGAAAGTGAAAACCGAGCTTTATAGGGGACAACTCATCTCCCAACGGGTCAGGAAATACACTAGTTGCAGATGTGTAATAACCCGAAAGGATGTGGAATGTTTGGAAGTGTTTACTTCGAGGTGATTTGGTCTTCTTCTGCTGTGGTTATAAGGTATCTGGAATAGGGGCCTAGTTCACTTAAATCCCCCCACTAGTCTGCGCGGATTAGCGCTAGTCGCCATGCGAAATCCGAAATCCTGATACGAACCAGCTGTGTTTCTAAAAGCTCGGCGGCGACTATCTGTTTTAGAGTGCTTATTTTCCCAGAACTTTCTATCCCAGAAAAAAAACATACTTGGTGAGTTGGTGAGACAGCTTGGGCTGTTTGGTTAACATAAAACGTTTTTTTTTTCCCAGTAAGACAGATGGGGCTTCCCAGACGGCGCGACTCAATTAAGGTCCCCGTATCGAATCTTATCTTACGGCTAACACACCAAATTGGCTGCTCTGGCTGAGGTGCCGAAGGACCAATCCGTCTTGTCATGACCACACGTGCAGATTCGGGTTTAAAGCACGTCTCGTAAAGGCAGTTGTCCAGTCTGGGAGAGAGTGTTATTGAGTTACACACACACAACCCCCGAATGTTGAAACAGACAGCTACATAAGATACTTCAGTAAGCGATTAGTCATTCGCTAATGGCTGCCACAGTAACACACTATAACACACGTCTCAACCGATTGTCCATCTGTCCCCTACGTGCTCTTTAGCATAACTGCTACTGTTATGCAGGCTAAAGTTTCCTTTCATTTTTTGAGGTAACACCAAAACAATAAGTTTTACATTATTGTGAGCTGCGAGTTACATTTTTTTCCTGCAAGCTATAATGTCAATATATTAGTGTTTTTTTTTTTCTTTTTTCTTTTTAAACTTGCCACTCAGGAGTTTGAGGCAATAATGTAAAGTTATTGTAGGTAGCTTAGCACAGTAATTAGCATCTTAGTTTTGCTTAGCTAGAAATCTTGAATACTGCAAACAGACTAGCTTTCGAACTTCTTCATGTGAAAAACCCTTCAGACACCTGAATTTTAACCCTAGAGCAAGATATGGATATTTAGTCAAATATATATTTTTCAATCATAACAGAAAATTATTAACAGGAATATTCTAATTGAATCTAAATCTGTAAAACCAACCAACCAGCATAACTTTCTCAGAGGAAAGCGCTATCTGCCCTCTTACTCATACTCGTCCTCAAAGATGCTGTGATACAAGAGTTGTTCAAGTCAAACTGGGACTTTTGATTGTGCTGCTGAGAGAGTAAAAGCTCCCTTTATTTCACTGTATAATCTCCTGCTACGCTAATGCACTTATCCCAGTGTTGTTGGATACCAACAAGGTATTCAAAAGTTTTCTTAGTATGCCAGAGCCATGAACACACTGCCGGCTTCAAGTTTGAAACGCTGGCCTTGAAGGAACTCCTTTAATGGCCCAATGACATGTGGAAATGGCTTGGAGCAAGGTTGGGATGTGGCAATAGCTCCCAGCTGAGTTCCTGGTGTTGGTGAATGAGTGTGTGTACAGTTCCCACAGACAGATGCGTCTCTTCCTCAAGTTGGCGACAAGTTACCCGTCGTTTTTCCACTGTGTGTTCCACTGGCTGAATGTTCACTGGAACGACTGCATGGGGCTCCGAGCCACCTCGTACACCCTTCTTCGAAAATTTTGAACCATTCCTATCATTTATTTTGGCTAAAAGTTTCACCACCGTCCTGTGCGTGAAGTCCTCTGGAAATGTCAATCAGTTTTCCTGCTTCATTCTTAAGAAAATTCATCACAAGTCCCACTTGTATGTCTAGTTTCTCAATGATTGACAAGGGAAACAAGGGTCTTTGCAGGAAAACATTAATCATGCAAGCAGAAATAAATTTCCCCTACAGCCTAAGAGCAACAGTGTTTTTCCCTTCTCCAGGGATTACAAATACAGCAGCAGCAACAAGCTTGTCTAATAAAACTTAGTAGGAAGGATGACACAAGCTTGAAAGAAAACCGAGGCTACGAGCCAACTCTTTTTACTGACAAATGCTGACGGACCGATCGACAGGTTGTTATCATAAGCCTGATGTTCTGCTTTTATTGCATGCCTTCAAACGGCTTGTTTAAGGCATTAAATTATTTAAATGCTCTTCAAGTCTAGTCTGAACTGTATCATTCTGACATCACCATGTCAGCAGTAGGTAAAAAAAAAACATGGAAGTTATAAGCCAGGGCTCCTCTTTAATCTGTTTAATACTGTAAGATGTGTGCTCATCTTTGACATATGTGGCAAGCGCCATCTCTCTTAGAGTTAAACACACTTCTACCTAACCTACTGCGTGACCTCTCATCCATATTGCAGGGTGGTGAAAGAGTCGTGTTGAAACACGGTATGAGCGAGGGAGGAGAGAAAGGACGATAAGAGGGGAGAAACGCAAGAGGAGAAGAAGGGAGGGGAGGGGAGGAATAAGGGAAGGGAGGTGTTTGCGCAAGTTGAGCGAAGTCACCTATTGTCTGAGGCTCGGTGTAGCTGCTACGGCCTGGGGGCACGAAAGGAAGGAAAGGAAGCCAGGGAGCGAGGGAGAGGGAGAAAGGCGTCTGGTTTGAGTCAGCACTCTGACGCTCCTGCTGCCCAGTGAAGAATGCCTCGCTCGCTCAAGTCATCTTGAAGGTTGAAGGATTCTAATCATGAGGGTGATGGTTTCGGGCAGCAAAGAATGCATGAGTGGAGTGATGGCGATCTGAGGTAACGGTGTCATCACTTGATATCTGGTTTTGCTGTTTACTGATTAATGATCATTTTAAATATACTTTTATACACTTTTAAGTTGCATTACAACATCTGCCTTTTTGTTAACAAGGCCAGAGAGTTCATTTTCCTTCTGTTAGTTATTATGTACTAGGGATGCTGGAATGAATGTAATTGATCCATAAACCAGTAACATTCCCATTTAAAAAAAAATATATATATATATATATTTTGCTAAATAATCAAATTAATCAGATCTCAATTTACTGATAAAACATCCTGCTAGCGTTTTTATGATGCTATGATAACGTGACTTAGCGCTGTTTAAATTGGGACCCTGTTGGAGTCATGGGTTTCATTTCAGCGACTTAATGATTGCGTTTAGACTCGGGGAGACACCGATCTGCTTCCTGTCTCCTCCAGAGAGACTAATGAGACGAGCCTGACTTTTAAATGCTGTATAGTAACAATACCTCATCATAAAAATTGGTGTAGCCGTCACTAATGATACCATGCTTACTGGAATCGTTTCTTCTAAAAAAATTTTTTTTAAAAAGAATCAGACAGAGGTTAATTCAAAACACAGAAATGTGAAGTAGCATATTTCAACGCTATGAATCTCATGATTAAAAAAAAAAGAAAAAAAATTAACCCAAAGGATTTAAACAGTTTTTTTTCCACTTGATCCCCTTAGCGGTCTGACTACATTCCACTCTCTATTTTGCTCCTGTCACCCAGATCATTCCCCTGACATACCAGGATTAACACATCGTTTGAGTTCGGCCTTTTTTTCACGTATGCAATCCACGATTTCGTGTATCAGAAAACTGCAGCGTAATCTGGTGACAAAATGTCCAGCTGGAGTTGCATTTTAGTCTATACCGAGTGTGTGTGTGTGTGTGTGTGTGTGTGTGTGTTTTTCACAGGCTAATTCACCTAACAAGGCTGTCCAGTGATGCCAAGCTAAATATACCCTAAGAAGCCTTCATGTTCATGTCAGCGTTGCCATATTGGTGCACTAACTAACACTCTCAATAAGTCTGAAGAGATGATTGACGTATCAGCAGAGTGAGTGTGTGTGTGTGTGTTTGTGTTCTAGAGTTATATTTAAGTTGACTTAATTGAGTTTGACATGCTGTCAAGAAACATCCCAGAATCTGACAGTCGGGAAAAGTTTGTCACATGACTTTTGTGATAAATTTGTGTCTGCGGTTTAGTAGAAATGTGCTGACTTTAAGTAGTGTGTGTGTGGGAGGTTTTTTTTTTTCCCGCCTGCCAGATTTGACCTTGTGGGAAGGTTTGCAAAATGTTTCTTTTTGGTTATTGAGGTTAATGTAAGGGTTAATTTTAGGTAGAGCGGAGCATTCATTATCAGCATTAATGATACACGTTAGTACCCTTGCAATCAGTGTGTGTGTGTGTGTGCAGGTTTATGCACACTATTTGTCTAGCTGTTAATAGTGGCATTACTTCCTGCTGCTATACCACTTGACCAAACACACACACGCCATCCTGACTGCACTCAAGCAGAGGTCAGGTTGCATGTGTAGACTGGAGCTCGAGAGCTTTCGCCAACACAGCTTAATCTTCACGGCTCTGTTCTGATCCTCAGTGTGTATTCACGAACGAAAGTGTCCTGGAGTGTGTTAATTAGCGTTTGTTTTTTCCAATGTTGGCGGTATCAGTGTTACAGATATTTGAGTCTATATTTCGGATTGAGCTCGTGTGTGTGTGTGTGTGTGTGTGTGTGTGTGTGTGTGTGTGAATAATGTAAAACTGGCTCATACATTTGTATCAGGAGTAGAATCTGACCTGACAGTTAGATCTTGCAGCCAGGTTCATTTACATTCAGCCTTCGCTTGACGCTCATTATTCGAGTCGCTGATACAGTGTTATAAGATTCTTTGGCATATTTTTGGCCCGCTGAGATCTGGTGCGAAGATCTCGTGATTATTTTGCCCTTAAAAGGGCATTCGAATGGACGAGGGCAACGAGTTGCACCGTTAGGAGCGAGAGCGTAATGGGCCACGGTAACGCGCAGTGTTTAAATTATCTCAGGCTGTTAAAGCCTCTGACGTTGTGAACGCCGGGCCTCTCGTGCATCACCGCTGTTTTCCTAATGACTCCCATAATTCTTGGGTGATGGATGAACGGCATGGAAGAAAGCTGTTGTATATAGCAAGGCACGCTTTGGTCTGTGGCACAGATATGAAGCACGGAAGGGTGGAAAGGACAATGGCAGGACTAAGGGATGTACGTTGTGTATAAATATGTGAAGGAAATGGAAGTGGCAGCTTTCCAAAATGGAGACCGTATCGCCCTCGAGATGGAGAATCAAAAGAAGCAGCTTGTTTTACGCCTTTTGTAGCCATAAGGCACCAACTCTCTGTGTGCACAACCCAGACATGTGTACTAAGGACATAAACTTCCATTTAAATAATGAGATAACATGTTTAGATTTTTACCCCAAGCTATTTTAGGCCACACAAGACTGTTGAGGTTAACATTTGATGCAAATTAAAAAGTACTTTCCCGGAATCTGTGGATTTGGGGTTTTGAGAAGGTTTTAATGTCAGATGTTGATTAAAAAGCTCATTATTTTAAGAATACGTCCAATAGGGCTAAACTGGAAGATGACCCAATGGACATAAGTAAAAGGGCCAAAACGTGCTGTTCCAGTCTGGCTTCAAAAGTGAGTCAATCCCCATAAAGCCCCATGTTAAAATGGCAATAAAAACAGTTTTAGTGAATTTTTACATTAGGAAGGTAGGATCGTGGGTTTCCAAGAACTCTTCACCTCAAAGTCTGGTTCATTTTGATCAGTGAGAACACAATCGTTCTGTGCTTGGAAAGTCTGACCTTGAGAACTATACGGCATACAAAGGCACGGATCTAATCAGATATGGAACCTATTGTACAGTACCTGAGAACGGAAGTAGATCGCTGTTTAGACGCGGTGTCATCTGTGTCATCTGTCTCCTACGAAATCTCCACATCGCACCAATCTCATCCTCTGACCTACATAGCCATAGCTGATAAAGTAGGAAGGCATCACTCTTGCCTTTTTTTTTCAGAAATATCAATAACATAAGGCATAGCGTGAAGGTTAACCTTCTTGTTCTCTTCTTATTTTGTGTTTAATGGCAGCTTACAAACCAAGTAGGTGCCACCTGCTGTCATATAGAGAGTGTAAATACGTAAGTGTGCCTTTGAACGTTAGGCAAAAAAAAATGAAAACGCTAGCCAGTAGGGGGGGTGGGGGAGCAGTCGTTCCTGGGCCGGGTAGAAATCGATCGTGCCTAATGTGAAAACATCCTTATTCTCCTTAGCTAAAATTTCCATTCGTGACAACTATAACTGTTCACTCCGCCCATTTGCGTATTTATGGATTAACCGGGATTTAGCAGAGTCGGCTCCTGCCAAGGTGGCGAAGACCAGAGTTTCCACAGTTGAGCTTTAAAATTGCTCTTTAGAAAACCTGTGGGTGAGGCAACAGAGAGTTCGTCCAGCACTTTTATTATACAGTCTATGATGGAAGTATAAATCTATAAATATTTTCTTTTGGACACCTAAAGTTACTTCAGTGCAAATTCTGTAGGCAAGCGAATCAGTTAGAAAAATAACTGAGCGAATTTTGGAATGTACTTTGAGAACTTGACAGCACTATGACTGTAGGACCTCACCGGCCACCATTTTGAAACAACTATGACATTATATCTAAGAACGAACCTGGAAAGTCCATTTCCTCTTTGCCCACATGTTGCTCTTAAAATTACTAAAAGCAGTTTTAGTGAACTATCACATTAGGAACGTGGGATGGTTTCCAAGAACTCTTCACTGCAAAGTCTGGTGCATTTTCACCCCATCAATGGCCATGTTGAATTTTTGCTTGGTTAGCAAACCTCAAAAATGGTTCATTGGTGCTATGTTACTTACTTTTAAGTTGTATTCAGATTTAGGTTAAAACTAGCAATATTAATGCAGGAAACGCTTCATGTATTCAGACTCAGGTTGCACACATGTTTTAGTGGAGATTCAGCGCGATCCATTTCAGATAATGCAAATCATCTGCCAGACTTTCTTTCTTGATTGGAAGTGCCAGACTCTTGAGTAGCGTCTAGTCCACTGCCGTTAAATACAAGCTTTTTCCGTAACACCCAAGATCAAGCAGGGATAGAAAAGGCTGACTGGTGATGGACATAGCATGTAACATAGCTGCATTAATAGATCTTACTGTAATTCATCATATTGTGACTCCTGGCAAACAGTTACTTTAAGTGATTTGTGTTTTCGTTTTAGCTAATCATTAAGAAGAATGCTAAAACTAAGGAGTATCCCTCGCTGTGTATCCAACAACAAACCACAGGCTCGATCAGTGACTGCAGGGCTGCTGAGAGTTCCATACTACTGACTGTCACATGGTCACTGTTGATCAAGACCGTTAACCTTTCAGTGACAGCTTACGAGGACCCCTGCATCCAGCCTCCTGGATGATCTTGTTGACACAACCCTCCCACTTTATCCAGGCTTGGGACTGCAGCCAGTGGCTGGGGTTCGGGCATTGGGTGGGAACTTAACCCGGGCATTCCGCATGGCAGGGGAGAAACCTACCACTGAGCCACCAATGCCCACTGTATATGTATAGTGTATGATAATAAATCAGGTTTTTAATAGTTCACTGTTTTGGGAGTCTGAAATATTTTGTTTTCTGGCTCAGTTGCACTTGAGAGACCTCTAAATACAAGTTTTTATATGGGTTTTATATGTAGCAGAGTTTTTTTTAAACACGGACTGAGTAAATGTCTTGTATATAGAAAAAATGTCATTGTTTGTCTTTTATATTCAGTCATACTGATGGTTCCCTGGTGGATTGTTTGATTGAACCCCGGCCCCTGGGGAGTTGTACAAGCCAGTACACCCCTAGTGCCTGTCCCAGGCCTGAATAAATTGGGAAGTATTGCATCAGGAAGTGCATTGAGTGCAAGAGGAAAAAAATAAAATTAAAATATGCTGACCTGGTGATCTGTTGGAGCGGCCTCCGAAAAGAATGAGCTGCCAAAAAGAAGTACGACAACAAAAAAATTTAGTTATAAAGATAATATTATCCTTTATTTTGCAATTGAATTAAGATTCAATTATTTGTCAGATCTACCTTACAGTACAGTGAAATAATTAGGAAGCTGGGCTCAGAGCGCAGGGTCAGCCGGGTTACAGCACCCCTGAAGCAGATACGGTTAAGGGCCTTGGTCAAGAGCTCAACAGTGGCAACTTGTCTCCTGGCAGCTTGTTCATGTTCCTCTTGACCTCTTCTATTAACAAGGTGCTTACCACTAAACAGCACAGTGCCCTTGACCTGTTTGAGGAAGATTTTTATAGTTGCATTTGCTAAAACGTGATCAGCTAATGAGACACAGGCTTGAAATTTTTATTTTTATTTTTTTTAAAGCTCAACGACTGTGCAGATACGAGGCCACAGTGCTAACCACTATGCCACCATTACACCCCATGATATCATAAAGTCCCTGTTTGATATTTCCGAGTCTGTAAATATTTTCACTGATTTTAGTGCATAGATATTTGATTGACATTGCAGAGCGTGCAAGCGATTTTGTAAAAATTTGATTGCTTTATGTATTCGGAGCATGTCATCTGTTTGCCATTATTATAGTACATTTTCTCTCTTCACTTTTTCTCTCTCTCTATCTCTCTCTCTCTCTCTCTCTCTCTCTCTCATTAGAAGTAGAAATTTCACCCCCTTATACTCCACTGATAAAACAGGGCGGAGACTGGATTTATCACTTTAGCGGTGTGTGAACACACCCACTAATCTTTAGACCGGCTCTCTCGCACCCGCCCTCCCTCTCTCCCTCTCTTTCTCCGTCTCTGGCAGCGTGTCAGTACGCTACAGCGCTTACAGCCTGCCGGATCTCGATGGGTCACATCAGGGGCAGAGGAGAATTAAATCATAACAGCATGCCTCCTGTCAATCTGATCCTGGAAGCCACTTTATATCCAGTGCGTATTTGTTTCTCATGTCCTGCTTGTTTATCATCATTGTTTTACTTTGATGTAACTCCTGCTTGTAATTTTTTGCGAACAGTATGAAACCGGTTCAGGAATGCTGAGTGATTGATTGTGTTATTCTTATCACTGAAGCGGATAATTTCTCCTGTAAATGCGTGTGCATGTGTGTGTGCGTGTGTGTGTGTGAGCGCACACGTGTGGTTTGGAGATTGTGGGGTTGAACCGCAACCTCCAGTTGAAACGTTCCCAACTTGTTCATGTCGTCTTCCGGCTGTGTGTTTGCGCAAGTGGAATAGGATCATTTCCATCATTGTGTTTTATTTCTCGTGTAAAAAGTCAGGATATCATTGAAGGGAATAGTAATGTACATAAATAGTCTTTGTCGTCCCTCAGTAGATGAGTTGATGCCCCAACAGATATCAGTCTATGTGTGTGTGTGTGAGAGAGAGGGAGAGACAGTGAAAAAGAGCGAGCGAGCGGTAATAACAGGGTTTAGGAGTCACGCCGAGGGGGCTTATGCTTATATGATGTCACGTCTCCATTACAAAGCTAAGACCGTGTGAAGACATAAGCGTGAAATTGCATTTCTGCACTGACAAGTCGCGCACTGATCCAGCTGTTACATGCTCGGCTGGGAATCTCGTTTTGTGAAGATAAAGTGCAGGAATTAAAATCTAGAGAAATCAGAGGATTAAAGGAACACAATTTAGGTTTTTTTTGTTTGTTTTTTTCCAACCTAACCTCTATCTGCTTACATCTGAAGCATAGCTGTGATTAAGCGCAGATAAAATTTTGAGTTTCCTTGTAACAAGGGAAACGAAAGAACAACAGGAAACCTGATTACGTGACACTAATGGATCTCTATTAGTCTGTGTTTTCGGTTGAAGGAACATTTTAAAATTTCAACTTCGGTCTCATTCAGAAACATTTATTGTTTCAGGGTAATAACTGTGCGCAGTTTTCAACAATGGCCCTTAGACTTATACCATCCATCCATCCAGCTCTAAGAACCTTTGTAGTCCAACTAGGGATCGTGGAGGCCAGGGGTGACTGTTGTATTTATTCCCATTTTCGTGGTAGGACCTCCGATCAACATTCACACACGAACTCACCCACTACAGGCAATTTGGGAACGCCAATTAGTCTAATCTGCATGTCTTTGGATTGTGGGAGGAAACCGGAGTACCCGGAGGAAACCAGCCAAGCACAGAGAGAACATGTACTCCTTAGACCTGTACATGTGAATTAATACAACTTCTTTTAGTACAATGAAATACGTTGAAATCCTTGTCTATGGGAATCACGCACAAGCATCCCAGATACAAACAAGAGCTCAGGGTTAGATTAGAAATCCTGTAGTACTCTGTTAATTGTATGATTTCCACTTTAAGTCATACTAACCCATAATCTTTGGTTCATTATTCCTCCTTCTGCTAGGTAGAGTCAAGAAATGCAATGTTACTGTAGCTCTTCGTGCCAAAAAAGCAGGATTTGCTCTGTGTACAGGCGCATTAGCAGTCTAGCCTGACCTGCTTTGACAGATCCACAGGCACATGGAAAAGTGCCTTAATAAAGTCTATACAGAAGTGCAAAATAGCATTAAATAATGGAGTCTATACAGGAGTGCAAAATAGCATTAAATAATGAAGTCTAAACCGAATTACTTTATATTGTGACGGTTAAGGTAAATTCTGGGTTACAATGCTTTCTCCTAATTGCCGTGTATCCATATAATTACAGCAGCATTAGGTACAAATCTTCCTTTTTTTCTGTTCCTCCAGTGCTCTTGTCCTCATGACTCCCCTTCTAAGATTTCCATTATCCTTTTTCATCCTTTCACAGGAAGATCTGCGTGCACTGTAAGTGTGTGCGTGAAGAGCATGCGGTGCGCTCGGTGCCCGGACAGCTGGAGAAGATGATGATGAAGCTGGTGTCCGACTTCCAGAGGCACTCCATCTCGGATGATGACTCGGGATGCGCCTCGGAGGAGTATGCTTGGGTGCCTCCTGGGGTCAAGCCCGAGCAGGTCAGAAGATGTGCACTGGACAGAACAAAATTGTAAACTTTAGACTAGACTAGTAACCTGTGCTTGAGCTAGCCTGGTGCATATACTGTAGGCAAATTGTTGTATTTATTCATTGGGTCACTTCCTGTTTAATGTGCAATTAAATAAATATAGTCAACTTGATGTAGTATTTCCAGTTATACGGTTACGATAAACCAGATATTTAACCAATTTCATCATCTTTAAAGAACCAAAAGTAATGATCTTTGCTCCTGTGAGGGGTTGTTCAAATTAAAACCAGACTTGTGATTGTGCAGAATAACAGAACACAGTTATGAGAGTAAAAACTTCTAAGAATCTTTATTTCTCTATATAATCCCCTGCTATGCTAATGCACTAATCTCAGTGTTTCACCAGTGTTCGACTACCAACAAGGTAGAAAGTTTTCTCAGTACGCCAGAGCCATGATCTGATTGCCTGCTTAACTTCTGAAACTCCGGCCTCCCGGGAACTCCTTTAATGGCCCTTT
>JAOVVB010000036.1:4142310-4152475 GCA_028570985.1 Heterobranchus longifilis
AGTTTTCTCAGTACGCCAGAGCCATGATCTGATTGCCTGCTTAACTTATGAAACTCCGGCCTCCCGGGAACTCCTTTAATGGCCCTTTCCTTTTATAAAAAAAAAACAACAACAAAAAAAAAAAAAACCCGTTTTGATCAGCAAAGGCGTTCTGTTCAGGAACTCGTCTGGGAGTTATTGCCACACACACACACCCCGTCCTGACCACCATATAAGTGATTTCCATGTTTTGGGGTCATTAAAGGAGTTCCTGGGAGGCCAGCGTTTCAGACGTGAAGCACGCAGTCCGATCATGGCTTCGGCGCACTTAGAAAAACTTTCTACCTTGATGGTATGTAAGCACTAGTGCATCGCTGGGATACGTGTGTTAGTGTAGCAGGGGATTATAAAGAGGAATAAAGGGAGGTTTTGACTCTTATAGGTGTGTTCTGGTACTTTCCACAGAAGACAGACTTGTACACCCCTCATATGGGATCATTAACAAAGTTTTAGTTGTCGTCCATTTCTTAAACCCGAGCTTGCTTCCCTATGCATCAAGCATGAAGCTTACACACTTTCACACATTTGTGCTTTTCAGCAAATAAGAAAACAAACGCTTTCCTTAAAGCTAATTTACACACGTACAGTACAGTACAATTCTGATATTAGATTTAAATAATCTCTGGCAAGGAAAGATGTGTAGCGAAGCGTCTGCTTGCTAACATTCTTCAGTCTGACACTGTTATAGTAACCGAGCCAGCGAGTGTGTATTGTCTATTGTGCAGAGTTCTCGGGGCTCAGGTTACACTTCACGGAGCCAGGCTGGGTGGACAGAGGCGGGCGCCTCATGTTACAGTGTGCTGAACATTCCCATTACTCTTCTCCTTCTCCCAGTGATTAATAATAAATTGTGTCTGTACTGTATATGTGTGTGTGTGTGGGTGTGTTGGTTGCTATGTGCAGCGTCCGGCTCTCCTAAATTCTTTTGTGTCTGCAGGTATATCAGTACTTCGGCTGTATTCCTGAGGACAAGATCCCTTATGTGAACAGCCCCGGAGAAAGATATCGCATTAAACAGCTTCTCCATCAGCTCCCAGCACATGACAGTGAGGTCAGAATGCTCTACACTTCACCCCACAGCATCACCTTCTACATCACGATTCTTGGGTTTAATCCAAACCCTGATCGAACATCTGCTTGGGATTCATGCTAAGTAGGATTCTCTGTGGATTAATCAGGGCTGATGATTGAATTTAATCACGCAAAAAAAAAAGCATTGAGGTCGTAGGGTTTTTTTTTTTCTTTCTTTATTTTTATTTTTTTTACATTAATTACCAAATTCAGAATTCGAGGTTCATTTTGTGATTTGCACCAGTGCCACCGTGCCATTTACATTCCAAATGATTAAATCAGCAGACTGACACTTCATTAGGAACACCTTCGCACACAAGAGAGCTTGAGTTAATCATCACGACAAGCTTCACAGCGAGTAGAAAATGTAATCCGGTTGACTTTTGAGTGTGTTGATGATAGACAAGCTAGGTTTAGATCAGGCAGGCATGATGAGCGAGGTCAGATGAGAAAGCCCGGGCTGGTTCAAGCTCCTCGATCGAGCATTCTTCACATCCGTGGTGAACAGAAAGGCACCCTGTAAGGCACAGTACCGCACTCAGAGGCTACACTCTGGACGGGATCACCAGAAATGCTCTTTTTCTTGAAGCTACTGACCAGTGTGTGTATATATACACACTGGTGTATGACAAAAAAGGTATGAAAAAGGTAAGGTGTTCCTAATAAAGTGGACAGTTTGTGTATGCTGATCCAGTCCTTATTTTATCTTTTAAATAAGCACTTTGGAAGAACAGTCTGCTTCTAGTGATGATTTTCACGTATATCATTTTCACTATAAATATTTTCATACTGTATATCGAGACTCTGGGCGCAGGATGAGCTCATTAGCTGGGCGTGCTTGAGGTCATGCATCACAGATAAATACTGATATTTGCTTAAAATAAATAAATAAATAAATTTGCAGACTGAGACGCCAGTTCCAAATTTTACAACATGTGATGAACAGGAAGCCAAATGAATTAATGCAAATGAAACAAACACGCATGCCACAAATAGGCAAATGAAATGCAAAGTAATACAAATGACGACATTGCAACATTCTTTGATCTTCAGGAAGAGCTTTATCCTGCGCATGATGGATCCGGATTTTATATCTCAGGAATTTGCACATTTAAAAAAAAAATGTAATAAAAGAAATATTGAAATCTTAAAAGGAATAGAAGCATCCTGTTATTAATCTTCTGATGACGCTTATCAGGAAAATGTAAGAAAATGCTTTTGGACCTGCAGTGTTGACCAGCATGACTTTTGTGTACTTGTGTGGTGAACTTTTTGTGTGTGTGTGTGTGTGTTTGTGCAGCCGCAGTACTGTAATTCTCTGGATGAGGAGGAGAAAAAGGAGCTGCGGTTGTTCAGTCAGCAGAGGAAGAGGGAGAACCTTGGGCGGGGAATCGTACGCCTCTTTCCTGTCACCATGACCGGCGCCATCTGCCAGCAGGTAAACCGAGACAGACAGAGAGAGATAATATCTAATATCTTTCTAATATTGAACTTTTTTTGTTGAGCAATTATTGAAAATTGAATACGCAAGGTGTAATTATAAGCTAGATAGCATGACCACCACGTCATTAGCCGACAGAGACCCAAACCTCCTTCAATCATCAGACACGATCGAGGACCTTAAACGGCACAAGTTCCAGCAACACAGCCGTTGAAGATTTGTGCCACGTTCAGTTGCCCTGTGAACGCACCCTAGCTGATGAATTCGTGCCGGGAGGGTGTGTCAGAACCTGGGAGCGACGCTTTGTTTCTTCTAGTCTTGATTTATGGATTCGCAGAACGCACGTAGAGTTGCCTGATCTGCACCAAGGTGGAGGAACAAAGCAAACCTAAGAGCTGCTTGAGTCATTTCCACGGTTCATAAACAAACTGTTTTGACTTCTTAAGTGGTAGAAAGCAGCTTTACTGTTCCTTTTTTCCTTTTTTTTTTTTTTAAGTCGTGATAAAGCTGTGCCGATGACATTTACAAGGGCACGTTTCGCTTAAAAGTGTGGGAGTGTCGTGTCAAGTAGGAGCGAAGTCATTCTGTGGATTGTTTACTACCTTAAGACCAAATTGCAGCTGCGGCGTGCAGGTTACATTCAGACAGCAGGCTCGAGTTGATTTTTTTTTCTTTTTTTTTTTTCCCTGATTTGTTATGTAATCTAATTACAGAATGAATCTGAGAATGTATTCACTCGTCACTTATCACTATGTGTTAGTGCTTTAAAACGTGTTCTATGAGACGAAGGTGTATTTGAGTATAGAAAGTCTTTGACACAAAGCAAAAGAAGCAGCATCACTTAAAGGTGAACTAATTACGCAAAAATCACTTTTTAGTCATTTTTAGATGGGTCTCCAGTGTGCGTATACAAACAAAAAACAAGCTTAAACAAGCCAATTAGTTTTTTCCCCCATTTATGACCTCATATAAGGAGAGCACCTCCGCTGAGCCCCACCATCAAGAGGTTGCCACCCTTTAACCCTATACCCATATAAAATCCCAGCCATTGGTGATGCAGGGGATCATCAGTGCAAGCCTGGAGAAATGGGTGGGTTGTGGCAGGAAGGGTATCCGGCATGAAACCTGTACCAATTAATTACAGAACGATCTGGAGACCCTGAGAAAGGGAACGATCCCAAGGAGAAAATATACATGTTAAAAAATAATAATAACGAGGGTGGCAGGGTGGTGTAGTGGTTCTCCCATGTTTGGTGGGTTCCTCCGGGTACTCCAGTTTCTCCGGTTTCCTCCCACAGTCCAAAGATTAAGTTAATTGGTGTTCTGAGGGTAAACGAACAGAAACTCAATCACAGACCGAGGAAAAGTTCAAAAGTCAACCATCAATTGGAAAATTGATGCTTACAGTTTTCTGGGATTCAAATGTCAGTATTGGAACATTATCAGGAAAAAGGTTCAACAGTCAACAGCGCTCGTTACAGTGAGATGCTTATTGAAGAGCTGAAGCCTAAACTTCGGATTAGACTTTGCGGGTCATATGAGGTCATTAGAAGGGGAAAATCTAATTCACTTGTTTAACCCCACGAGGCCATCGCAAAAAAAATGGCAGAAGGACAAACGTGGCAATATGGCATGTTTTTGAACTTTGCAGAATAGGTTCTCATAAAACAATTCAGACTTTTGTCTTTGAAATATTTTGAAACTTTTACTGTTGAGAGTTTGATACTAAAAGCCCTGAGATGATCAGGAATCATATGCTTTGAGGAAGTCCACATTATCCTCTGCATGCCTGTATGTTCTTTAAATCGTAGATGCTTTTTAAATGTTCATCTTTTTTTGTTTGCTTTCTTTCGCCCCTCAGTGTGGGAGGCAGATTTACGGAGGAGATATAGCCGTGTTCGCCTCGCGTGCGGGTCATGGCGCCTGCTGGCACCCTCAGTGCTTTCAGTGCGCCACCTGCTCCGAGCTGCTAGTCGACCTCATCTACTTCTACCAGGACGGCCATATCTACTGCGGTCGTCACCACGCCGAGCGCATCAAACCCCGCTGTCAGGCCTGTGATGAGGTCAGCCCTAATTCCCTAACCGCATAATAACTCCTAATTCATCTCAGCAGCAGTGTTTTATCAAGCGTCCTGAAGTGACTCTAAGCACCTATCATTGTCCCTCTCTCCTCTCTTTGTGATTAGATCATTCTGGCGGACGAGTGCACGGAGGCGGAGGGACGACACTGGCACATGAGGCACTTCTGCTGCTTCGAGTGTGAGGCGGCGCTCGGTGGTCAGCGCTACATCATGAGAGAGAGCCGGCCGTACTGCTGTACCTGCTACGAGTCGCTGTACGCAGAGTACTGCGACACCTGCGGGGAGCACATCGGTAAACACGCTCACCGCTCATGCACACACATGATGAGCACAAACATTAGCACTGGGTGATAAAATGATGCAGGGATTATGCTGAATATATTTAATACTAGGGATGGTAACCTCATTCCACCAGCGTAGAGTTTATTTCCACATACACACATGGCTCTAATATTCAGAGTCCGCCCATGATGAAGCGGATCAGCTGTGTTGGATTAGAGCTGGAATTAAACTCTGTAACGCTGTGGAGCTTCAGGAATGGAAACACACCCTTACCCCCTCACCCTGCCCCACCCCTAGTGTATACAAGATATGAACATGATTAAGTAATGGCAAGTTAACAACGCTGTTCTTCTGTAAAGGTTTCAGACTTTAAAAGCAATTTCATTCGGATGTTGTCTAGGGACGTTCAAGTCAAACTGGGACTTTTGATTATGTGGAATAACTGAACACAGGTTCCACTGTACAGTCCTGGCCTCGCTCTAACCTGTTTAGGAGTTGCTGGGGGGGACAGAGTTTTAGTAGCGACCATGACTTGAAGCAGTTAGTCTGATCACGGCCCCGGCATACTGAGAAAATCTTGATCGTATCCAAGCACTGTTCCAAGTGTAACCAAGTTCTGTTAATCTGCGCAACCAAAAGTCCCGGTTTGACTTGAACGCCCCATGTAGTATAATGTAGCATTGATTAGTTGAAAAAGAATGCAATTTTTGCATAATTGCTGTAGTAATTAAGAAGTAAATCACTCATGACATGTAAACACAAAAGAGTAAAAGTCCTGGTTTGACTTGAACGCCCCTCATACAAAGATGTTACATAATATAGTTCTACAGTAATCATATTGGCTAACATGTACATTGTTAACATGATTTATTTGCAGGTATAGACCAGGGACAGATGACGTACGAGGGGCAGCACTGGCATGCATCCGAGGTGTGTTTTTGCTGCGCCCGCTGTCGGCTGCCCCTGCTGGGCAGACCTTTCCTCCCCCGCGGTGGGCTCATCTTCTGTTCCCGATCCTGCTCTCTAGGGGAAGACCCCAATAACTCGGACTCCTGCGTCTCGGCCCTGCAGTGCAAGTCGACCTCGCACAAACTCATACAAGAACGCGATCCACCTCTGCGGCCACAAGAGGGCAGCAACATCACCACCGGAACTGTTAAACATTCTACCGCCACCACATCAACCCCTCTGTCAGAAAGCAGAGGTATGAAGTATAACCAGTGCCGGTTTGTTAGTGCTCACGTTAATGAAACATCCGGCCTACATTTTGATAAAAAAGTAAAAGTCATGCCGTTGTCGTGGTTTTTATCCGTGCTTACAGATGTTGTGGAATGCTAACATGCCCTGTCTTGGTTTGTTAGGCGTGCACACATCCTTTTTCCACGTACAAAATGGCAGCCCGTCACCTCCACCTCCACCTCCACCATATGGACAAATTCAACCTCAAAGCTCACATGCTCCTAGCGTATGCAACGGGTGGGGGCCGCTGCCAAACGGAGACCACTCAAACATGGACACACACTCGGGGCTGGAGTACACGGTGGAGCTGAACGGATACGCCGAATTCGGGTCCTTCCCACCCAGCTGTACTTCCAGAGGAACCTCGACAGCAAACGACACTGCGGGACAGGAGAGCGGCTCGGGTGAGTTCACCTCATTTCAGCAAATAATGAAAATTTACACATACATACTGTTTTTAATGTTTTAAATATGTTACACTTATTCTTTTCCTGTTTTTCTTAGGAATTCTGTCTCATTCCCACCCTTCACCAGAAGTTGACGCGGCAGAAGATGCAGACTTTTTCCCACCACCTCCACCCCCTGTCTTTATCGGCCCTGATGATCTACCGATCCTGACGCCACCCGATGAGCCCCACCCCTCTCCGCCTCCAGCCCAGTTCGGGCGGAGCAGCACAGCCAGGGTCAGCTTCAGGGAGCCGATCAGCTCCAGCTATTCAGTAGAGGAGGACGATGAGGTGGAGGATGATGTTGCGGTTGAAATTGGGAGGAAAGACAAAGATGAGGTAGAGCAGGAAGGCGAGGAAGACGAAGCCGATGGAAGGTTTCGACACAAACTGCACCGTCAAGGAGGAATGCCTCCTCGGATGGACCTTTTGGGTAATAGAAATGGATAAATGCCATAAAGCTTGGCAGATTTTATGAATATCTTGTCTTGGTGGACATTTTAACCTAAGAGTGATGTGGTGCATTAAAATAGTGTCAGTAAGAAATTTAGCTTTGTTTACACAAATAATATTATTTTTTCCTCTCCTTAGACGGTGCGTACCGTCGCAGTTTCCGGCAAGGGTGCACAAGCCCGCCTGGGCGAAGCCGCCTGGTCTCAGACTCCCCCCTCCACCTGGGCACTGAGAAACACTTCCGGCGCGACAGACCTCGTCTAGATTCTCTGGAGTGGAGGGGAGAAGAACGAGAGCACGCCTCACGCCCACCATCCAACATCTCGCCTGGAGACGGAAGGTCCGGCCTGACGCTCCACTCCACCCACTACAAACACGAGGACTCCTGCTCGACCTGCTCGTCCTCCTCCGACTCAGAAGAAGAGGGCTTCTTCCTCGGCCAGCGCATCCCTCTGCCTCCTCAGTTGTCGGGGGAACGGGAGAGGGAAGGAGAGAGAGCGGAGACGGAGGGCAAAAGCAAGCGCGGGAGTCTGAGGAGGAGGAGACGGAGGACAGAAAGTCTCAGTGCGAAGGACAAAGACAAGGACAAAAACTGCATATTGTCTTGAGAGAAAGAGCGATCGAGGAATTTCAACTTTGTTTTGATGTTCAGGAAATGTTTGAGGGTTTACCTAGGTAAATACGGAAGCAGCGTCAAAGACTGATCTGTGGTCAGGGTTTAAAGCTCACGACTTTTCTGCTTAAACACTACTAGTTAAACACTTAGACTTCCATCACTTACCCCTGTCGTCAAGAGTTGTTTTTCGGGTGCTACAAGGCAAATGTAAGAGGAGGCGTCCAAATGTCTGTGAATTGCTTTGTGCGGCAATTTGTGTATCAACTCCAAAATCCTTTTTTTTTTTTTTTTTTTTTAAACCACTCACTCACTCATCGTATATGCCACTTTATCCTATATACAGGGTTGTATAGGGGGGGCCTGGAGCCTATCCCAGGAGACTTAGTGCACGAGGCAGGGTTCACCCTGAACAGGGCGCACACACACACACACACACACACACACACACACACACACACCTAATCTGCATGTTTTTGGACTGTACAACCCAGTGGAGGAAGCCCACCAAGCACGGGGAGAACATGTAAACTCCATGCACACAGACCCCGAGGTGGGAATCGAACCTGAAACCTGAAGGTGTTAAGCAACAGTGCTAACCACTAAGCTGCGTTGCCGCCCATTTTTTTTTTTACAAAGAATTTTGAATCTACATATGCTTGCATTTGAGACGGTGAAACATTGCAGTTCCTCTATGATCCCGCAGGTGGTGAGCTCTAAACTAATCACACATTGGCAGGCAGCACAGTTTGTTTAGATCTGTAACAAAATCGGGACATAAAATCGTATTGGGAGATCAGGATATATACTGAATCGGCATACAAATCAAATCGGCATCTAGGCATCATGGTGCTTCCCGTCCCTAGTTATCAGCATAATAAAACACAACTGAGAAGTATAGTATAAGGATTGATTAGTGTTGTGTTTTTTTTTTTTTTTTTGTCCACTCGACCTGGTTCGGACAACACAACTTTGTGGAAAAACAATATCGAATAAGTCGTCTGGACACTTTTTTTATTGAAAGAGGCGAGTCTCTAGGTTTAGTCTGTCTAAACATCGTGCATGCAAAAAATTGCTGACATTTTAATAGTGACCTCAAGATACAAAATGTTTCCTCCACACATGACTCCACAAGACCTCCCCAAGGTGTGCTGTGGCGTCTGGCACCGGGACGTTAGCGGCAGATCCTTTTAAGAGCTGTAAGCAGTGAGGTGGAGCCTCGACGGATCAGACTTGTTTTACCAAATAGATCTGGGGAGTTTAGACACCCGTACAACAACATTGAATTCTTTGCCTGATAACCAGTGTTATTAGTGTTGTTAGTGTTAGGGCTGATCGGTGTATATGCAGAACTTTATCAGGACACGGAACTGTTAGACACAGTGTGTCCAAGTTTGTGTGACATTAATTAAAAAGAAACAAAAAAGACAGGTTGTCGAGTAAGATTTTACCTGAGATGGACTTTCATTATTGGTTTGATTCATCAGGTTTACCAAAAGCTTGTGTCTTTTGCCAAAATGGTGTGTTTGAGCAGGAAAATCTTAAGACACACTGTACTCTAATATGCTAGAGTTTAAGAAAATGCTATGGCACTGTAATCATCTGAAAAAGGGTCGCAGAGGGGCCTGGAGCCTATCCCACTTAGGGCACAAGGTGGGGTACATCCTGCATGGGGTGCCAATACATTGCAGGACACGCACACACACACACACACACACACACACACACACACATGAACATACACATATAACAGGCATTTTGGGAGCGCCAGTTGACCTAATTTTCATGTCTTTTGACTGTGGGAGGAAACCGGAGTACCCGGAGGAAACCCACTAAGCACATGAAAGCAGAACCTGGACCCTGTAGGTGCAAGGCGACGATGCTAATCACTAAGCCACCATGACGCAAAGACCTTAAATGTTTCATTGGAGCACTTTGTTTGTTTTTACCCACAAATATTCAAGTTTTTTTTTTTTTTTTTGGTGTGGTGTTTAGAAAAAAGTTTCAACCACATACCTTGATATTTTCTCAGCATAAAAAAACGTTCACCAACCCAGTGTTCATCTGTGCGAAAAGATCAGGCTAACACCTTTTATACCATATGAGCTAATTTTAGCAGGAAGTCTTTCAGGTAAAACGGCTTCTTTTCTTGAATCTTAAACAATAGGAAAGATTGCGATCTCAAAAGCCAGATGCACGACATTTTGTTCTCGAACGCAGAGTAAATGCACAGAGAGGAACACATGGAGAGAGAGCGAGAGAGAGCTGCCAGGCGTGAAGAATGTTCTGGAAACATAGTGTGTTCGTAGGATGTCTGGGTATTGCTCTGTGTTGAAGATCTGCACAATGATTACACGAACATTGAGTAAACATGGAAATGATAACGCTTCTCGTGTTTGGATCAGAGTTTGGAAGCCCCCCCGAGGCGCGCTGAGAGACGTAAACAAAGTAATTTGGGTTTTTTGCTGCTTAACCAAACTCGCTTTTTTTTTTTTTCC
>JAOVVB010000036.1:4152575-4166807 GCA_028570985.1 Heterobranchus longifilis
GCTTAACCAAACTCGCTTTTTTTTTTTTTCCCTACAAACAACTTGATAGTATTCAGAAGGTGCTTTGTGAAGACAGTAACCCTGTGACTCTTTAGTGTTTTAAACAGTTCTTCATGCTGAACTTGACGCATGACAGGAACATTTACACTTTCTGAATCTTCCATCGAGATGAGCTGACCAGAAGACGCTGTAAAATACACACATTCACACATTCATACTTGTTACACACGCCTGCGGGTGATGGTTCCGCTTTTACGCTCCTGTGAAAATAGATTTACATATGTATGTTTTTGTTTTTTTTAACAACACTCTTTTTTTTTTATCAGATAAAATAAAACAAGTTTATTTCAAGTAACTTTTTATGCATAAAATAAACCACTTGAACATTCATCCATTTGTACTTCAGTCATTTGTGAACTTCATACTTCATTCACACAACCAGAACAAAAGGTACTGGGTGATTTTCTCATATGGTGTGTAGATGCAAAGGTCACATCCGTGCTTCTTTTTCTTTCTTAAGTTATTTTTTTAGGAGGTTGATCAAGCACACAGTAGGCTATGTAGTATATAAAACAGTGCTGACTGCAAAGGATTTCCAGATTTTTTAACACAGGAAAACTTTAACCCTTAATCGAGCAGAGGATTGCATTTGGTAACTTGCTGTATAAGCACTGATATGAGGAAACAATTTTTTATAGAAAACAAGTATTTTTGCACATTTGTATGTTTAAATGATTGAAATGTGCCTTTAACTTTATGCATTTAAAAAAAAATATATAAAAATGACTTGATGAATGAGGAACCATAGAGGGTAAATTCACAGACCTTGATTTGCAGCATTAAAATTAGAACAATGAAAAGAATTGTCTTGGAAAAAATCTTGAAATAATTAAAAGGTTAAATGGAAAGATATTGAATGAAAAAGGAGATATAAAATAAACTTCATTAAAAGATATAAAATACACTTAGTAAAAATAGCAAATTCCCAACATGGTTAACGTCTCAGCTGACTTAGTCGAAATCAGGGTAATAAAATCTCATTTTTTTCTGTATGCATACTTTCTTGGTAGTATGCATTAAAGCATATATTTTTATTGTGGCTGCCATATAGGATAAAGATCATTTCAGGTCCAGGATTTGTTTTGACTGAGTAATTTCAGTCGATCCTGAATCACCGTTAAAGGATCTGTCTGAGGTGAGAGAACTAGACAGTTGTGATGTAAGTTACGGTTCTTTTCACTGAGTCGGACCATGTGACTCACCTCACTGATAAGAGTCACCTCTTTTGGTTCTCGAGTGACTTGTCATTGTCATTAGCTCATCTAATCATTCACATAAAAAACAGCTAAGAAGCCGTCGATGAAAAACTGCGAGAGGGCCGAAGTCTTTATCATTCCTGAAGTACAGTATACAGTAGGTGTACAGTATCAACATGTAAACTGTAAATATAACGGTATATCCTACATATCATTAAAGATCCACAAATATTTAGTTATTCTTATTTAAGTGCTATTCTGCACCAGTACAATAAATATTGTTTTATTTATTGGCTTATTTCACTTTTCTACACACCCAGTTTCTGCCCTGACTAGATTCTCCATTGCAAAATGTTATACATTCATTCCCCTTGACCTATTTCTCAGAATTTCCCGTAAATCCCTGCTCTTCTGAGCTTCACAGCAGTGCTGAGTAGACCATTAACAGTCACGCCTCCATGGGTTTGCACACAGCTCTATTCACAATGGCCATAAAACTCCGTCCTGGTAAGTTACTCATTAAAGGTGGAGAAACCTCAGGCTGTGTTTTGTAACCATTCAGGTTCAATGTTGCCATATTGCCAATAGGTGGAAGTATGTCTTATGACTTCCAGAAGTATAGAGGGATTTTCCCAGGTAGGATCAGAGACGGGAGGAAAAAAAGAAAAAAGTTCATTCAGCTGAGAACAAACAGTAAGTCTTTTATTCAGGTGTAACCAAACACTCTCAGAAATAAAGCTACCAAAAAGCACTTTCTGTTGCTGAGCAGGACCATCAAGGAAATACCTGGGAAGGTGAAAGGGTTGGACCTTTAAATAAGTTTCAGATCAAATGTAAATGTACTTCAGTAGTCCAATCCAAATCAGATTTTAGAGGTAAGGAAAGTAGTACCTATTACTTCTAAAGTGCCCAGGATGTCCCACCGCAGTGACGGGGAAAGGCCGGATCAGCAGCTAAACTTCAGAGAAAGATCTTTCTCTCCTTCTCTCTCTCTCAAATGACTTTCCTCTGCCTCAAAAATAAAAGTAAAGTCTATATATTTATTTCATGATAAACATTGTTTATCTACTAACTAATTTTCTAAAAAAAGTTTACTATTATTGATATAACTTCACTTACTGATTCTTTATTTCTTTCTCTGTTTACATGTTTCCTCAGTTGCTATTTTTTATTAATATTTGTTTATTTATTATCTATCTGCTTGTTTATTTTTATCTATCTTACATATTTTTCTTTCTTTCTTTCTATCTATCTATTTATATATTTACCTTCTAAGATATTTTATTGTTTATTTACTATTACTGATATATGAATTCGGCGGCATGATGGTGTAGTGGTTAGCACTGTCGCCTTGCACCTCCAGGGTCTGAGTTCGATTCCTGTCTCTGAGTGCATGGAGTTTGCATGTTCTCCTGTGCTTGGTGGGTTTCCTCTGGGTACTCCTGTTTCCTCCCAAAGACCTGCAGATTAGGCTAATTGGCGTTCCCAAATTGCCTGTAGTGTGTGAGTGTGTGTATGTGTGTGTGCCCTGTGATGGATTGGCACCCCATCCAGGGTGTACCCTGCCTCGTGCCCTAAGCCTCCTGGGATAGGCTCCAGGTCCCCGCGACCCTGAATACAGGAGTGAGTGATATATAAATTCACATACTTGTTTCTTTATTTGTTCATCTGTTAACATGTTTATTCAGTTGCCTATTTTTTTATTTATTTAATTAATATTTGTTTATTTTTAATAAGCTTGCTTGTTGTACAATATTTAAATTTATCTATTTATTTACTTACATATTTTATATCTATCTATCTATCTATCTATCTATCTATCTATCTAACTTATTTTATTGTTTATTTACAGTTATTGATTTATAAATTCACATACTGTTTCTTTATTTGTTCATTTGTTTACATGTTTTTTCAGTTGCTAATGTTTTTAAATTCATGTTTGTTTGTTTATTCTTAAGTTACCTGCTCGTTTCTTTGTTTATTTACTCGTATGTTTATTTATGTTTGTGTTTGCAAATTTTCTTTATTTTTCTTTATTTATTATTTCTACGTAGATTTGATTATTATTAATTTGTTGAGTTTAGTTGTAGTTGCTTACTTATTTTTAATGAATTAACATATTTAAGTTTGTTTGTGTATTTATTTATTTACTTACTTATTTGTTTGTTTGTGCATGTAATCACTTGCTTCTTTTTAAAATGTGGTTAGTTTATTGAGTTGATTAGTTTGTTATTGGACTAGTTTTCATGACCCGTTTCTACTGCGGGCAAAGAGCGGAGGGGTTGAAGAGATGGAGATTCCTCACAGAGGAAGGCCTCAGCTGGTCACATGACCTGTAACACTTCCTGATGTGGGCGGGAGTGTCTGATTGGACACACGGCGCAGGGGGGCGGGGTGAATGCAGGACTACAAAGACAAACAGGTTTGCCTTGTTCTGCTTTTCTTGTCAGTGCAGGTATACACACATATGCTTAAACACACACACACACACACACGCTCACACAAACTTTGATCAGTTGGAGTTGTTCGCGTCTCTTTTGTATCACAGCAAGAGTGTGAGTTTGGGACACGACCTTGGATCTGTAACCTGTCACACACACACACACAGGTGAGTCTGTATAGGTGTGTATGAGTGATTATGTAATGGTATGAATATGTGAGCATGATGATTCTTTTCTCTGTGCTGTCCAAACTCGAATTCTGGCTCATGAGTGACATGATCATTGAAAAAGTCTATACGAAAAACTTTGAAACTATATTGCTTATGGTGCTGCCTTTACATCGTAAGGATCCATCTATCAGCACTCTGCCTTTTACTTTTACTTTAGTAATTCACATAGACTCATGTACAGGCAAGTCTTCTCATTCCAGTGAACTCTATCCAGAATTTACCAGCCTTATCGTCCATGGAAATCACATTATGGCTAGAATAATTCCATCTTCCTTTTAGTAGAGAAGGAAGAAGGCCTGAGAGAAGATGGTGGAGAGGGGGATGGGACCTCTACAATGAAGATTAAGTGAGATAATAACACTGAAAGACAAATGAGCCCATGTGATGGCACAGTTCACAGATGGTGAGCGGGAAGAAGCGAAAGCTTACTTTGCCCTTTGTCCTCAGGTGAAGCTTTGGCTTGAACGTTAAAGGAACGGTAAACATCCTGACCATGTGTCTGGCACTTGTAACGCGTAGTAGGAGAAGCCTCGTCGCTGTACAGAAAAAGACGAAGTTAGCATTTATTAACCAACCCACACACATGAAGCTCTCAGTTCAGCTGCCTGAGCTCTGTGACTCAGGATCATGTTCCATCTTTCTGAAACCCACGCCGCATTCCTTCCTGTCATGTAGGTGTAACGTACGGGGAGCACTTTACATTCTCAAGTTCATCAGTCCTGTGGGTTGATTAAAGGAATTTTTCCTGGTGTTGTGCACTAGGTGATATTAATAAGTCCTGCTTTCTGAGTTCACGTTTTAGGTGTGAAGCAAGATTAGTGTCATGCAGTCAGTCGATAACGGACATGACTGGCCTTGTTTTATTTCTGGAATTCATTCATGTATATAGAGATGTGTGTTTGGAAGTGAAGCTGTCTGCTTGTGTGTGTGTACGCATGTGTGTAAGTTATTTCAAAAATCTTTTTATTATTATTATTCTCATCTGGCTAGGTACATGTATGTTTGTGCATTGGTTCTTTTATTGACCTCTTATTGACTGTCCTCATGATCACACCCACTTCCAGATAGCGAAAGGGACGTTGCTTACCCGATGCCAGTGCCAAAACCCACATACAAAACCAGTCTTGGAAGCATTTTCAGCAAGAAAGTACATCTGATAACGTTATGTCATCTTCGACAACACTTTATCTCCTTAGCAATTGCTTCTAAGTAGTTCTGAACCGACTATGAACCGTCTGTGTTGTGTTTCACGCTACAACGCTAACTGGCGTCTAACACAAGGCTGAATTCCAAATCCCTCTCTACCCCATAAACAAGGGCACTACTTGGTGTGCGGAACAAGGGATTAAATGCCCTACATAGTGCACCAGCTTTCCATTTTACGCTATTTAGGATTCAACGATTGGGTATTGATTAGAAAGCTTGAAATGTCAGAATTAGTTAACATTACCTGCACATTGCTTCATAAAGTTGCAAAGCACAACGAATTCCGTAGCACTGTTTTATTTGCAACAGAAGCACTAGATGAGCTAATGCTAATGCTAGCGCCAACACTAAAAATCCAGGAACAATCAAACATCTAAGTGTAGATATACTAACATTATAATAAATCAAAGGCAAATGAATATCCTTATTACGTTTTTCATTGTGAATTAGTTACGGAGTCCACCACACCATACCGCATAGGAAAATAATCAGCAGAACAGAAGCTATCAGTTGCTAGAGTACTGTTTTAGCCGCGTGACAAACATCAGGTAATGCCGGTAATCATCGAGTAATCTTTTGGCTCTGAAAAACACCTCAAACATAATCATCAACAAAAATACATAGTAGCCCGAGGTCGATTAACGGTACCTCTGAGGTCCTGTTGTGACTCATGTCGTGAGTCAAATAACAGACTTGCAATATTTGCATTCCAAGACGTATTATTGAATATAATGTGTATGTGGAAACTTTTAGCTGCAGGACCTGTGTGCAAACATAATTTTGCAAATTTAATTTAATTTGTGTTTTTAATCAATTATTAATGTCTTAACTGTGAGATAATAACATTTAACTATCCTGCTAGATGTCTGAGCCAGTAAAAGAACCTGGTTGTGTTGCACATCTGTTCATGTACATGGATCTTCTTTAAAAAAACAAAAACTTTATTAAGCATGGAAAAATGTATACACTTTGGATCTAGGATAAGCATGTGGACTCTGATATAATCCTCTGCCGTAAGGTTCTACATACTGTATTGTGCTCTTTGAGATGCTTTTCTGCTCATCATGGTTATAAAAAGTGATTGAGTTACCATAGCCTTCATGTTAGCTCTAACCAGTTTGACCATTAGACTTTGTTACCCACTGGATGTACTTGTTTTTTTTGTTTGTTTTTTTTTCCACCATTCCGTTCAACTCTAGAGACTGTTGTAAGTGGATCCAAGGAGATCATTGGTTTGTAGAAAAAAAAGAGAAAAAAAATTCCAACCTGTACATTATCCCATGTGGTGAAGTGGATTAGTGCGTAGGAGTGCAGTGGGCACCTCTTGTGCAAGGTGACCTCACGCTATCTTTAAGCAAACCCTATAGCAGTTTCATTGTCGCAAGACCGTGTTTTAGCAATGAGTCAAGTCTGGTGCATGAAGTTACTCATTTAAGAAAAGTTGGTTTCAAACTTCACACACAGACATTTTCATTAGCAAATGTTCTTTTTTTTCTGTGGCCTGCTTGAACTAGTGTAGTATGAAACCACAGAAAATGATGGAAATGTGTTCAATTAGAAGTGATAAAAATCTTTCCTCATACCTTCATTTTATTCTGTTGTTAATCCTCATCTCCTGTTTTTGTTCGTGCAGGTACAGATAGACTACAGAGACCTACGTTACCCCATCACTACTGCCTGCAGGTCTTGCTTGCCTGCATTTATGCAAACCAGTGACAGAAGGAAGAGGGAGCCGTTAACTACCGGTATGTCTGTGGATGCTCTTGGGCTGTCTCCGAGGCGTTTAGCCAGACTGCCCGAAACTGCAGACTCCGCTTCAGGGCAGCGCAAGCCGAGTGCTGTGGAGCGCCTCGAGGCTGACAAGGCAAAATATGTTAAGAGCCAGCAAGTGGCACTCAACAAGCAGCTGCCAATCATCCGGAAGCCCTTAATGCCCTCCGGCAACAGCGGGGAGCCTCGGCCAGGTGCACCACAACCGATGCGCAAACTAGTTGCTCGTACCACATCGAAACCTGATGCCCCGCCTCTTAACCTGGAACACCTGAATAGCCTGATTAATGGAGTATGTGATCCACTTGCCCCATCGAATAGTTTGCAAATGAAAAACCTTGAAAAAAGGCAAGCTTCCTCTGCAGCCAGTGCGTCTCCAATTTCCTCGACGGCTTTGAATTCGGTCAAGGAGTCTCTTTTCAAATCCGGTTCAACGCCAACACCACTTAAGAAAACATCAGGAGATGGCTTAGCTGCTAACGGGTCTTCTGCGTATGCGGTAACAGTACGGCGAGTTGATGTGAAGCCCCAGTTAGGGACTCCGCAGATGAGAAAACCGTGCCGCGCACAGCTACCTGGGCAGCGCGTCCACTCGCAGCTTTTGCAGCTTCTCAGGCCGTACACACAAACTTCCGCTCCACCGCAGCCTCTTCAGCCGATCAAAAGCCGGCATGACATCATGAACCTGTCCAGTCCTGTGAAGTCTCATGTAAGCCCTGTTCAGTCTTCACCTTCATTCCCTACCGAACCCCTTTCTCCTGCCTTACCTTCCCCTGAAAAATCCCCGAAAGAACAAACTGAACAAACATCTCCCATTTTAGCCCAAGGGCCCATCCCACCTCCATCTCCTGCGGTCACCAACAAGTCCTCAGTTTGCTCCAGGAAACGACGGTCACTTACACGTTCCAAATCGGATGTGAGTGACCGTTTCTCCCGCGCTGGTGCCGAAGTCGAGCGTTTCTTTAATTACTGTGGCCTTGAACCTTCAGACTTTGGCGAGCTGACACCCGGGTCGGACATTGCATCCATTTCACGTCTGCGCAGCGCTAGCGCTCCTGCATCGGAGTGCACCGCTGAAGGGGGGGGGGGTGAAGATGAGGAAGAAGCAGCCAATGATGAGAAGCCCGGCTGTGGTGTTTCAGTCATAGAAAAAAACGCACGCGTGATCAAGTGGCTGTATGGAATGCGCCAAGCCAAGGACAGCACAAAAGTGGCTAATATTTAGCATGGACCTTCAAGTTAAAGTGTATGTGTATGAGTATTTTTTTTTTATAGATTATTCCCATTAATATGAGAACTTTAAAGCTCCTTTAATGTATAAACACCAAAAAGTATATCTTTCTGGCATTCACTTTGAGGTTAACCGAGTTGGGATTAGTGTGGCTTGTTCCGCTCAGTAACCCATGTCAGATCTGTATTACAAATAGTTTGTTCTTTTAAACTGAGTATTTTCATACCCAGATGATTTATCCATGTTGACTGACGGATTGTCATGATTAAAATAAATAAAATGAATGATTGTGACTCAGGCGATTGCTGTGAAAGTTTTCATCGAGCTTTCATCGACAGCAACTGGTGTGAAAATGGCATGAAGTGGAATTCAACAGGGGTGACTTTATTATTTTTTTTTCCTTGTTTCCTGTGATTATGGACAGGAAAAGCAGAGTAGATAGGGTACATTCTCTGCTTTTAGACGGGTCTAATGCTAGCTTTTGTTTTCCATGTCCATGAAACGGCAAGGGAACACACCCAGTCCTTTCTATTCTGTCCTTTCTCTGAATCAACCCAGTTGGGTATTGTGCTGAATTCATTCTTACCGTTCTAGCATTGTGTTTAAGTATAAGAGAAAAGCACAAAATAATCAAACACCTAAACGAAACTGCAAAACTCGTAAATTCCAAAGAGAATCTGCTCAAGACGGGGAGTTTTAATATTACATTTCCTGGCTTTTGTAAATCTCGCCCTATGGCAGGCCAGAGTGTTTGTGGTTGGGCAGCGTTTCAGGGATTAGCAGGTGTGAACACGCAAGTTCTTACATTTCACTCGTCTCAAGAACTAAACTATAGGAAAAACACAAATGGGATCAGAGCTCGAGTTGGAAAATTGAAATGAATGTAGTAGTTTCCATTAGAAAGTTATAGGACACGAAATTCAGTTAATAAAGGTGGCAGCAGGATGACCCTGGCTGAGTCATTACAGGATGAGCTCCAATCGTGGAAAGAAGTGAGTTCTTCCTGCACCGTGGCTGAACCAGATGAGAAAAGCAGAAAGGAAGAGCCTTTTGTAAGTGCCTCGGGTTCTCTGGTTGTGTCTGGATTTATTTATTTATTTTTTTATAGATATGGGTTTTACCTCTAATTTATGTGATTTCCCACAGTCGGAAAACAATAATGCATTAACGTTGTAGTTAAAGGTAGAGCTAGGCGTAAGACTGTTTCCAACCAACCATCAACAAACCAGTTAAAGTTGTATAGCTATTAATGTAGAAGATTAACATGAAAATATTATTTGTATCATATTCTAACAAGTACCTTCGTTTGACTGTTCTGTCTTCAAAATGAGAAAATAAATAATAATAATAATAATAAAATAGTATATACATTTTTGCATGTTCCACTTTTCTTTTTTTTTTTTTGAGTTTCCAAAACCATGTACAGTAGCTGGATTGGCTATACTAAAGTGACCCTAGTCAGTGGTGCACAAACAATCCAGATAAAAGTCCTTCATTTCACTTTCCGCTTAAGTAAAAAAGAAAAGTACTGGCTTTAAATCTACTCAAGTATCCAAAGGAAAAGACTGTGGGAGGTGAAGTAGAGAGTTAGAGTTAAGAGTTTTTCAATTTGCCCAGTGTTGAAAGCTGTTGCAAAGATCTTGTGTGAAATGTTCTTTCATTGCTAGGTAGACATGGGTAATAGGTGCAACCAACAACAAAATATGCACTGTATCCTGATTGGCGTGCCCCGCCCCTCATTCATAAGTAAGAAGGAACAACAGATGTTGCGTATTGTAGTGGAGAAGAAAGTAAAACATGTGGGGTGTTCAAATCAAACCGGGACTTTTGATTGTGCAGAATAAGAGAACACGGTTATGAGTGTAAACACTCTCTTAATTTCTCTTTATAACCCCTAATCCCTACACTAATGCTAACCAACTATTTCAAAATTAAAGTCATAATGTAACCGAAATAAAAAAAATATATATATATTTTACGGAATCTACGTTGAAGTAATTTACCTTACTAATATGACATGTAACGCTGCAATGGAAACTCAGTTTGGGTTTTGTTTATTAATAGATTTGTATAAAAGCTCTTAGCATTTAATTTGTTATCCTTAATGTGATAAATTGTTACACCCGGAAGGTTTTTAAACATTTTAATAATATACATCTTTTATCATTTACTCTTTTCTCATTTTAGAACAATGCAGGAATCCCTTTGGCCACAAAGTTATGTTATGCTTTTGGAGGAATTCCATATCAGGCAACTAATATTGCCCTGGGCTTGTCCTTCCAGATATTTCTGCTGGATGTAGTACAAGTAAGAGACGTATCCATGCAAACACTGACCCTTCTCAGCATTCTTTTACGCTCAAAACACAAAGGTTCACTTAAGAAGTTTCCTCTCTCATAACACAGCCACATTCGATCTCACTTTCTGTTGCCAAAAAATATTTTTCACATCACTGCTTCCCGAAATGGCTGAAATGGTTTTGCATTTATTATTTATGAACAGCTGCTAAAAGCATTTATTCTGCATGATGAGGTCCAACAGTGGTGTGGAATATGTGCGGATCATGCTTTCCGAACTAATACAATATTTAATAATATTAGAGATACTACCTCCTTTGATACTGATTATCTTAGAACTCATTATTTTTTTATATCCTGTTTGCACACTATAAACCAACATGATTCCATGCATATGTATTCCTGCCAATAACAACATAAGTGCACTTTTATTGTTCTATAGATATTGTGCCAAAGATACAGTTTGTAATATTTAAAGGCATTTCTAGACCTTTAATAATAACTTACATACAGTATATAAAGCATGTGATATTACTTTGGTCCCATATGCATTATCATGATAAAAAAAGAACTTGATAGAACTTACTGTTTTAAGCAGGGTTTTATAATTAGTTACAATTTACGTTTTATATCTTGGCCTTATGTTGAAATTGAAGTCATAAACCATTTCCGGAGAAATCTCTACAAGATTCACAGTCTTTACCCCATATAACCTTTTCCAAATTGCTCCAGGTCTCAAAGGAGCAGAATCTGTATCGTTTAGCCTCACTACTTTCTCAAGCCTGACTAAAATATTTATGAGCCCTTGAGTGTCTGTGTCTGTCGTAATCACCCACATTGATTCTATGAGTGAAATATTCTACGAATATTCATGCAAAAAGGCAAAAACAAAAATTTTAATACTTAGTGCACAAGAACAAACTTTTAATTTAAAATTACAAGTATGAATCACAAAACATAAAAAAAACATACACTCTGCACCTCAAACTACATTTTGTGTTTGAATCAGTAGGTGATTTCTGTAGGTGAACATCAGCAAAAGTAAAAGTAAAAATAAGGTAAAGTTTACCTGGTATGATAGGTGACACTGTAATCATTTGCTTCTTTTAACATGCTAAAAATACTAATAGCTAGTGGTTACAATATAAACTGATTAAATGAATACTAAATGTATCAAAAAACAAATTTTTTTGTAGTGAAACTTTTTTGTTAGTTGTTTTTTTTTCTCCCAGAATTCCTAGATACAAAGTGTATGAGTAACTCATCACATTGTAAATGCAACTACAACAAAAATCTTTTATACTCCAGTCATTGTCATATGCATTTTAGTTTACTTAGGCATTATATTAAGCAGCTACAAACCATTTTTCAAAAAACATTCCCCGAATTTATATAGTAAAGTCCAAAGCGAAATAAAAAAAAATTAAAATTTTTTTTAAGAATGTACAAATAGTTCAGAATTTAAAAAAATATGTCCAATTTAACCGTCACAGCACACTGGACTGGACGGGACAAATAAAAAATATTAAAAAAATAGAGAGAAAACACACACAATAGAGAGAATAGAGAGTAACAGTTGCTTCTATTACCAGTACAATGCATATCTTAAAGTTACCCATATATTTTTGACCCACACCACATTAGATCGTAACATAGCTCTTAGCTCTTAGCCTTAATTTCAAAAATAGGGTACGATTTAATTAATTAATTTTAATGAATTTATTAAAACTTGATCATTTTGATAATGGCCAAATGTACCCAGGAAAGCTATAACATATATTGCTTTTATTTCATTTTCTTTGTGTGTGTTTTCTGTAGATGGAGGCGTTCTTTGTCTCTTTGATCTTGTTCACCACTCGTGTGTGGGACGCAATAACTGACCCTCTCGTTGGGTACCTGGTGAGCAGGAGTGGGCCGACCCCGATAGGCAAGCTCCTCCCTTGGTGGGTGGAGAAGGAGAATAACAAATTTGGTTTTCAACAATTTTGTGCATGGAACCTACTATTTTTTGTTTTAGTAGTATCTGAGCTGTGTTCATGTTATAACAGTCTCATGCGTTCCTCAGGTCAGTTTTGTCCATGCCGCTGGGCATTCTGTCTTACATCTTCCTTTGGTTCATCCCACATACTGCAGACAGCTCCTCAGTTGGTGTGCCTTGGTACCTCATCATCAGCTGTCTCTTCCAGACTTTAATGAGTGTATGACCTTCTCTACTTCATTTTATTATGAGTTAATCTTTAATAGCTTTAATGAACATGGATAGTGAAACAGAATAAAGAAAGCGGTGAAGGTGCCCTGCCCTTGTAAATATTTTATTCCTGGCTATTCCTAGCTCTGACAACAGCAGGATCCTCAGTCATGCCCAAGGGGTTTGTGTGTCCATTTCCTAATATATATATAATTTTCTGTTTGTGCAAAGCTGCTTTGTGACAATGTCAATTGTTAAAAGCACCATACGAATAAAATTGAATTGTATTGAGTTTGTCCTCTAATAATGAAACCCCTTTTAGATATATAGCATTGTTGGAAGGAGTCGCCAGTGTCAATGGTTTGTAACAGTCAGACGTAAAAGTATACCTTAAAATTTTCAAAGTCATACAATTCTTTTAAGTTTAAAAAGCCAAAAGGTGTGGTGATAGTGAAATTTGGTTGTCCCTATCAAATCAATCAATCATTGATTGATTTTTTTTTTTTCATGTAACAATATGTTAAGACAGTACAAAGGCTTAATGGTTAGCACCTTTATATGCTTCGTGGGTTTCCTCCCACAGTGCAAAGATATGCAGATTAGGCTAATTGGCATTCCCAAATTGCCCATAGTTTGTAAATTCGAGTGTGAATGTAGACCAGAGGTCCTACCACGGTCGTAAAATGGGAAGAAATGCAATGGTACCAATCACCATTGGCCTCCATGGTACCTAGTTGGGCCACAGAGGTTCCTAGATGGATGGATGGAACAATATGTTTGGTCTTTTTTTATTCCTCATCTGCAGCCTAAACTTTTATTTCTAACATTCCGACCCCTTATTGCTCTGTTAATCACATCTCATTGTCTCAACAGTGCTATCATGTCCCATATACATCACTTAATATGTTTCTCGGAGGAAGCAAGAGGGACAGAGATTCAGCCACAGCCTACAGTAAGAGTATTTTTTACATTGCGTGGAACTTGTGTTTGAGATTATGGTTTAGGATAACCTATAACCAATAGAATGAAATGGTTAAAAGAAGGGGGAATCTCCGTAGTATATCAGCATGCATCTCTCTCTCCCTCCCCCTCTCTCTCTCCACCTCTCTGTCTCTCACAGGAATGAGTGCGGAGGTGTTGTCAATGCTGCTGGCTGCTGTGATGCAGGGGCAGGTGTTAAGAGTGTACACCACTGAAAGAGAGAACTCCTGCGTTGACTATAATGATGAGCTCACATACAGCACCCCATCTCCCTCTGTTTCTTCACTACAGAACACGGTATAGCTATTGAACACACCGCCATATCCATTAAGCACTTCAGTCTAACATGTTCACATGACAAACCTATTATGTCCTTTATCATATAGTATAGTTGCATTTGATGTGTTTATCAGAGTCCATTTATTGTTATGTTGAATTTGCCACTGTAGACTGTCCTGACGTTGTACACACTCGTAGCCAGTTTTTATCTATTTTCATAGTCCGTTTTTATTTGGGGCGGCACGATGGTGTAGTGGTTAGCACTGCCACCTTGCACCTCAAGGGTTTGGATTTGATTCCCGGCCAAGCTCGATTCCCGTCTCTGTGTGCTTGGAGTTTGCATGTTCTCCACG
>JAOVVB010000036.1:4184169-4198657 GCA_028570985.1 Heterobranchus longifilis
TCTGTCGCGATTCTTTTCAAAGGTAAAGTACAGGTTAATTTGTTTTATTTTTACTTTACAGCAGTGATTCCGTTAGTGTGTTTTAAAAAAATAAAATTTGGTTTACGAGTGTGTTTACGAATTATGCTCGTAATCCAAGGTTCCACTGTATATATTTGTCAGATGTGAAGCATACATGTCTGTTTTTTGTGTTAGTCCATTTTTATTTTATTATTATTATAACAGCTCAAGAAGCAACATGTTGGTGCACTTTCTAAAGATTTTAGTTCTGTTTCTGAATTAAAGGGTTGGAAATGAATGCTGTTCTTGGGTTTTTTTATTTATTTATCCGGGGGGGGGGGGGATAATCGACAGATTACTCAATTATTAAAATAACCGTTAGTTGCAGCCCTAATATACACAGTACTTTTCATACACACACACACCCACACATATATATATATATATATATAAGTACTGTGTTTTATCTGATTCATCGATTAAACGAAAAAATAATTGGCAGATTAATCGATTATTAAAATGATCGTTAGTTGCAGCTCTAACATACACAGTACTATATATTTATATATCCAAGGTCTTTATATTTTATATAGTATATATATATAATTACAATTATGTAATTATTGTCATTCAGTTCTGAAGAAAAAATAATGTGTTTTGAACATTGATGTTTTGCAGATGAGCGTAGGCCAGCGTGCAAAGCTGACCTGCACCCCTGACTTTGCCTACGGGAGCAAAGGCCACCCTGGCATCATCCCTCCCAATGCCACGCTCATTTTCGACGTGGAGCTTCTTGGCTTGGAGTAACAGTGCTGCAGTTCTCAGGTTTTTCCCTATTCGTACTTTCAGGGTGAGTTCGAGACCACCTTTTAAAGTATTGCAACATAATTAATTGTAATACTTGATGTTGCAAAACTGGTGGTCTGTTTGTCAATATCTAATGGGATTGATATACAGAGTAGAGAAATTTCCAGAAGAGAAAGAAGGGTTGATCTGTTTTTGTGCCTGCTAGTTTCACTGAATGCAGAGATCATTTTGATTCTCTTATCCAAGCGTTTAATCCATCCTCTTTATCTTGCGTCTTAACCAGTCTTTAGCGTTTACTTTAACAGGCTGTTGGATTAGACTAATTAGACATAATTAATTAGTTATGTCTAATCTTTAATCTTCCTAAAACCGCCCTTCCATCCCTCCTTTCTTTTGCAGGTCGACCTTTTTTGGGGAACATGGCCTGCACGTGATCCTTGAAAGGGGCTAGTGTTGTTAGCTACACCACTTAGCTTAGCTCTGTCATCCATTTGTATATTTTGTTACCTTTTTATTCCTTTCCTGTTGAACATGTTCATCAATATGCTCACACCCACTGGATGCTCACTATAAAACCTTTTTTTATTTTTTTTCCACCCTTCTGGCTTTTTTTTTTTTTGGTATTGGATTTCTGTAAACGCGTTCAATTCAACGGGGCTTCGGCTGAGCTGGTAGTCTGTACTCTGGTGGGGAACTTTGGCTAATTATGAAACGTTAAACTACTTGAAAATAAACATTGTTTATAAAAAGACAGAATGGCTCTGTTTGATTTCATTCAATCTGAACAACACTCATTGTGATCTGCAAGCTATGCTGAGTTTGGCAGCACAGATAACGGTTTCTGACAGCTGGTGTTGATATGCAGACAAGAAAAGTCTCTGCTGGTTGTTTAAAGTCACATTTTATTTTCAAATCATGTTTGTTTACAGGACGGAATTCAGGCTTTTTTTTTCCATTAAAAGAAAAAACCCTTTCAAGGCTGCATACTTGATAATGTCTACAATTACGGTGGATGTTCCACTGTGGGTACAGGAACCTCTATTGCTAATGCTGTTGCTTTTATTAAAATGAATGGGGCTCGTTAGTCTTGTGGAAAATGTGAGCCAGCTTGCACTCTAACCGGACTCCATTGAGCGCTTCTGTTGTTTGCCAATGTCCCTGATTGGAATTCATTATTGAAGTGCGTAGCTTTGCTATAGCACAATTCTAAATTACTAAAATGCATAATTTCATATAGATAACGTTTTATTTACCTGACCGCATGCAACACAACCCTGAATTGCAGTTAATGCTCTGCTATAAAGTGCTAAACTGAGAGTAATGCTTTTACAGGAAATTTAAGATGGAGAAAACTGGCAAAGAGAGGAAAAATAGTACTTAACTACTACACCCAGATCTACTATATGTGCTGAGTTGAGATCAGCTGTATAATAAAGCAGATGTACTTTCAAACTGTAACTATATTGCAATAAACTGTTAAAAGCAAGCCAACCCTTTGCTGGGCTCTTTTTTTCTTTGTTAAATGTAATTAAACATAGTATCAGTGTATCTATAACAAGAATTCAGCCTGAGACTGCATTGTATAATACAAATAAAAAAATAAAAGCTTTCTTGAGCATATAAGAGCACGCTACATTCTTTAAACCCGTAAGACATTCTTTCAGCCAAGCGCGTACTTGCACAAGATCCACTCTTTATTATCCTCTTGAATCCAAACAGTGGTATTGGGTTTCAGGCTTGGATGAACATGCTCATATGAATGAGGACTAGTCTTGATGCAAGCGCTGGCTAAAACCATCCAACAAATAGTAACCTGATACACGCTGTGTTTCAGGAGCATTGTTTCATATCTAAACATTAAAGATGAGGTACTGTTAATATCCCAGTGTTCTTTGGCAGAAACCTGCCATTTTGGATCCGTGTTTTCTTTTTGAAGGCTGGAACAGGAACAATCAGAGCAGAGTGGAGAGGAGGAGAGAAACCACTGAGTGCAAAGAAGGAAACGTGACAATTGGTGGAAATCGGCATAAGAGCAAGAGTCCTGAAATAAGCAAAGGCCATGTCAGTGAAATTAAAATGGAGAATATGGGTTTAGATATCTGCTGCTACAATCTGAATTTGAAATATACACATAGCTTTACGGGAAACTTGTAGTTGAATTAGATCAAACTACATTTTCCACTACATGAATTTGTGAATAAGGTTTCTGTTTGATTTTTGGCATGGAAAATTCTAATTCAGTTGTTGGTGTGCACCATGAATGGGGTGCCAACCATCACAGTGCACCAGTGCGCACACAAGCACCAGTCAATGTACTCTGCATGCCTCTGGAAAATCCTGGAGTACCTGAACGAAACCCACCTCAAGGGGAGAGTAGGGGCAAGAATGGAACCCCAACCCTATAGGCACGAGACAACAGTGCTAACTCATTTCAAATCTTTAAATTAAGATAGAAATTTCCAACATTTCAAATTTTGAACAAAATTTAAATTGAAATGTGATAGTTACTTAATTTTGCAACAATTTTTTTTTGTCCCCTATCCTCCAAATCCTAAAGATGCAACAGTCATCTGTGGCTGGGTGTCTCTGGATGGGCTGGACAGCATACTTTAATACACCAGCCAATTTTAGGCACCTGTGAACTCAACTGTGGAAGAGGGTGGATAGTGGTTTCCTTAAAGTGAGTTACACGGTCATGTAACACATCATTATATTAGCAATTTGAAAAGAGTTGGTAGTTGGTGCCCAATTGGTATTTTGTTTGTATAAGAGGGGAGAACTGACTGGTGCATAGGAACTGGCCACATTAAGGAAACAATAGGAAAGCGGGAAAAAACAAATTCAGATTGTAGTAAGATATTTCTCAGTCCATAGATGAAACCTGATGGAACCATATTTTGCTCCTTTTTACCCAATAGCATGTCTAGTAAACATGATATATGATGTAAGTGTAAAAGGAACACACCAGTCTTGGGCAGATATTCAGATTGCCGTCGCGCCCCCTGTTCCAGACGGCCCTCGGCTACGGGTGCTGCCAACACGTCTTAGTGAATGAAGTGCCACTGCACAACAACCACGTAGCAGGGAGCCCATGTGGTACGCTGGCATGACGTCATGCTGCCCTCCTCGACAAAGCCATGCCAACGTAGGTGCAATCGGAATGGTCACGGCTAGCAGATCAACAAGGAAGTAGCGGCTCCAGTGACAGTTAGAAGGATCTTGTTCTTGTGCCTCATCTTCCTCAGTAGCTCCATCATTTTCTTTGATCTGTGGTGGCTGTTCAGGTGTTGGAGGTGCCCGAAGACTAGGTTGCTGGATGTGTGGCATAGTCAACACCAGTTGTGGAGTTGTTTTTGACTGGGCGAGGTTGTCTATCAGTAAAGGTTCAGCGAGGTAAGATTTTTGTGTGGACAGTTTGGTGGAGGAAGACACTGAAACCGTTTGCGGTTCCGCAAGAGTGATGTCCGGCGCTGTTGTGGCCAAGGTGATGACGCTCAGTTCTTCACCTTCACCCTCTTCCTCCTCTTCCTCCGGTGAAATCCAGGTGATAGTCGGGCTGCAGGCTTGCGATCTGAATCCAGGCTTATCGCTTACATCAGATGCACTGGGCGGTGCTGATGGTGGTGTAGGAGGTTTAGGAGGTGGGGCTTCCTGCTGGGGGAGATGTAAGAAAAGATGATGATGAGGGAGGCAGGCATGCAGTGCACAGCTGCAGTTGTTGTTCACCATACGGCAGGGTCGGCCTACAGGCCCACTACACAGTTTCTCATGGGTGGCCGAGTGTGAAAGGCTGGAACATAGCATCGTAGGAGGGGCCTGCTCGGATAGATGGGCTGCTTCCAGGATGAGTCGAGAGCGTCCGTCACCTCTTGGTAAAGTCGCAGCTCCCCGGTTGGCGGGAATAGGGTGAACGCGGTGCTCGGAGGTAACGTTTCCATTGCGGTCGATGCCAGGCAATGTCTCGCTGCTCAGCCTAGTAAAGGTGGCACTGCGACCAATGGTGTGAGCTGGAGAGCAGCCACATGACCTCGAGGCTCCATGTCTTGACTCCAGTCTGACTCCCCTCGCTCCATCTGACTTACAGTCCTGTACGTCCGAGTCATGGTGGCCCGGGTTGGTTCGGGCAGCTTCCACGGCCTGCTGGAGATGCCGGATTTCTTGTCGAGCTTCTTTTAGTGCCAGCTGGGCCTCAATGCGATGACACTCCTCCTCGATCCAGTCCTCCTGCATGCGGGTCAACTGCATGCGCAACTCCCCGATCTTTGAGTCCCTGCAGTAATGCGCAACGGAATGATAAAACAAGACTTTTGTCTCTGTGAATTTAATATGCACTGATCTTTATCATAATATTCATTAGCTAGAAAGCTGGACGTTAGTCTGGTTTCTGAAGGATACAGTTATGACAAAGTTTATCAATTGTGTATTTGGATCATATGTATTTTTGCCCATCAATACAGGGCACAACTTACTCAATTACTCACTCACTCATCTTCCATACTGCTTTATCCTGTATTCAGGGTCGTGGGGGGCCTGGAGCCTATCCCAGGAGACTTAGGGCATGAAGCGGGATATAACCTGGACAGGGTGCCAATGCATGGCAGGGCACACACACATACACACTCACGCCAATTCACACACTGTGAGCAATTTGGGAACGCCAATTAACCTAACCTACTGTACATGTCTTTGGACTGTGGGAGGAAACCGGAGTACCCGGAGGAAACCCACCAAGCACGGGGAGAACATGCAGACTCCATGCACACAGAGATGGGAATCGAGCTCGGACCCTGGAGGTGCAAGGCGACTGTGCTAACCACGACACCACTGTGCCGCCCAAAATCATGTACATATAATATCTATAATAAATTACTAAAAGTAAAACTGATTCCACTTTGAGTTCCAACCAGTCTGGTCATTCGCCTCTGACCTTTCTCATTAACAACATGTTTTGGCCTGAAAAACTGGATACTTTTTGTTTTTCACACCATTGAGTGAACTCTAGAGAACAGTGAACTCTGTTTGTCTAACATTTCCAGGAAATCCACACAAAAAAAAGAAAGCCCATCTGGTACCAACAACCATGCCACTGGTAAGTCAAAGAGATCACATCTCTTTTTCTGTTTTTCTTTATACTGTTGTTCAACATTAACTAAAGCTCCTGATTTGTATCTGCATAATTTGTAATGCCTTGCACTAGACCTGCTGTTATAAAAAACAAATCGAGATGTTAAAATCACGTCCTCTAAGTTAAAAGACGGGGCCTACATAGATCAGATTTGTTTGTCCAGCACGTCCTACAGATCATATTTACATCTGGGGAAATCTGAAGACCAGGTGAAAGGCTACTGTATGTCATGAACCTCAAATAATTTCTGAAAAATATATTTGCAGTGTGGCAGGGCGTATTATCTGTCTGAAAGACGCCACTGTCATTAGGGAACACCTTATTTCCATGAAGGTCTGCAAGGGTGTTTTTAGATAGGTGACACATCTTAAAGTAACATCCACATGAATATAAGGACCCAAGGTTTCCCAGTAGAACATTGGCCAGATCAACTCACCGCCTCTGCTGGTGTGCTTTTCTCCCATGAGTTCTCCGGTTTCCTCCCACAGTCCAAAAACATTTAGTGTGGGCTGACCGCTGCTTCCAAATTACCTGTTAGTATGTGATTTTGTGTGTTTGTGTGTGTGCTCGTGTGTGTGCTTGTGTGTATGTGTGTGTGCCCTTCTTGTGCCCTGGGATAGGCTTAAAGCCCCACTGACCCCGCACTATATAAGATAAGCAATATGAAAAACGGATGGATGGATGGATGGATGGATGAATGAATATATACAGTATACATATTATACATACAGTACAATTGCCTGTGACAAAAAAAAGGTTAGGCAATTACAATGATGCAATTTAACAAGACTGGTTAAACTAGTATTGTGCATAAAGTGCTGTGTGGAGTTGCAGAAGTGCTGCAGAGTCCACACTACTCCCTCCTTTCTGAGGAAATCGATTGGGTCGAAGATAAAATGTCACACCTGAGAGCAAGATTCGGTTTCCATTTTCAGCCTGCATGTGCACTTTTGCAGCTTCGCTGTCTGCGTCCAAGAAGTTCCTCTGTTATGGGAGATGTTATGATTGGAGATCATTTACATTTAGACTAAATAAAGAGAGAGAGAGAGAGAGAGAGGGAGAGAGGGAGAGATGGCATGGAGATAAACTGAAAATGGAGAGTGTGAGGAAGGAGAGACAAGGAAGTAACACACCTTCAGTCCGCAGCATGGTGCTGAGGGAAGAGGAAAACAGACGAGGTAGGAGACGAGAGAGGGAGGGAGTGGTAATAAAACTAAAGGAGGGACTGATGGATGAAGAGAGTGAAGGAGGGATGGGACGTCCCCTGAGTGACCCAGTGAACAGCAGACAGGCAAACAGGCCGAGACTCCTTTCAACACTCAATGCACACACACACACATGCACATGCACACACACACACACACACACACACACACACACACACACACACACACAATGCCTGCCGTCAACAGTGGCAGCCTCATGTTGGAATAACACAGTTTTTCCTCCAAGTAACATACTGCCATGTTTCCAGCTCAGAGAAACGTAATTGGAACACAGTCCTGTTCCTGTACATAGAAACGTAGGGTATATTGTACAAGGGGATCTTGTCGGATGTTAAAAAGGACACATTGAAATGAAGTCCCTGTAAACGACAGATTTTGACCCTAATCACATGCAAAAATGTTCTGGATCAGAAGATTCCACGCATCAGCAAATAATCAGAGTGTGTGACCGCTATGACAACTTGTGCATTTGCAATTGCCAGAGATAAAGCGTTCCCTTCCTGTGTAGATGTGCAACAAGGAGTCTTTGGGTGAATGCCATTTCGATTGATTTTTCTCATTTACTCATCTTCAGTATTTGCTTTATTCTGGTCATGGAGCACAGCCCAGGATCACTCAGACTAAGGAAAGCCATCTCAAGTTGGAGCAGTGCGACGGCAACGCTACCTGCTGCAACACACCATAGATTTTCATTTTATGCAAATGATATGTGACGTGGCAAAAAGGCCAAATTCAAATGGTCGGCACGGCTAACATCTCATTTTACTCTAAGCATGTCAGACTGCACAATTTACTTCTCATGCAAAAAGGGTTCGGGGCGCAGGCCACACCTACAGGCAAACAATCAGAGCGGGCAGCACGTGGATCTGAATGCGTTAATGACCTCGGAGTGTGAACACAAATTGAATCAATACTTCATAGGTCTGATTTCCTCTGCCTGAATAAATCACAAACATTTTCTTTTTTTAAATAATTGCCGATCGGTGATAAGAGTAGCAAGAACTGTGCTGTGTGATATCACGATGAGATAAAACTCTCAGAGAATAAACAAGAACATTAGAGAACAAACAGACAACATGGAATGATTAAGCAATACCACACAAGAGGAAGAGATGATGTACTGAATATCAGCATGGCTGTGATAGATAGCTCTTCAATTCAATTCAATTTTATTTGTATAGCGCTTTTAACAATTGAAATAGTCACAAAGCTTGTCGCAGATATCTTAGATAGGCTGAGGATATCACAACAGTGCTGATATTCACTACAACGGCACAACCTCGATTGTGATATTGCTTTTATACAACAGTTTTACAAACAGCATTAAATATCAACAAAGTATGATTTGTTTGTCCGCACCTGGTGAGACTAATTAACCGTGACTGGCGGAGCCGGCGACCGTTGGCGACCACGACTGGTGAAAGTAATAATTCATACCAGTACTATGTAGCCAAAAGCGGAGAAGAATAAAGCACTGGACAGCCCTGTACTGTAAATCTCCTATAATATAAAGTTTCCACTTATTTTGTTTTAGAATAGCCTCAGCCATGGGCTTAATGTATAAGGGGAATCAAAACTAGCCAGTACACCCCCTTATCATATAATAATAATGAATTTAAACAGTCAACCATTATAAAACATGATAAAGTGGTCAGCTTTCTCAATTCAATGTAATTGGCAAGTAAAGAATACCACCTTACGCCTCCCTCTGTGCCCTCCTATCCTTGGACACTCCTACATGGGTCTCGATGGGACATGACATCTCGACTCTCCTCGCTCCCGCTTAGTGTTGAACCCAAAGTTATGCACTTGGCCTCAGCTAACTAACTGTTCTGGGGTTTAATCCCAAACAGCATAATATGGAAAAGTAGTGCACTATGTAGGGTGTAGTATCCCTTGTTTCACACAAACAGTGCCCTTGACTAGGGTGGGTCCTGTGAGGCAGAATGATACTTATCAATAAACATCCCGGTGCCGTTATTCTGTATCCTGTAAAATGCCTTTCATCAATCAAATCGGGAAACAAAACAAAACAACCAGACATGAAAAGACTTAATGAGAAGGAGGCACGACAAGTCTTTGCAAAAAAAAAAAAAAAAAAAAAAAGACGCATAGAGGTAAAGAGGCAAACAATCAACACAGTAATAAGGTGATAAACGAGTGATAAGACTAGGGGCGAAGATGAGACAAACCGCACATGGCTGTATAAACAAAACATAACAGGAGCTTTTAATACAAAACACAAAAGCAGCGCTGTCCACAGTGTGCACGGAGGGACAATTCATGACACCATCCATTCATCCATCCAAGCTTATCCTTTTAAGCTCACGCTGGGACTGGAGCCTATTCATTGCAGGGCACACACATACACACACTCACACACACATACACATTACGGGCAATTTGCAAACACCAATTAGTGTTTTTGAATCATAGGAGGAAACTGGAGCACCCGGAAGAAGCCCACTAAGCATGTGAGAACATGCAAACTCCATGCACACAGACCCGAGCCAGGAATCGAACCCTCGACCCTGGAAGTGCAAGGCAACAGTGCTGCCGTATGGCATTATCCATCACACTAATATTTAAAATGATTACTTAACTAGAATTTTTAAAACTTGGCCACACCCCCAGATTCACTTGTTTCCTGGACAGAAATGTTATGTTTAACAACAAAGCGTACACAGTGTAATGGTAGAATTCTCAGGTTCAAAAATGTATATCCCTCTCTTTAATTTAATATTGTTCTCTTAAAAACATTTTGACATAAATTACACCTCCATATCCATGATCTTTCCAAACAGGTCTATAAAGCCCAGTACAGAAGAGATTCTAATGTATGAAGTAAAATCAACGGTGCTTATTAATTCTACACCCAGAATGCTCTTTTGGCTAAGTGAAGTGACCGGCTCTGACTCGCCTGACCGGAGGATTCCGTGTGGGTTTATAGTTCAGGATTACCCGCGAGCCAGTCCTGCGTGCAGGATCTGCATGCTAAATGAGGAAATAAATAGAAACTTATCAGTGTTTGCTTTTCTAATTCAAAGCAAATAAAAAAAAGGCTGATAGACGTCCAATCATCTTGTCGGAAGGCCTGATAGGAATCTGATAACACACACGTCATGGCCTCTTCAAAGATAACGCTGAGATCATTATTGCTATTTTTGGCCTTACTGACCATACTGAAATGAAAGAACGAACCAAAACACCACACCCAGAATCATTTTGTGAGAATATAAAGAATGATATCATTCTGCATTTTTTCAGGCCAGTTGTGACTAATAACCGAGAGCACCGATTACTCAAGACTGTTTCTATTTATTCAAGCATAGTACGTTAATTTGATTTAATGACTTTAATGACAGGATTCTCTCTCTCTCTCTCTCTCTCTCTCTCTCTCTCTCTGTGTCTCTTTCTCTTTTTCTTTCTCAACTGTCTGAAAGTGTATGTAATAATATAAACGTGTGATTTCATTTTATATCCAATGATCCACTGTGTTAAAAACCCATATACCACCATATGTCTTCATAAAAGACACATCTCTCTCTCTCTCTCTGACACACACACACACAATCATGCACGCACGTACACAGGATTTAAGGATTCAGGATTTAAAGGAATTTCCACTGGAGAGTCATCACTGCTGGTGTGATTTATTCCAGGACTGAGCTCTTTCTAAAAAGAGCATCAGGAAAGTGTTCATTTCACTCAGGAGAATTTGTACAGAAGATACAGCATGTCCTCTCTCTCTCTCTCTCTCTCTCTCTCTCTCTCTTTCTCTCTCGATTTAACTCTCCTGTGTACAATTCAGGAGTCAGTTTAGCTCTTATTAGAATTAAACAGACTGAGCGTATTAGCTCTACTTTACATATGCTCTTAATTCATGCTTATAATATAACAGTAACTACACTCTTAGAAAAACAGTTCCTATCTAATGCCTTAAAGGGTGATTTGGTTTGGCTCTTTAGGGAAATCCTTAGAGGTTCTATATAAGACTCTACAACAGACAGTCAGTCTTTAAAAAAAGGTCTAATATTTAAAAAAATATCTAAAAAATATCTAATATCTAAAAAAAGGTTTAATATTTAAACAGTGGCTTGGTGGTTAGCACTATTGCCTTGCACCTCCAGGGTCCGGGTTCGATTCCCAACTCATGTTCTTCCTGTGCTTGGTGGGTTTCCTCTGGGTACTCCGGTTTCCTCCCACATTCCAAAGACATGCAGATTAGGCTAATTGGCGTTCCCAAATTGCCCGTAGTGTGTGAACTACCTTGTGAGTGTGTGTGTGTATGTGCACACCCTGTGATGGATTGGCACCCTGTCCAGGGCGCATAATAATAATAATAATAATAATAATAACCTAAGAATGTGGTGCTTTTAAATTCAGTATAATTCAATTTGACTTTTAACAATGGATGAGAAGCAGCTTTACAGGAAGAAAAAAATCTGGATATAATAACATAAGCATTCACCGGAGCTGATTTCTTTCTAGTTCTGACTGAAGATTCATGCAGCCTGTCAGTTACTGTAATGTCAGGTGATTCATACAATGTGATTCAGAATTTGATGTCCATTTGGGATGATATTTTTCATCCCGTGTCATCGACACATCCGTAACACATCATCAGCAGTCACTGAGACGCTGCATGTGAAATACTGTCTTGGGCGTAATGAGTTATTTATCCAGCATCAATTTCCCCTCTCAAAAGGAAAAAGATGCTTGGAGGAGAAAAGACATAGCACATTAATGGTATACATACATATACAGTATATACAGTATGTATAGTGCTGAAATAAAAAGACAAACAATATTACCTTGTCACCTGTGAGTTTATTTTTCCTAAAAGAAACTAACACACTATCAGTATGTTGATTTACCGCAGTATGTGTAATGGAAGTGTTGGAAGTGTGTGTGCTGTCTCGCAGTAGACAGTGTTCATATTGTTCATGCAGCTTCTCAAACAAATCCTGGAACAAAAGTTGCTCCTGCAGCCTTCTGCAAAAGGAGACAATTTGTTCACGTAATGCAGGGACAGTTCTTGGTGGATCTTCACATTTGAACACACTCTCCTTTAACATTCCCCACAAGTAGGCTTCGGGTGGTGTATGATTGGGGGGAATGGTAAGGAATTGTTCTGCCACCTTTTTTAAACTTGTACCCATTCACGACCACTTCTGTAGGAGCGGAAATGAAACTCAAATATGAATCCTTCTTGCTCCGTCAAGAGACCCTTTCCAACAACAACTGCACAAAACAACTTCATTTGCAATGAAATTTTCAATGCTTTATTGAGATGCACAGGTTACAGTACAGTAATTTTTTTGTCTTTATCTATAGTCTATAAATCTATATTTATACATATATATCACCAGCAGTTTAACGTAAATATTTAATTAGAAATCACATGCCAGCAACTCAATGCATTCGGGCACGTAGACATTGTCAAGACGATCTGTTGAAGATCAAGCCGGGTATGGGAAAGAAAAGTGACTTTGAATGTGACATGATTGTTGGCGCCAGGCAGGTTGGTCTAAGTATTTCGGAAACTGCTGATCTATTGGGATTTTCTTGCACAACCATCTGTAAGGTTTACAGAGAATGGTGCCAGAGGTCAAAGGAGGAAGGCTAGACTGGTTTGAGCTGATAGAAAGGCAGCAGTACCTCAAACCTCAACAATCTCATTACAACTAAGTTATGCCGAAGAGCACCTCTGAATGCACAACATGTCGAACCTTGAAGCAGATGAACTACAGCAGCAGAAGTCATATGTCAGCTAAGATGTCATCAGATGTCAGCTAAGAACAGGATATTAAGGCCACAATTCCCATGGGCTCACCAAAATTAGACAACAGAAGATTGGAAAAACGTTGCTTGGTCTGATGAGTCCGGATTTCTGCTGCGACATTCGGATGGTCGGGTCAGAATTTGGTGTAAACAACATGAAAGCATCGATTCGTCCTGCCTTGTATCAACGATTCAGGCTGCTGCTGCCGGTGGTGCTGTAATAGTGTGGGGGAGATTTTCTTGGCACGCTTTGGGCCCCCCCACTTTTTTTAACCAACTGACCATTGTTTAAAAGCCACAGCCTACCTGAGTATTGTAGATGAACTTGTCAATCATGTTATGCCCACAGTTTGCCCATGTTTGGTATTTAGAGGAACAGCAGCACAAACCAAGGGGAGCATTACAGAAATGAGAAAAAGAACTACTTCAAACACATAGAAGTGATGAAGACATCTACTTAGATGTCCTTATGCTCCTTAAGATTTCTCCAGAAGGACAGATAAAGAACCTTTAAGTGTATCCGTATTATTACTACTAATGAAAATAAGGGAACAAGGATTTATTCATAGACTATAACCTTTAAAGGTTCTTCGAGCGTTCTTTTGTTAATTAAGTGGTTTTTAGTTTCCCTGATGAACTGTAACTCTAGCCAAACCTGCTATTGGAGGGTATGTAGATGTTCAGAAGGACAGTCAAGAAAACCTTAAAGATGTTAAACCTATTATTGTATGTGTTTGTAAAACTATGTATTTTATATATTTATTTTTCCCACTAATAATATTATTTTGTGTGTGTACATGTGCATCCCTCTCTCTCTCTGTGGGTCTGTGTGTGAGAGTGTGTGTGCGCTGGGTGGGTGTTGCTCAGTGTCATGTATTCAGCCATTTAAGTTCCACATCATGACTGCATCGTTGTCTCATCGTTTATACCGCTTTATCCTGTATACAGGGTCGCGGGAGGCCTGGAGCCTATCACATGAGACTTAGAGGACGAGGCAGGATACACCCTAGACGGGGTGCCAATCCAACACAGGGCACACACACACATACAAACACTCACACACACACTACGGCCAATTTGGGAACGCCAATTAGCCTAATTTGCATGTCTTTGGACTGTGAGAAGAAACCGGCGGAGGAAACTCACCAAGCACAGGGAGAACATGCAATCTCCATGCATCAGATGTCCACTAAACGCCGACTGCAGCTCAGTGTGATTAAATTTTAAAAGGTATGGTAATTTAAAAGAAAAGTTAGATACTAATCAGACATGTATAATGCATGTTAGTGTGGAATAAATGTGATATTTTAATAAATAAATGCAGCCCTGCATTCCTGTTGCTGAGCAGCTTTAGGATGATTTTTAGGACAATGTCTCCTCCTAGTGGTCCAAATAATCCAGTATATGGCCCCTCATAATAAACCTTTCATATCTGTAGTGTTACAGTTTTTTTCAGTCGCTAACAAGCATTTGTCCAAACAGTTGTCACATTTTCAAAACTCTAAACACAATTAGCACAGCATCGGTCTTTTGTGGCCATACCATT
>JAOVVB010000036.1:4202387-4214445 GCA_028570985.1 Heterobranchus longifilis
AGGCATTGGAACAGTAGTGAAAGCAGGTACGCTGAGCCTCTCCAGTGATGTGACCGCACACTTTGTTCACAGGTAATGGTAGCGTCAGGATCTGCACACGGGCGGAGACGCGGGTAACCTCTAGTTTTTTTATTATAAATCAAAATGATCACTATGCAATCCGTGCAGTGGTAATGTAAATCAATATAATGATGGATTACTACACACTTACTTAAACAGTATGTTCCTCAATTTATAAAAATTCATGAAGCAAGTCAAGCCCTGGAGGTTCACACCACATAGATCACCCTCACTAAACAACAACAAAAACCTCAGCAACCTGCCTTCCCTGTCCTGGTTGACTGACCAATTTGACTAACCTTTTAAAATTTTAAGACACTAAATCGAGCTGTAATACTAAACATGTGTCACATACACATGCTCAAATTTTCATGTTTTTTTTTTAAAATTATTTTTTTAAATTAATGTAGATTGTAAATGCTGTAACTTTAACAGGCCTAGACTACACTTTCTCCTCCTCAGATTCCCGTCATGGCGGCGGTTTTTCCCTCATATTCCACTCATTGTCAACCTTTCCGAGCACTTTGTAACTGCTTGCCTGATGTTTGTGCTGATTTCTTTCTTTTTTCTTATTACATTTTTACAGCATTAGATCACTATAACTGTGTTTTTGTCATGGTTGTGATTAGTGCGGGAACTGGTCTGTCGGTCTGAAGCGGGAAGGCGGCCATTTTGCCAGCGCGCGCGAGGAGGAAAAAAAAAAAAAAAAAACCCGCGCGAGAAGCCCCAGCGCACCCTTGTGGTCGCGAGCGTGCGTATGAATAAAGAAATACCAAACACGGTTACAGCGCCGCCATCTTGAACAGGGACATACAGTACAGTACAGTACAGTACAGTGGTGGACAAAAGCATAGAGATAAAAGTGAAATTTTTCTATTTCTAATGACACACTTTTTTTTTCATTAATGTGAATCAAGATAATAATAATAATAATGTATTTTTTGCAATAAAATTGATATAGAACATTTAATATTTAAAATTAAGTCCTTTGGTTTTGGAAACCCCCTGGATCCGGCTGGGCATGAAGACAAAAAGTACTCTGGTTTCACTCACTCAGTCCATGCCTGCTTCATCACTTCCTGAAGATTACGCACATAAGGCGGTTTCTTGACCAATACTGACTTTTTCTTTTTACCATTGTCCAACGGTTTTCTATTGGGTTTACGGTCTGGAGACGGAAGGCCATGGTGAAGGCCAGAGTGTTGCGTCAGGAAGGACGTCTGGTGTAAAACCTATGGCAAGTTGTGTGTGTGGATCGGACCAAACCGGACCACGGGGCTGTGGGAAGCAGCCGAAATACTAACAAAAACTACACCGATAGATTTGTGCACAGCGAGAACTTTAATACATGCCATATTTTGTTTTAATACTTTTAGCCACCACTGTAGACTTGAGTTGATTTTTAGGTTCAGCAAAGAATTTTTCTAAGTGCTAACGCATTGTATTTCACTTTTAGTCTAAAGTAGGCATGTTCTCCCCATGCTTGTGGGTTTCCTCTCACAGTCCAAAGACATGCAGGCTAATTGGCATTCTCAAATTGCCTGTACTGTGTGAATGAGAGTGTGTGAGTGCGTGTGCCCTGTGATGGATTGGCACCCTATCCATGGTGTACCCTGCTCCGTGCCTCATTCCCCTGGGACATGCTCCAGGCCCCCACGACCCTGTATACAGAATAAAGATGCATAGACAATGAGTGAGTGATAAGTTGCTGCTTTTGAGTTTCTTGATAAATCACTCAAGAAAGTTCACGACCAAAATGTTTACAAGAATAAATATTTTGTTGGGGAGCATTATTTTCATGAGAAAATATCATGCATTTACCAGAAGAACAAGTATTTTTCGACCCATCCCGAGGCATCTGCCGATTGTGCCAGCTTCAGTAGACAAAGGCCAACCCTGCGAGGATCCTGAGGCATCCAGAGAAGGACCAGCTCCAGATGGATTCTGCTTTATGATGGTTGGAGCTACACATGCTGCTCCTGTGCTCCCAGTGATCCAGACCCCATCTGCCCTCTGCACCTACTGACTCGTCCCTGTGCTGAACTGGACTTCATGTTAATTTAAAGAATTTCTGTTATATTGAACTTTCACCTGCACAACACACATGATGTTATTTCTATCTGTTATCACCCAGATGAGGATGGGTTCCCTGTTGAGTCTGGTTCCTCTCAAGGTTTCTTCCTATTGCCATCTCAGGGAGTTTTTCCTTCCCAATGTCGCCTTCACCCTTGGCTTGCTCATCAAGGACAATCTCATTATTATCTAGACACATTTTTCTCACACATACACTCACTCACTCATCTTCTATACCGCTTTATATTGTATTCAGGGTCACGAGGACCTGAAGCCTATTCATCACAGGGCACACATATACACACTCACACACACACTACGGTCAATTTGGGAACGCCAATTAGCCTAACCTGCATATCTTTGGACTGTGGGAGAAAACCGAAGTACCCGGAGGAAACCCACCAAGCACGGGGAGAACATGCAAACTCCATGCTCACAGAGACGGGAATCGAGCCTGGCTGGGAATCGAACCCGAACCCTGGAGGTGCAAGGCGACAGTGCTAACCACTACACCACCATGCAGCCTCAGGGCACAACTGAAGCCACATAAATTTTATATATATACAAAATGGAGCACTGAATGTGTCACGGAATTAGTGTTTCTTTCCAACCGAGGGAAACGATCTAGTGTACCAGAAGTAGGACAGGCTGACAGGGCAGCAGATCAGGAAACACATTTGTTCCGCCACTGACCTGTCCTGCAATCTCTCAACATTCTCCTTCAGCCGGGCACGTAAGTGACGGATACACACTTCCTTCTGCTGTAGCGGGGTGAGATACTGCTCGGGAGCAGGAGGACGGATCCCGTGATTCTCACTACAGCCTCCGTACTTCGCCTGCCGTCTGGGCCGAGAAAAGAGACACTCAGAGAGAAAACAAATTCAGAGAACAAGCCGAGCCGGACCTCTTTACTGCAGTGTGTACTGTGTGCAACGAATTTAGTACTTATGTCTTTGCTTGTTTATGGCTGTATGTTAATATAATGTATGATTAACAATAAGCATAAATGCTGAACCGTTATCAACTCCAAAACATCTTACAATGTGTGCTTTTGACTTCACGACTTTGAGTCAGGACACCTTACAGTTAATTTTGATATACTTGCATTTTAAAAAACAGTGTAATTATTAATTACAATAAATGCTTTGGGATCGACTTGTGATTTAATCATGGTATTATAACACTTTCCATGAACTAATTTTGCTAAGGAGCAAAGTAGATCTTGCACATAAAATCTATTTTTGGGTCGCACGTGTTCAAAATCTGGAACAAACCCCAAGCAAAGGACGTTTGTTATATCACAGCGTCTCTCTCTCTTCCTCTCTCTCTCTCTCTCTTTCTTTATCTATGTGTGTGTGTGTGTCTTACCGAGGTGTAGCTGGGTGTGATCGTGGTTTGCTATTGATTTCTGTGCCTTTGCAGGACGATGCTGAGCAAGTGCTGCTTATGGTAGAATCCAGATGTGTGTGTGGCTGTCTGCTACTGGCTGTACCAGCAGGCCGTCTACAAAAAACACACACACACATTGATGTGTAATCTTTTAAACACTGCTTCGTTCAAATCACTAGGCATGCTGACCCAGGTCTTCTCTTTTGATTTTATAGCAGAATGGTTATAAAATGTATTTTGAAAAAGCCAAGATCTGGTATACAGGTGATTGCAAAAGTTTGCACACCCATAATTTTCACATGGGGAAAATATTACTGGAAATGTAGGTCTATTTTATTACTTTCCTACAATAAACGTATGATTCTTAAATGAATATAGAACCATCCTGCAACAAAATAATAATCTACACACACACACCACAGTCGAAATTTGAACCCCGAGCCCTGGAAACATTTAAATTGATATCCCCTTAAGAAAAAAGAAGGGGGAAAAAAAGTATGGTCATCTTGGGTTCTCGTGGGGTGTACAAACTTTTTTCACTTTCCTGTCAGAAACATTTATGTATTCCAAACGGAATCTGAGTGTGACTAGAGGATGCACTGATACCTGCGAGGTGCAGCAGACGGCCTTCTGTTAGATGAGAGGGACATAGGCGAGGAGTCTTTCACCATCTGCCTCAGTACACAATGTTCTGGGTAAGATGCACACATATAAACACATATACACACACACACATACACATACACACACACACACATTAGAGCAACAGCAGCACACTTTTCAAGATATCATGTGTCAGGTTCTCCTGACCATAACTAAATTAACACTACAGATTTTATATAAGGAATACAACACATGGGAGCATGGTTTTGTTGGAAAATAATCAGTGATACGGCCAGTGTGAGACGTTGATGTGAGAAGATACTGTTACCATGGTGATTATTTTACACCATGTCATAAGTGATTTAATCCTTAAATACCACAGCAAAGTTTTTTCTTTTTTTTCAACTTATCAATGCGTTACTGTATTACGTTCAAGTCAAACCAGGACTTTTGATTACGCAGATTAACAGAACGTAGTTATGAGAGTAAAAACGACCTTTATTTCTGTATATAATCACCTGATAAACTAATGCACTTATCCCAGCGTTTAACTAGTGCTCGGATGCCATTAAGGTGGAAAGTTTTGATCGGACTGAAACACTGGCCTCCCAGGAACTCCTTTAATGGCCCAAACATGTAGAAATGGCATGGTGCGAGGTCAGGACTGTACAGGGGTGTGGTAATAACTCCCAGCTGAGTTCCTATAATGCGCAAGTGGTGTTTGTGAATGATGCACGGCCTCCTTTAAAACCTTTGCATCATTCATTCATTCATTTGACACATTTTTACATGATTCGACTTGAACGCCCCTTGCATTGTATCCATTTAGGGATAGAGTCCGTCTATGTGACACCCGGCATATCGGGCAACAGGTACTCCCCACCCTGGATGTATATCAGTCGTTTCTGCTGCAGTTACTTACGGGGTCGGGTTGCCAGTTCTGAGAATCTGCGCACTTGAGGTGAAGGACCTTGCTCAAGGGTCCAAGAGTGGCTGCCCAGAAGTGTCGGGACTCGAACCAGGGACCTCTTGAACCACCGAGCTACCTCTGCCCCGATACAGCTTATAGAAGCTATAAACAGTCATTCTCTACCCAGTCTCTCTTCTGTAAGTTACCCAGAAAAAATAATGCAGCTTGTCATGTGACTGAGCAAGAACCTTCGTGCTGAAGACTGTAGAAAAGCGCTGACGCTGGACACTCCTTCCATAAATGTTAAATAAACATTTCACATGCTTTTCACCAGCAGACCAAGAAGAGCTGCCAAACAGCTAGCGTTGGACAAGATCCATAATCCTTAGTGAATATAAAGGTATCAAAAGTAATCTGTTAAATGGAAGCTTTAACGGTGTGAAATCTTACATACTCAAATCCACATTAGTCGGAGAACGCACTCACACACACACACTGTTGAGTCATGCTCTCTTTCACTGTTTTATGTAACAAGCAACTGTGTCAGGACACTCGAGTCCTTCTTAACAAAAACGCAGCAGGTCACAGGTGACGCAAGCAAGACAAGAGCTGGATCAGAGCTGAAATACAGCACGGACCGAAACCCGGGGTGTAAGAGGTCTCTGAACAACTACACAATGTCAGGTTGTTGTTGTTTTTTTTTTTTTTTACATGTTACAGTAATCATAAAGGATATATTAGGTCTTTATTATCATAGGCACTTGATATACATATCTGGTATTCCGCTGCTCTCCATTAAAGAATAGGTTTCCTATTCTTGCTATCAAGTCTGTTCATAAGGCCAGGGACAATTGTCTACAGATTTTCTAACTTGGACAGATTCCAAACATCATCACATGTCCTTATTCGAAAAAGGCAATATCGGTATGATAACCCAGTTCATGAGACAAGAATTCCATGCAGATTTGTAAATCAAGGCAGCGAACCCTATCGAACTACTGAATAACGTCCACAAGTCATTTTTTAAAATCATTTTTAATCTTTCAAAGCTATTCTTCTCAACTTCAATTACAGGGAATATTCCCTAACTGTGACTAACAGTGGATAAAAGGCCACATGTACTCCAACATCCTCTGCAAGTTACATAAGAAAACCAGTCTGAGTGCAGATAAACTGACACGGATCTGGGAAACGTTGTGATCAAGCACGGTTGCCTAGTAACCCAGCATCCGGGTCGGACCGATTACAAAATCAGAGATGAAAATGTGCCAGAAGTAATGCGATTATCAGATGTGAGCAACAGGGCAGGAAATGCAATGCAGCGAGAACAGTTTGGACTGACTAAGCTGAAGCCAGAATAGGAAAAAAACACACAAAGACAAAAAACATAATTAGCAGGTACAGTTAGTAGAGTCTTGGTGTCATTCAGTCTGGTAGGACTGTACAGTTTATAAAGGACATTAACATGGACTAGGGAAGAAACAAGTATAAATTATTAACATTGTAATGAATAAATAATTACAGTGGCACATGTGAAATGGTGGGATATATCCAAGGCCGCTGACATCAGTGGAACACCAGGTCTATGTTGTCTAGAGACATGGGTAACATTTGGCTAGGAATAAGCTTAATACTCTTATATTTGGTCATTTTAATATTTGACTTAGAATTATAGATATGTTTGAAGATTATGGATAGTTGAAGATTGTCAAGAATATTTCACTTGCTAAGATGTCATCTTTTTCCAGTGCACTTTTGGACAGGAACAGAAGGTGCAATTTGCGAGCCGCAATTCCATTAGTAAACTGCAAAAAAATGACATCTTAGCAAGTGATATATTCGTGTCCAGAGGATTCATGACACAGGCTCTTCCAGCCGGACTGCAAAAATGACACATAAGCTGGTGAGATATTCCTGTATCCAGCCAAGCCTAAAATTTCTTAAAATAAGTTTACAACAATCACGTTTTTAGGAATTTATTTCCTGAAAATATCTGCCAATAGAACAATTTTTTTCGATTGGAATTTCAGTAACACTTGACTAGAAATAAGATAAATAATAGTCCACGATTTACAAAGGAGTTTTATCCTGGGAGCACGTCCATAAGTCGGTTTCATTCATAAGTCCGACACAAATATACAATCTATAGCATAAAAAACAGGGGTTGGGAAAACAACACTACATAGTGTTTACAGCGCGTTTGAACGGATGCCATTTTGTCTCAGAGCTGTTTAGGGCTGTGAACCGTGTCTGGTTGAGAATTTTCCGAAATTAGGATTATTCACCATCAGGACAGCTTTACAGGACAGTCATTTTCTATCATCATGCTCGGACTGATTCATTGTAACCGGTAAGGCAGAATCATTCAAAATATAATTGTAAATATTGGTATCTGGTGCACTGCAGTGTCTATTTTTTGTACAATACTTCCGCGATTTGTTCACATCTACGAATCTTCGTACAAGCGTATCTGCCAATAGAACAAATTGTACAACTAACACCACTGTATGTGGTGTTAGTTGTTTTGGCCTATAGAAGTCCCTTATGAGGTCTTGAAATTACCTTTACCTTTGAGTCTACTCTAAAGGTGCTAATAACATTTTAGTTCGTTCTCAAATTCTTTTGGACTTCCTGTCATAGAGTGATTTATATAGTGAAATACTAGAGTATCTTTTTTTTTTATTTTCCCCCCGATTTTCTCCCTAACTTAGTCGTGTTCAGTTCCTCCCGTCACTAGGGGGCTCCCACATTAAGGCTACTACTACTACTCAGTCGGGAGGGCCGAAGACTATCACGTGTTTCCTCTAAACCACGTGACGCCACCCGACCGCATCTTTTTTTGAACTGCTCGCTCGCGCACTGCTAGGGGCGGCGTAACACACTCGGAGGACAGCGCTATCTGCTCCTTCCGCTTGCGTGAGCTCACAGATGTTACTTAAATTTGGGACAGAGCAATTGTACTGCAATGTAGTCTTAATTATAGTACTTAGGAGAGCTAAGTGTTTTTAAATCAGCAGAGAAATGACTGAAATGTCAAAGCCTTATTAATTAAATCAAGGCCAGTCTAACTATAATGTATTTACAATAACAAATATTTGTCAAAACTGCACTTTTACTAAATATATCATTTCATAATCACAGTACCACATATAAAGTATTATTATTATTATTATTATTAGTAGTAGTAGTAGTAGTAGTATTGTTTTTACAATCTAAGCTTACATATTCACTAATTGCTCTTCAAACCTTTTAACTATTCTTTTTATAACGATTTAGCTAAGGATTAGTCAACATCAGTCTTTATAAAGGTGCTCTTATGCTCTTTATTGTATACCAGGCCCAAGCCAAATAGACCTGTTGTAATTGTTATTGGTTGAAGCAAATAAACAGGCTACACCAAACACATTAACAGGAACCAAAACCTTTTAAAATGTACTGCAGTCATTCTTAGCCGGGCAATATAAGAAAACTGAGACAGACAAATCAATATTGACAGTACCATCAAAGCTCATAAATAATGAGATTCCTGCTTTTAACTCCAGACTAATAAAACAATCCAAAGTGCTCTTTTTTCAGAACTCCTATTGACGTCAGCTGTGACTGAGCAATATGAGATTATGCCATTATCGTCACACAAAAAAGACAATACAATTGGCTAAATGAATTGGGAACACATGGGACTATAGCTAGACAGGGTATATTTACATTATAACAATAGGGCAACATTATCAACTTACAGCTTTAGCTGACAAACTAGATAACCTTGGAGTAGATCCTGATAAGTTTACATAAAATGTATTTAAAAAAAAAAAAGATCTAAAAATCATTTAATTGCAAAATTACCTAGAATGGCCACTACAATGTCGTCCTTCAAGATCTCGATAGAACCTCGAGACAGGAAGTAAAGTGCTGTAAGGACATCCCCACAGTGAACCAGTGTGTCTCCTGGTGGAGCATGGGTCGTCTTAAAGCGCATGGCCAGAGCACGCAAGCAGCCTTTTGTGGCCCCTCTAAAGGCCTTACAGTCTTCCAGCAGGCTCCGGTTTAGATGGAGACAGATATCTGCTTGCAAACACTCTGGAAAGCCCTTTAGCACCTGGATAAAAAAGATGAAGAAACAGACAGAAACAATAAAGCAGAAAGCTTGAGCTTAAGGAACAGCAAATGTTTTCAGAAACAATATTAATGATACACATGTATCTTGTATTACATAGCTTATTGTATGGAACATACATAGCTACATATTGACATATACAATTTTTCAGGAAAAAGTTTTCAGGCTTAGTCTATAATTTTTTCCTGAACTACACCGATATAGTGGTAATGGCCATCCCACAAAAAAGAAATAAAGGAAAAGATAAAGATGAACATGCAAATGCTGCAAAAATAATACTAAATAATAATACTAATAATAACAAATTCAGCCACTACAGAGATAACTTATTGAACTTGCTAGCAGCCTCTAAAGCTTACAAATTCGGGAATGTTTGTTTCTTTTTTTTCACAAGCACCTGATGTGTAAGCAACTAAAAGGCTAAAAGACCTTTACATAACATATCAAAGCAGATGCAAAGCTGAAATGGAACTCTTATGGAAAAAAAATAAATTAAAGTAAGATGAAAAGTGCTCTATGCAGTAAAGGTCTGGAGCTTCTGCACATAACAGGTAGTGGGGAAGATGAGAATGAGAATGGCTAAGAAGAATCCTGCATTTTTTTTTTATAAATACCTCCTGCATCCCAGTGTGATGAGGTCATTCCATTTCGTAAGGAGCAAAATGGAGAGAGAAGTTTTGCGTTCATTATGCATACATAAAACACATTTCACTTGTTATTCACATGTCTTAGAGGAGCTAATTAAAACCTACAATAGATCTGCAGCTCAACAATGCTGACAATCACTAAAAAAAAAAACAGCAATAAACTAAATTAAGATTATCTCACAAATTCAACATCATCCACAATGAGTACTGCGGATTGCAAATGTGTCTTTTTTTTTGTACAAAGTGCTAATAATGACAACCATCAAATATATTGGGCTACACAAAGATAGGCAATACATGCAACCCCTCCATCCCCAACATATAAACGCACCATATTCATGTCAATGCCATTGGTGTAGTTCCAGGAATGCTGAAAATACTCCTCCAGCCTTTGCCTGAGTGGATTGGGGATCTGGTGGAAGCGGATAAACTCTTTCACACGCAGCATCTGCGTATGATATCGTGCTGTTCCTGAGTAGAGCCGCTGAATGATAGCAGAAACATTCCCAAAGATGCTGGCATACATTAGGGCTAACCAGGACAAGAATATTACAGAGTTTTAATGTACATATTCATATGAATGTAAGACAACAATACAGACAACACATTAGTTGCAAGTTAAATGATTTAGCATCCGCCGCTGTTGCTGAGCAAACACACTTATTATTATTATTACCAATAATTAACAACTGTTTTTAAACTGGTAGCTGCTGTCAGGTAAATAATAACTACTACCCTTAATTGGGCAGTCAGCTGAGGTCATACTGTAAGTAGGGCTGCAACAATGAATTGATAAAATCGATAAAAATCGATTAATAAAAGCGTTGGCAACCAATTTCATAATCGATTCGTTGTGTCGCGCGTCGCGGAGACATTTGATTATAAAAAAAAAAAATTAAGTTGAGCGCGCGCACTGATGCTAGCAGAGTTCGGCGCCTCATAGACAGGGCGGAGCAAAAATGTAAAAACGAGCGGCGGTAGAGGAAAGATACATGGCGAAGGCAGAGAAATATGTAATCAGGTACAGTAAATGTCTGCCCTGCTGGGTCCTAGTGCGCGTCGCTTACTGGTATAATCAACATTAGTGCACGCGTGTACTGTTTACTATAACATTGTGACCACGTGTGTGTAAGACATATTTTATTTTGTGTCTGTATGCGTGTGTGTGTACAGCGCGAGTAAAGCAAAAGCAAATCTCATTAGAGACATTAAAAATCCATGTTCTCTCTCTGCTCAAGGCTCAGCCTGCTCTTTGGCTGCTGTGTGTGTGTGTGTGTGTGTAACACTGTGCCACACACACAGACCCCTCCTACTTTCACCTTCTCTCTCACACACACACACACACACACTCTTTCTCTCTGCTCTACACAGAAACACTGCTCTGTTGCGATTCTTTTCAAAGGTAAAGTGCAGATTAATTTGTTTTATATCCATTAGTGTGTTGCTCAATTGAGTGTCATTAGAGAGATTTCTTGGTTATTTTTCCGAATAAAACAGTGTTTCCATTGTGTGCCCGTGTGTGTGAAAAGAGTGGAGGAAGGGTAACTGTGTAAGACGGTGAAGGGGGAGAGGAGGAGGGGCTCCTTACTTTAGCTACACAAACACACACACATACACAGCGCCTGCGCGCACAAACGGAAACATTTATCTGTCTGGATTTATTTTTACTTTTTTCTTAAAGGTTAAGTGCAGGTTAATTTGTTTTATTTTTACTTTATATTTTGTGTTAATTATTTTTATATATTTATTTTTTTGGGCTGTGGAGCGAATAACTTGAATTTCCATTATTTCTTATGGGAAAATTTGATTTGGCTTTCGAGTGTTTTGAGATACGAGCCCGCTTCCGGAATGAATTATTTTTCATCAGTGTGATTTATCAACCCTGCCCCAGCCTAATCCCAGACGCTGTTTGGAAGCTGCCAGTGTGACTGCAACAAAGTATTTTGTTGGACTCTCAAACACAAATGTATAGAAATTGGTCTGGTTTTATATATTGCACGTATATGCAGTTCTATATGTAGACATGATATGCTGTAGAATATTGATTTTGAAATATTGAAATTGAGAGAATGGCAAATATTGCACACTTACCACAGATAGTGAGAGTAACGTAAAAAGTGACCAATGTCACAAATTTGTTTTAGCCGCCTGTTACATATCCATATCCGTAAAGGCCTTTTGTGAGCATATTTATTATTATTATTATTATTATTATTATTATTATTATTACTACTATTATTATTATTATTATTATTATTATTA
>JAOVVB010000036.1:4214545-4232726 GCA_028570985.1 Heterobranchus longifilis
ACCTCTTTTTTTCGAACTGCTTGCTCACGCACCGTTGGGGGCGGCGTCACACACTCGGAGGCCAGCGCTATCCGCTCTCTCCGCGTGCGCGAGCTCACAGATGCCCCGAACGGCGTAGAGCCGTGCAATTAATGTGGGAGCACTAATACCTCTCATCCCTCCCCCTCCTCCACCCTGAGAGAGCTCGGCCAATCAGCTCTCTCTGTGTCTCCGGCTGTGAGAGTTAAACAGCATCACCCGGGGATGATAGGGCGAGCGCTTTACCACTGCGCCACTCGGAGGCTAACAATTACATTGTTAACAAACATGCCAGTAAAAATAACCAGTCTGCCAGATGATGTCATCAACTCATACATCTTCTAATACGTTAAATGGTTTGATCATGGTTTCCTCACAATTTGATCCTGTTGATGGAGGGTTGCATGATATAGGAAAATGGACTTAATTAATTCCGTTTGTAATTGGATTATAGTTTCTACATTTAGAAGTTTTAAAATTTAATTTTTCTCCTTTTTTAGTAATTAGCTGTAGACTTTTTTCATTTCAGTTCAGAAACATCTACTGTATACTTTATATAGACTTAGATAGATAGATAGATAGATAGATATTACAAAATGCTAAAAACTCAATTTACAGTCTAAAAACGAAATTATTAGTATGTCAAGAACAAGCCTTCATATGTAGTTTAATCCAACTTTTAAACACTGGCATAGCACAGACTAAAAGGTCATTCTGGTTACTTCCACTTTCCTGAATGATTTGCTTTATTTGTGGGCAGTCAGGTAGAAACGTCTATGTTGGCCAGATTCTTTCTTCTGAAAAAGATGTTTTATCTCTAAAACGGCAAATTATAGACATTTTGAGCTTACTTCACAAATCCCTTTTCACCCTAAACATTTTTATTAAATTGCCCAGCAGACTTTTGAGGAAGCTTGTTTCCTGTCCTTTTCTCAGCATAAGGAAACACGACGAAATTCTTGTCCATGATTAATGAAGGTAGATTATTAATATAGTGAATAGAGGTTAGAAATTAAAGATTAAAAACACACGCATATTTATTTAGTTGAGATTCCTGATTCCAGTTGTATTTTAATTATCCAAACAACTGAGTTGCAGTTATTGCTGAATATTAATGTTGGTTAACAGTTATAACAATGGAAGTGATCTTAATGTTACAAAATTATTCGCAATCTGATAAAGACATTCATTTACAAATGTGCTTGTACAGCGATGAAGCCATAATGAGGTCTTTTTCTGAGGAGAGGGACAACCTGGAGAGGCAGGTTGAGATTCTTCAGTAAGTATGAGACGTATATGATTCATAAGAGAATGAGTAGTTTGTTCTAGCATAGAATATAAGGCAGACTTTGTTTTTATTTATGTCTGTGCTCTGACATAAACTTTAGGTTAGCAAACAGGAAGCTTCATGACACCAATGATGGACTACGAATGACTCTGGAGAACAGCCAGAGCAAAAACAAGCCCCAGGTGAATGCTTAAATATGATCATTTGATCTCTGTACACAAAGTCATGCATAAGCAGAAACTAAAGTCAGTTTGTATAGGGATTAAGATAACACTCAAACAATGAGCTGTCCTGATCTCAATGAGGAGGCCTGGATTAGTGTGACAGCAAGCAATTGGAATTGGAGCATGTGTGTTTGTGTGTGTTTGTGTGTGTGTGTGTGTGTGTGTGTGTGTGTAGTGTAACCATGCAGCGTTGTGAAATAAAAAAATAAAAAAATAAATCTATGTTTGCAGAGAGGAAATGGACCGTCTCCTGCAAGTACCCTAGATAGGACAAAGAGCATGGTCACCCCATATTTTGAAAGGTATGTCTGGAGCATGAGTTTGTACCTGTCGTATGGTATAAAATGTTCTATGTAAATGTATAACATCATTTATAAAGTACAAAACATGTCATACATCGCTAACACTACACTGAAAAAAAAAATTTCCATCGCGATAATCGGTCACATTTGTAAAATAAGAACGTTTATTTTTACTTTTACCATCGTGAAATTGATTTTTTTCTTATAAAAGCATGAGTGTTTAGGAACAGCACATCAGACTTTTATTTATACATTTATAATTACAGAACATCTACAAGACAGAAAATGCCACATGCCTTGCTCCTTATTGAAAAATCATCAAATTGTGACTACTCAAGTGTGTCAGAAAACCTCAGCAACACTTTAGACTTCTTCAAAAAATGTTAAATAACCGGCTTCTTACAAAAAAAAAAAAAAACAACATTTTTTGGCGACTTTTAGAACATGGAAATGTTTGGTGTTAATGCTATACAGTAGCAGTTTGACACAATGCATATTAACATACTACTATCTGCTTGTGCTCTGTTCTAGCTATTAATATTTCTTTACACCAATCACCTAGTCGAGAACTGTTAGAACATACTCTTTAACATAACTTACATTGCACTGCTTGCTCATGTAGATATCATGTTAATGGGCAGCTGTTATGCCCCCAATGTGTACCACTTCACATAGTGTGAAGGAATGGAATATTCAGCCCCCTCCTGAACTCTCACAATATCGTATGGAATTAAACTCCCTGATGCAGAACATACATAATGCAGTTTGTAGAGAACAGCAAGTAACCACCTTGACACATGCAGCACGTAAATAGGTGCTTTTTGTCTGTACCACCGATGTATTTCTGCGGCTCTGCAGGTGCTGTAAGGTCTACACGGATGACGATCACGAGCAGCTGGCGCTGTGCGACCCCATGCGCAGACGCAGCAGCTTTGAGGTAGACAGCTTGTACGAGAGCTGCGTGGACAGCGGCATGTCCACTCTGCGCTCCAACAACGGCTATGACTCGGAGCAGGAGAGTATGGGTCGAAGCGCCATTCACATGGCTCCCTTTAGTTGCTCAGGAGACACCTCAGACACGGAGGTGAGAGAACACACACACACACACACACACACGGAAACCTGTTTACATTACTGAGGACTATAAACTCTCAAACAGATTAGTTTTGGGATACAAAATGTGTCTCAAACCTTAAACAGTAGCAGAAAACCTTGAGACCAGAATCACTTTCTTTCTCTGCACAAATTCCAGTAACACTCAAATACTGTATGTTTTCCATCTTTCATCATGGTAATGTAGAGAGAGTTTATAGCTGGAACACCGTAAAAGATAATTAGTGCTAGGAAAATAAATAGTAATAACAGTAGCATCATTTTGTGTCACGCAGCATCACACTACCCCTTTATTTATTATTTTCCTGTAACAGCCCCATTGTGACATATTCCGCTATTTTATTAACCTGGGGCATTACTGAGCCAATTAATATCGTTGAGATGTTTAATAATTTAAATATGCAGTTTGCACAATGGTTAACTATACTCTCCAGCCAAAAAAACAAAAGACAATCTACTATTTTGTTGGACTGCTTTTTGCTTTGATTACAACACGCATTCACAGTGGCATTGTTTCGCTTATGCAATTTCATAACTTTTTTTTTTTTCATCCAAAGTTGCATTAAGATTCTCATTAGGATCTTGTATTGATGATGTGAAAATGATGCTCACTGAGCCACTCTTTCACAATTTGAACCCAATGAATCCTGACATTGTCATCTTGGAATATGCCTGTGCCATCAGGGGAGAAAAAAAATCCATTGATGGAAAAATCTGGTCATTCAGTATATTCAGGTCATCAGCTGACCTCATTTTTTTGGGCACATCACATTGCTGAACTTAGACCTGATCGCAACCCCAGATTATAACAGGCTTGTACGGTAGGCACTAGGCATGATGGTGCATCACTGCATCTGCCTCTTTTTATACCCTGATGCAACCATCACTCTGGAACAGGGTAAACCTGCACTCATTAAACTTGATGACCTTTTTCCAATGCTGCACAGTACTTTCTTTATGCTCCCTAGCAAATTGAAGGCTTTCTTCCAAGTAGCCTCACTGATAAGTGGTAACACAATATGCATGTGGAAATGCTTTTACTTTCACTATTAAACATAACCATGAGTACTATTTTTATTTTTATTTTTATTTTTTTTACAATTTGATTTTAACAAAGGTTTAAATGATCTCTGATCACGATCATTAAAAAAAAAAACAAATTTTTTAAAGATGATGGTTCACATTATCATTTTGGGTTTTTAATAATGTGTTGGATAGGTTTAAACAATCAACTACAGGATACAGTATGTCTTCTGACATGGATGTTTAAGAAATGCATCAGTAAGGGTTACTGTAAATAGCTTGTTGCCAGCTGAACCATATTAACCAGCGCAGTAATTATCCATTGGACTTAACTTTTTGCTTAGTTAAATACAGGTGGTGACTTTTTTGTCCAGGGAGTGTAGATGCTCGAAGCTTTCCTTGTTTGTTAGAAACTTTTGCACCATAGGTTTTAGTACAAATGGAACAAGCAATAGAGGATGTAGTAAAACAATATAGTACTGTTGCTTCTGTGTTCATTAATGTGTGTGTATGCATGTGTGTTTCAAGGTTCCACAAGTACAAGACGAGACAGCATGGGAATCAGACAGCGAGTCTGTCCTAAACATGACTTCAAATTCAGCTGACGAAAAAGACGTCACTTCTTCAGGGAAGAAATGCCTTTCAGCTATTTTCAGTGAGGTACTTGTGAGCTAAAACCAACAATGTGAACCGTAGCCACTAAAATGACAACATTTTACACATTCCACTTTATCCAGCTATTAAGTTTGAGTGAAATCATACAGAGCGAGGAACCTTAGAATCAATAGGTATAAAATTCTAAGACTAATAAATAAAAAAGTAAATAGCAAGTCTTATTCTTGGTCTCATTTCCAGATGCTGATTGAATGTAATATTGTTTAAGTCAAGAGAGTAAAAAAAGTAGTAAATGAATTACTGTTTAGATCTGTCATAATGTCAATGTAACTTGTTTCAAGGGATAAAAGGAAACGTATCCTTCCAGAGATGAATCCCTCTTAACCTCCTCCGCCTCATGCCAGCCTATCACTGATTATTTTTCTGTAATCCCATGCCCCCAAATACCACCTCAGTGAAACGTTTTTAATTTCACATTTTCTCTGTTGTCCAGCGTACACAACTTGTCAGATAAGATATTTCAAATAAAACACTTTGTCAGTAAGACATTCTGTTCAAGCTTAGTTATTTTTTCTTACAGATACTGAAGGACGAGGCATTGCTGAAGGGCCATGGATCTGAAAAAACATACAAGATTGTGTTAGCGGGTGATGCCGCAGTGGGCAAGTCGAGCTTCCTGTTACGACTCTGTAAAAATGAGTTTAAAGGCATCACCAGCACCACTCTAGGTATGACTTCGAAATGAACATGGCATTGTGCGCAACTCATTTACATTTCATGTCCTTTTTATGATTCAGCAGTAGAAGTCCTAAGCTGTCATAAGATACCAATTGCAGACTGTGTCTGTTTTCTTTAAGGAGTTGATTTCCAAATGAAGACACTTGTGGTAGACGGAGTGCCGACGGTGCTGCAGCTTTGGGATACAGCGGGTCAGGAGAGGTGAGAAGCTGAAGCGAGGTCATGAAAATAATAACTAGGAACTTTAAACCATCAATGAAACCCTAACATCAATCCAATAATACATTGTAGCACAAATTATTCTGCTGTTAATGGATCTTCAATCAAACCCTAAAGTTACCCGAAGTATAGTTATGATTATTTAAATTGAATGAATGAATTATTTCTCAACAGGTTTAAAAGCATTGCAAAATCCTACTTCAGACGGGCCGATGGTGTTCTCCTGCTCTACGATGTAACCTGTGAGAAGAGTTTCCTAAATGTGAGAGAATGGGTCGACACCATAGAGGTATTTCTAATATTTTATCCCTTAACTACTGAGAAAACCGGTTTACTCAATACAGTAAAATGTCATGGTTGCTTTTGGTAATCGTTTTAGTCATTTCTTTAATTGTCATGAATATGTAGAAACTGGGTCACTTCAGAATTTATTTAGAGATATAATATCTGGCAAACTGTTTCTGCTTTAAAAAACAAATCCTTATACTGTAAGTAGGCTTACAGTAAACATGTATCTGTACACGACAATATGGAAATTTAAAAAAAAAATGAATGCATGAAGAAAGTGGATATAGCAGCAAGGAAGTTCCATAGCGAACTAATTTTCATCTTACAGTGCACAGTGAACCGCAGATGTTGACTTAAGCTCCTCTTATCTCCAGGATGTGTCCCAGGATAAAATCCCCATTATGCTGGTAGGGAATAAGACAGATCTGCGGCAGCAGGCTCTCGATGATGGCGTCCAGTGCATTTCAACAAGCTACGGAGAGAAACTGGCCAGGGTGAGAGCATTCACTGAGATAGATTTATTTATATATATATATATATATATATATATATATAGAGAGAGAGAGAGAGAGAGAGATTCTCTAGACATTATTATTATTTTATTATTTGATTTATATAATTAAAAAATTTTTTTTTACATTTTATTTATTTTTTTATTTACTTAATTATAGTTATTATTTCTTTTTATTGTGACAATGCCCACTGTTAAAAGCGTGCAACAAATAAAACTGTGAATTAAATATAGAACTTGATCTGTACAAGGTCACTAGTGTGAATAGGAGTCTGAGGTACAAATCTGTGTTCTCGGTTCTCGACAGACTTACAGCTCCCTCTTCTGTGAGACAAGTGCAAAAGATGGCTCAAACATCATCGAGGCAGTGCTCCATTTAGCACGGTGAGTCACTCTTAGCACACAGAGTGAGGAACACAATTAGACATCAGCTATGCTTAACCCCTAAATCAGCATGTCACAAATACTTGCATGTAAAAAGTCAAAACTATCAAAACAATCGAAATATGAACTCATGTTCATAGACCCAACTGGAGAAGATTATTATGTATTAAAACATTTTTTAAATATTCAGCACATGAGCGCAGCAGATGTGCTTAAATTGTGTCTGCTTGTGATCATCAGGAATACACAGTGACTCTCTGCATGTGCACTGCATTTTGTTTTGACAATATTATTGTCGTCAAGTTTTGAATACTTTTTCAACCAGACAAATTCTTTTGGATGTTGAAAAGCATAGCATGATGCTGAGGCTGCAACGATTACAAAATTGTATACTACAAGGGGCGTTCAAGTCAAAGTAGGTCTTTTGATTGCGCAGAATAACAGAACACGGTTATGAGAGTAAAAACTCCCTTTATTTCTCTATATCCCCAGCTACATTAATGCACTCATCCCAGTGTTTCACAAGTGCTTTAATACCATCAAGATAAAAAGATTTCTCAGTACACCAGAGGCAAAAACAGACTGCCTGTTTCACGTCTGAAACGCAAGAACTCCTAAAATGGCCCTAAACATGTCGAAATGGCTAGGCGCTAGGTCATGACTGTACAGGGGTTGTGGCAGTATTTTACTGCGGCTCTCATCTCTCGCATTATTTCAATGCGAGTCTCATCGCTAAACTGTGCTTGAAGTCTTCTGTAAATGTTTATCGGTTTTACACCTTCATATATGAGACATTTCATCACAAGTCCCAGTTTGATTTGAACGCCCCTCGTATATTACTTATATAAAATGATGTATCGCAGTGACACTAGCCAATAATGAACATGTGTGAGCTCATGTATGCAGAAGGATAAATGATGATGCTCTTCTTCAAAGGTTTTTCCATATTGCCACACAAACTAAAGTCTTTCTATTTTTTACAGAGAAGTTATCAAACATGCACATGAACGCAAGGACACAACACTGGGAACAAGCCTCTCTGGAAACCCCAAGTTCCCCATCTCAAAGTGCTGCAGGGCCTAATGCATGGTCTTTATCCGCCTAAACACACATGCAGTGTGTGTTATATTAAGATGGCATCTGCAGGTTGGACACCATTATATATTTCTATGCACATCTGTATTTCATCCTACCTCTGATTGTAATATTATGAGATATTCACTGTTTCCGACTCTGAGAAGTGACGTATGGGAGCAACGAATATGGATGTAAATAAAGTTTGTAAGACATCAGTGAGGGTTTCCTCATGGTGGTATATAACTAACAAGTGAACAAGTTATGAGGCAAGAATCATTTTATGAAAGACATGTGAAAAGTTTTTACAAATGCTATTCAACAACCACAGTGATTTCAGGTCTCTAAGAGACACTCAGAAGGGTGAAACAGAAGCAAAACTGTTGGATATACAGTATGAGCATAAAACAAAGGTGTCAAAATCTGACCTGTCATATAAAGTCAGGTATTAAGTTGCACGGGTTAGTTTTGCGCTATGGCCAATAGAATGCATTAGGTGAATGTTGATGAATACCTTATCTTCCTAGATAAATCTACCGATCTTCAACAGAATTGAGAAAGTTTAAATCGTAAGCATTGTTTTAAAGCACTTTAATGAACAGTATTTAAGCTGGTAACTCCAGTTGTGATAGAAACACATGCATTTTTTTTCACTATAAACATGTATTGCTAAATTATTTGTCACATGTTTGTACATACACATATGTACATACACATCACAATGAAATTATTTTTTTCACATACTGTATCCCAGGTAGGAAGCTGGGGGTCAGAGCACAGGGTCAGCCAGGATACAGCACCCATGGAGCAGATAGTGTTAATGGCGGTGTTAGGGCTTGAACCCCCACCCTTCCGATCAGTAACCCAGAGCCTCAAACGTTTGAGCCCACTTCCTCCATTATGTAATGGTATGCTCATTTAAGTATTCTAGAAATGGGATTTTTCCCTTTTTTTTTTTCCCTCTCACTGTGTCTCAGCAACAGTACCTGCTTCAGTAATACTCTTGGTAACAAAATGGAGCTTAGTGAAACAGGAATCTGAAAATATGCATAAATCAAATCATCAAATCAAATCAAAATGCGACTTAATACCTGATTTGCTGTGATGGGTTACAAATAAGAGTAGTTTCTACAGATGAGATAAAATGTTCTTGTTTGCTCTGTTTATATGCTGTCAGCATTGGCAGTGTGAAGGAGGGGTAAAAATCTTTACCTTGACAAGATGAACTCAAGATTTTTAATAGTTTCGAGACACCAAAATATAATTTAAATAAACCGAATCTTTATTCAGACAATACCATATAGTTAACTAGGTGTCATTTTGTCTTCACAAATGGAAACAGACTTGCACAAAGTTTATCACCTGGTGTGATTTACTGTATATTAAAATTTTTTTTTAATACTTATAAAATAGTTAATCTGCATAAACACTACACCATATTTTCCACCTTAGGACAAAGTAAACACCAAATTTGATGTTCTGCTATTTTGCACATAAGAAAGACACAATCATGTTAGTCAAATATGGAAACCTTTAATAAGCTAGTGCCTTATGCAAGAGTAGTTTTCAAATTTATTTATGATAATTAACTATAATCTTTATATGAAAATGATTGCATAGAATATCAGGAAGCATATGTCTTTTTTCTGAATCATGTTTGTATCAGAAATGTGGATTTTGCTAATTTATGTGAAAGTGCCTTGGCTTATTGTTGGTAAGAAAAAAAATGCAGCATGCATATGTTATATATGAAATGCAAGTCTTGTTTCTCAGACGTACAGAAGATAAGGGCCACCACGGACAAAATTGAGTTCTGACTTTTTTGTCCCACAGAATTCAGATTTTTTTTCTTAAAATTCTGACTAATCTCAGAATTCTGACTTCAATTTCAGAATTCTAACCTTAATGTCAAAATTCTGTTTTTGAATGAGATTAAAGTCAGAATGCTAAGAAAACAAGAAATTTAATGTAAGGCTGATTTTTCAGGCCTATAGAAAATATTTATTTATTCTGAGTTTTATCTCAGAATAAATAGAATTTAAAATTCTTGTTTCATCTGAAATCATAGTCAGAATTCTGAGATTAACGTAATAATTCTGAGAAGATTCAAGTTCATCTCTGAGAGAGATTTTCCATAATTTTTTTTAAACAAGTGCCAGCAAATTTAACATTGTACAATTTACTCCCATTAAATTGCTTTTCTTAGACTGTCTTCTATTTTTTGTTGTTGATGAAATCAATTAAATATTTTCTATATAGTTAACTATATAGTTAAAGAATATAGAGTATATTAAATATTATTGTATGTTCTACACATGTAAAATACTGTGCATCTTATAAATTTTCAACATCAGTGATCGACAATGATCAACACAGTGTTTTTGTGCGCTGTGGAATTCCTTTCATGCCTAATTGCATAAATTGTGAAAACTTGCATGATTAAGATGTAATTGTTGCAAATGTACTCATTTAAATTTTTACAATAATGTAATTATTTTTTATTAAATTATTTGATTAATTTCAAATCCACTATTTTTTAAAGCTGGCTTTTATTTCATCAGGGGAATTTTCCCAATGTCATTTACTGTTTTTATTTTATTATGAAATTTATGTATTTTGGAACAACTAGCTAGGTTGTTGATAATGTCTAAAGTTTTACTAAAAGCTAAAATCATGGTCATCTTTTTTTTTTTTTTATCTCAATTAGCCACAAATTCCATTCTGCATGTGTTTTGTGTAGCAGGGATCCTGACTCAATAATCAGAAAAGTAAAACATTTTAAAACAAGTGTAATGTTTAAATTTGGGATTTTTATTGTGGCAATACTAACATATAAAACAACCCATAATTGAACATAGAAACAATCAAAATTGACATTACAAACTTCATAAGGCTTTGAGTCCCAGTGTTCTACAAACTGGGGATTTTTTTTATCTTGGTATTCCCAGAGTTGCATTGTAGAACTGACAAAGACCAAAGTAAAAATGTGGAAAAGTATTGTGTTAATGTTATTCTTACCCATGCAAAGAAAAAAATGTCTTCTCAAACACGTCTGTCAAAATAAGGGAAAATAATAAAGCAACTCTTTTGAACTAAAATAAAAAAAAATTGCATATACCAACACAGTAAAGATGTTCTCCAAAGTTGCATATTTTTATTTCTTTTTTCACACTGTATGATTTATGAATGACCAAAAATCAAATGTATTGTGTTAACTAATAACAAAGCCATTTAATCAGTTTGACCTGCATCATAGTCAAACCCAGTGAAAAAAATTATTTGGGACCCTGTGTCAAGCATTATACAGTACTGTGCAAGTCTTGAGCCACACCTAATTTCTTCGTATTAAATGAAATTAAATTATGTAGATTAAATTACAAAAATGAGAGAAAATGTTTCACTGTGACAGGCTGCAAAGTGCTTAAAGATACAATTTAAAAACTGGTTATTGTCTACAGCATTCAGCATCACCAGTATACTAATCACCGGCCTGATCATCCGTCATCGTCTGCACCCGTTTCTCACTGGTTCATGCCTTGAGCTAGATTTATTCTTTTTTTACACATAGGTCACTGTGTGACTTAGCAAAAAACATTCCTTTTAACCTGTTCCGTTGCAGCACTAAAAACGAGAGGCGAAAAAGTCCCTCAAGAAGCCTGAAGAGCTATTTCTCGCGACTACACTAAAAACGTACAAGATAGTCTGACTCTTTCAAAGCAAAATATGAAGAAATGAGACAGGGCTCAAGACTTTTGCACAGTACTGTACATACACGAATGACAGTCTCACACAATTTAAGTTAGAATTTTATTCAAACTGTCTCAGACCTCTTTGCATTCAGAAATCTTACACAATTTCTCTAATAATAATAATAATAATAATAATAATAAATCAGTTTTTCTTCATTTCAAGCAAATTCCCACCAGATTTTAAAAACAAGAGAAATGTTCAGTCTACAAGTTGGGGGTTAAATCTACACTAAATGCAATGTCTGTTAAATATTTGGAACAGGTTTCAGATTATTGGATAAGTGAATAGTTGAATATTGTAAAATGGTAATATGTAAAATATACTTGCAACTTACAAACCCAACACAAAGAATCCTTAGCACATTTTAATAATTTCAATTAAGCATTTATCTTAGATATCATTTGGACAATATTCTAATAGAAAAAAAAAATAGATAAAAAAAAAAAATCTGAGTTTAGGTTTAGATGACCACTAGCAGGATATCTTGTGCAACCTATAGTGCTAGCCCTATGGGTTAGGTTTTGGTCAATTCATGATTTTCCATTTTTCGATCCATCTAGAAAGGAATAAACAGGAAATATGATTCTGACAAAAATATGTAGGCGTGCTATCATGCAACTTGAGACCAACAAAAAATATGAATTGTGTATGTACCATGTTTGTTTATGGTTACATTTGATTTCACTAGTTTTGTTTGGTGGTATTACGATTGACTAACAGCTTTAGCCACACTACAAGCTTGAGAAGCTTCAACAGTTTTCAACCAACATAGAGCACACTGCAAGGAAACCTCTGTCTAGTACGCATAAGTGGTTTATGTTTAAACCCTTGATAGGGTTGTTTTTGTGAATATGGAATGTAATTATGACTTATAGAAGGGATGGACAAATCAGTAGTCAGTAGCTTTTCATTTGTAGTTGCACATGTTACCAAAGAAAGGGGGAAAATAATCCTTATTGATACCTTCAAAACAAAACTGTTCCTTTAGGATGCATATACGTTCAACAGTTATAGCAGATAGAGTTTGATAGCTGCTCCTCTCAGTCTTTTGAGATCCCACAGAATGGTAATGATCAGACTGGTTGGAACTGACAGGAACTCCTAACTACTGTTTCCAATCATGGTGGGCAAAAAAGCATCTCAGGATGCACAGAAAGCCGAAACCTGAGGAGGCTGGGCTACAAGACCCACAAGGTCTTCCTAAAAGCTGTCATCTAACCCTTCTGCTAATGCACCACATGATCACCTCATGGTTAACAGAAACAGAAGATGCAAGCTTACATAAAACACTGGCTAATGCCTTGCTGACTTTATGTTGCGGTCGTAAACATAATGCGGTACTATAATAAAAAACATATTACCTTGAGTATACTGTAATATCCACAAACTTGTTGGTTTCTCTTAGATGTATTAGTGTACTTAAATTGCAGACTAGACTTCCATACATTATTACACTGCATTAGCTACCCCTTTAGCTTTAGCTAATGAATTTTTGATTTGTCCATCTCTGAATGAAATGAGTGTTTTTCGCTACAGTATAACCTGGACTGTTTTAGTTTTAGCCCTAAGTTTGTCTGGTTTTGCTGGTCATGAGGTAACACACAAAAGCACAAGCATAGGGTTCACTGCCTACATTACTACTCTTGCTACTTTTTTTTTTTTTTTTTTTTAAATGAGAATGAAGAGCAGCAATCATGAGATCATGGCTGATAATCTTTTCCTACATCTACAACTCAACATCTGAGATGATTAGAGTTAAATCCAAGTGGAGAAACTCACAATTTGAGGTACGACATGATCGAGTTTTGCTGCTCATGGACAAATGGCATGCAAATACTTAAATACACTGATGATTACACAAATTCTAAGACACAGTCACTGGTTATGAAGTCTTTTTTTTTTCTTTCTTTTTTTTTGCACAGTATTTACAGACAGGAGCATGCCGTCAACTCAGTAGTTTAATACACGACTAGCAAAACAAATATGTTTGAATGCACACACATCAAGTCAGGATATGTTTCTGAATGGAACCGGATATCAACTATTGCCGCGGTAGCTGTACGCTGGAGTTCTGACCATTTACACTTATAATCACAAGAAATATGAAGTGATATGGTTATCGCTTGAAGCATGTCCATTAATGACTTATTCACCACTAATGAGCTGTAAATGACATAGCCATGAATAAGATCTGTTATTTGAACACAATGTGTATGTGCATGTTTAGGTTTGCTGCAATAAAGTATACACTAAGCTGTGTGGAGATCCTTCACTAAGTCTCGTGCGGTCCTGAGAATGTGAAACGGGTAGAACTTCTCTATCGCACTATGATCTCGACTATCAGGAATATGTCTTTAGCCCTTGTCTAACCCTCTCCTCTATGTTGAATCACTTTACATTAAGGTGTCCAAAAACTGAATGACTATCTGTAATGTATACAATATTTGAATTTTTGAATTCGGATCTTGGACTGACCTATTCAAATCTTTTACAACTGTTTTATGGAGCGAAATGGATCAAATGTTTTAGACAACGTGTTCCCTCAGCTTGTATTCGAGAGACGTATAGCAGGAGTGGACAAATCAGCACCCAGGCTATCCAGGACAAGCAGATTTCAGATCGGGAATACTTATTTTTCCATTCATAAACTCTTTAGGATTGCACTTGAGGCACTGTAATGCGAGACACCTCAATGGTGTCTCACATTACAACAGAACACATCAGATTCATCCATCTATTTACCTAGGAACCTCTGCTGTCCAACCAGGGACTGTGGAGGCCAATGGTGACCATTGTATTTATTCCCAATTTGTACGACTGTTGCAGGACCTCTGGTTAACATTTACATGCGCACTTACACACTACGGGCAATTTGGGAACGCCAGTTAGCCTAATCTGCATGTCTTTGGACTGTGGGAGGAAACCAGAGTACCTGGAGGAAACCCACCAAGCATGCTGAGAACATGCAAACTCCATGCACACATAGGTGTGAATTGAACCTGGCAGGAATCGAATCCAGACCCTGAAGGTCCAAGGCGACAGTGCTAACAACTATTACACCAGCGTGCCACCAATTAAGTAAGAAAGAGACGTTTTTGTCATTATAGCTATACAATGACATTTGTGTGGTACGTACAGTACATGTTTGGCATGTAGGCAGAGTTTACAAGGAGACAGGAAGGGTACTGCCCTACCCGTGGCTAAAATATGGCACTACTGTGAGTCTAAAATCAGCACAATTGAAACATTTTATTGTACATGTATTAGGGCTGGCGAAATGAACACATTAATGCTTGCAATACACGTTTAAAACACGAACGTGGTTAATGGAGTGTTCTTCTTCACTTTTTTCCCTTCCATTTTCTACTGTGTGGTAGTACCACTGACTCCTGGGGGCGCTTTCTAAACCGATTACCATTCAGCATGTTGCCTTCAGTTCATCAGCCATTGACTGGACCTTTGTCTAAGTCTCTCAAATCCTCTGCCCATTTTTTTCTATTTCCAACACATCAACTTCAGGGACAAAATGTTCACTTGCTGCCTAAAATATCCCACCCACTTCCAGGTAAAATGGTAACAAAGATATTGTAACTGTAGCTACTGTGACAGGGTCCAAATTGTGATGGATAGACTACAAGAGTACCTAGTCAGAAAAACTCCCAAACTGCAGCTCTTGTGGTGTTCCCGGTCTGCAGTGGTCAGGACCTACCAAAAGTAATCTAAGGAAGGAAAACTGGAGAACTAGAGACGTCTCATTCAGGGATTTAGGAAGTCCGGCCCGTGTAGTCCAATCCAGTAGAAGAGCTACTGTAGCTCAAATTGCTGAAAAGGTTAATGCTGGTTCAGATAGAAACGCAGTTCAGAACACACAGCGCATTGCTTTTTTGGTGGCCTAAGGGCGGACCTACTCGGTATTAGGTGATTGGTCAGAATGTTATGGCTAATGAATGTAAGTTTGTACAGTCCCTGACTTACGAACAAGTTCTGTTTCGAGAGCACGTTTGTAAGTAGGATTCGTTCGCAAGTCCGGCAAAGTGAGTCTTACACACCTTTGTATACACAAATATACAATGTAAACACACTGGTTTGGTGTTCCACATTATACTCTCGCGAGACTGCACCTTCAAATCGCCAGAGGAATCCCACTGACGCAACAGGGTTAGGTGTTTAAAGGGAGCCTGGGATGACATCGGGGGGAGGACAACGGTAAATGGTGTTTACTGTGCAAATGAACGGACACCATTTTGTCTCAGAGTTGTATTGGACTGTGAACTCCGTCTCATTAAGGATTTTTTTTCCCCGAAATTAGGGTTATTCACCATCAGGACAGCTTTACAGGACAGCCATCTTCAATCATTGTGCTCCCGGACTGATTCACTGAAACCGGTGAGGCCAACTAATTTCTCCCACACCCCCCTCCACTACACAGATACAATATACCAGACTTTAGACATTTAATATATTTACTTACACACTGAAAATATTGTATATAATTGTAAATATTGATATCTGGTGCACTGCAGTGTCTATTTTTTCTACAATACAACGTGAGCTACCTCTGTGATTTGTTCGAATCTATGAATGGTCATCGATCCGCAGTCTGTTTGTAACTCGAATGTTCGTAAGTTGGGGACTGCATGACAATGAAAGCTTCAGTATATAAAATAAACCAACAGATATTACAATTTTTAACAAATTTTATAACTGCAGTTGTGTGTATACATCATGTGTATGCATACTTCTTTGATTCTTTGTGTGTGGCTTTATGGCAAGCTTATCACTATTATCTTCAGATATTTTATATATGCGTAACAAGCCATGCAGTAGATGGACTGTGTACCGATGTCAGATATAAAATGTTTGCCCTCCAGTGCAAATGTCAAACTCCGCTGATGTACTTTATGCTAATGAAATATCACCCATATAGGAACATCAGTGAAATATGACAGACCAAGCACAGCAATTATTGTTATTGGAGCTCTGCTTAAAAATGAATAGATATTTACTGGATCAAAGACATTTAAGACTGTCCAGAAGAATTGAACAAGTAAAATGAGCTGTGAATAATCTAGCATACCCACGAGTTACGAAAAATGAATGCTAGTTAGAACATGTCAACGTTAGACTGTTAAAAGGGAAACACTTACAGTACATGCACAGCATTTTTTGTGAACCAACTTCACTACTACCAAACACTGTCCCACAAATTCCCTTTAACACCTCACTGAACTCATGTGTGTAAGCACTCAGATGAGCCAAGCGCAGGAGTGTGTGTCACGGCCTTGCATGCCTCCAAGCGTCTGATCCCCCTATCCACTACTCCATTAGGGTAGTTATTAAAGCAGCCCTGTGACAAAGTCCGCAGATTAAAGGAGAATGAACGAGATTAAACAGAGTCTCCGCTACAATCTCGTTTACCTGAGCAGCGCTCGCTATCAGGATAAAAAAAGGTTTCTAAAGTGACGTTAAACACTTCATGGTGAGTATATCTGACCCCTCATATCAAGTCAGGCATTAAGTCTCACAGTTTTGCGCTATGGCTCATACTATGGCGTTACAACCCAGTGGCATGGTGGCGTAGTCGATAGCGCCGTGGGCTGTCGCCTTGCACCTCCTGGGTCGAGGGTTTGATTCCCGCCTCAGGTCTGTTTGCGTAGAGTGTGCATGTTCTCCCCGTGCTTGATGGGTTTCCTCTGGGTACACCGGTTTCCTCCCACAGTCCAAATTAGGTCATAAATATCACCCAGTGTGTGTGTCTATCTGTGTGCCCTGCGATGGATTGGCACACAGATAGACACCCCAAGTCTCCTGGTATAGGCTCCAGGCCACTTGTACATGCAACCTTGTACATAGGATAAGCGATATACTGTAGAAGGTGAATAAATGAATGAAAACAACCTGTTTTGGATTTTCTCTCTTATTTAATCTTCACCAACTACGGATCTATTAATAAGGAAGAAGACTAACACGTGCTTCATCTGACGTACATGAAGCCAGTGAATTGCTGCTAGTGCTGCATCATGAGCCTCTATCAACCTCCTTCCACATGCCTGAGCTGCGATTGACAAGGAGAACGAACATGCCATTACTTCCATCCAGAAAGCATGAGCATGTTAACTTTCTTTCTCCGGGTTTAAACTTGAGATCTGTGGCTCACAGGGCACTCTCATGAACCAGTGAGGCAAATCTCACCCCGAATGAGATTGAATGAAAGAAAAGCCATGGTAAAAAGGTAAACATATCAAATACACCACTAAGAAAATACGCATTACGCAATGTATATAATATAACCGTATTTAAATGCTTTTCTTAATTTTTAAGCTCCATAGATTTCGATTACTAATGACTGAGGCAATAAACAAGGAAACATTCCCTGAGATGACGTGAGTGTGTGTGTGCTTGTGTCTCGCGATGGATTGACAGGCCATCCAGAGTGTACAGTACCATTGCTCTAAGTTCTATGGGATGGGCTCCAGACTCCTCGTGACCATATACAGTGGTGTGAAAAACTATTTGCCCCCTTCCTGATTTCTTATTCTTTTGCATGTTTGTCACAGAAAATGTTTCTGATCATCAAACACATTTAACTATTAGTCAAAGATAACACAAGTAAACACAAAATGCAGTTTTTAAA
>JAOVVB010000036.1:4232826-4248991 GCA_028570985.1 Heterobranchus longifilis
TGGGAGGAAACCAGACTACCTGGAGGAAACCCACCAAGCACAGGGAGAACATGCAAACTCCATGCACACAGACCCGAAGCGGGAATAGAACCTAGGACCTGGAGGTGCGAGGCGACAGTGCTAACCTCTAAGCTATTATGTGCCGCCATTATGACAGATCATTCAGCTAGAAATAACTGATTAGGAAAATATCTGTCAAAATAGGTTTAGTAACCTTATATTTGGATTATTGTAACCTTACGAAAGAAAAAAAAACTAGCTAAATACAACTATATATATACAACTATATATATATATATATATATATATATAGGTTTTCGTATTACCCTGAAGCCATGATCCGACCGCCTGCTTCACATTTAAAACACTAGCCTCCCGGGAACTCCTTTAATGGCCCAAACATGTGGAAAAGTCTTGGAGCGAGGTCAGTAGTGTATAGGGGATGTGGCAATAACCTGTAAGTTCCAGTTATATATACAGTGAAGCTTTTACTTGCATGGTGTAATTATGACTTGTCCACCCCTGTATACTATGCTATATATTATATTACAGTTTGATTTACGCATAATGTATAGTGATCCATCTTTGAACATCCTACAGTACATACACCTTAAAGGTATATAGACTTGCTTTGACCTCTTGTGACCTGATACATATTGTTTCCTTTACAAACATCCTTTCATTCCTCACCATGCAATATCTGCTCATGACATCACGTAATCTAAAAACAAAACAGAAAAAGTTTTTTTTTTTTCTTTTTAAAATATTGTGCTATTCCGTATAAGAAAAACCCACAGCGATATCATGTAATTGTCAATAAAAATATTTTTTTCTTTTCTTCCACTGCTCAGCCTGATTAAATCTGTTAAAATAAGACAACTTTTTTTTTTTTCTTCTGAAAAATAGCAGTAAAAGTAAGCTTTACGTAAAAATGTATAAAATGTTTAAAAACAGATTGGAAGTTTCCGTACATCTTTTTTTCCCTTACTTTTTATTTTTAAACATACAGAAGAGTCGAAATGCTGTGGCTTTAAAGGAAGGAGGAAGGGAAGGTTTGTCTCAGGCTTGTCTCGAGAGCTGAAATCTCTGCTATGAAAAAAACTGCTGATTATTACAGCAGCCGTCAAAGTGACTCAAACGATCTGATATGAGGGTTATGTGTGTTTGCTACAACGGAGTACTTGGATGCATATGAAATGTTCTAACTCATCCTAATATGGATTTTTAGTCTGGTAACTATTGGCTGAAATTACAATTCAGATGTTTAATTACCAGGATACTGGCAGGTCAGAATGATTTTAATGCATCAGACAATGATTTGCTTCAACAACATTAAAGAAGAGATGCACCGATCCAAAAACTGAGTATCAGTATCAGAGTGAGAAGCTTGCAGATGAGTTAGTATGACGATGTTTCATTGCTTTCATTGGGTCTTAAAATTTGGAATAAATGACCCCATAACATTCTGTCCAAGCTGTCAGCTGAGCCAAACGAATGCCAAATAAAACCCTACGATGCATTCTGAGACTCATCCACTTGAAAATTTTCCATCATCAAGTTTAAATTCTAAAGAGATTTTAAATTCAAATTACATTACCTACCCATGTCCTCAGTGCTGCCATAGAGATTTGGCACAGACTATTATCTTCCTTCAGCTAATTATTTTCTAGTATCACCGTAATTTGCCGATACAGTGGTACCTTGGCATATGAATGCCCTGCCTTAAGAATTTTCTACCTTAATTTATGACCTCAAAAACTGAAATTTTGCATGGAATATTGCCTCGTCATACGAAGCACTTTTGGCAAAGCAAGCCGAACTGAACGCTGGCCAAGTTGCTCGTGGACTGTTTATCCCTGTTTATTTTATTTAGTGACGACATACTGTAGCACCATGGATCCCACGAAGGTTAGCAGGAAAAGGGAGCCACTTCCAGTTTTGGTTTTCAAAGCAGCCGGTGCCAAGAGGAATCATAAATTAAGGTTTAATGAGAATTAATGTCTATTTATTTCACATTTTACTCATTTTATTTGTCTTTTCTAAATTTTTCTGATTGTTTTTATATACAAAGATATGATTATAGTGGAAATTGGTGATATTGGTAATATTTCTGGTGGCTGGAACTGATTATCTGCATTTACATTGTTTTCTATTTGAAAAAGCGTTTCGCAATACGAAATTTCGCCTCACCTCCGGGAGGGATTAAATTCGTATGCCGCGGTACCACTATTCAATATATAATAATTTTCAATAAATTCCATTTATAGTTATGTATGATTCTGTGGAACGTTTGTAAAAGAAGTGAGTTCCTGTTATAACTTACATTTATAGCAGCTATAAACGTTTAAAAAAAAAAAAAAAAAAAAAACTTCAAGGGAGCAAAAAAAATTAGATTTATTTTTTTCACGTAGCTTGTCATGTAAACTACCGCATTGCCGTTCATCCTAAAGACACTTAAGCTTAGCAACAAAGACCTGACACTAAAAACACCTTCCAAAAATGTTCTGTTACAGAAAACGTACTTTGACACACATTTTTTTTTTATCATTATTCATGCGAAACAGATTCCAATGAATATCCCTAAATGAAGTGATTAGTATTAGACACTATGATTTGTCTTTCAGGTGAACTACTGCTGCAGTAGGACTTGAGAATTTAAGTACAGTAGAGAGGGGAAAAAAAATTGTCATAATCTAAAATCCCTGACGTTGAGAAATTAGATGCACAGTAAATCTATGATGGGTTCAGACAGGAAGATGCAGCCCTGACATCAAATGAGATTGAATATGAACAAATGAGATCGGTGCATCCCGTTGTAAAGCCTTATACAGACTGGTTAGCTGTTTTTAGCTTTTTGTTTCTGCTACAGATCTATTCTACTCATTCACTGCTACCACTAAAATTCTGCAACCTGCCTGGAACATTTAAGTTGCAGTTCAGCGTTTGCGCGTCCTCTACTTCTTCTATTCATGGCTTTGCGTACAGTTTACAGTTGAAGGTGACTCCAGCCTGAGGGTGTGAGTTTAAAAAAATTAAAATAATAATAATAATAATAATAATAATAATAACAGCATGTTGTATGAGAGCAAACCTTCCTTCCTGATCGGTGCTATCCCACTCCCCGTACCCCAATAGTTCATCCCTGCTGATGGAGGGCCTTGCAGCCATATACTGTTAGACGTTAGCTTCAGTCTCCCCACAGACGCTCTGTCAGGGGCTCGAGTTTGTAACAGATCCAGCGGCGCAGTGGGCAGTAGTACTCGTAGTGGAACTGCTCAAACTCTGGCGTCTCTCTGATGTCCTGTAGGAAGGAAACGTCCAGGTCAGACTCCAGTAGAACCAACAAGAGGACCAATAGGAAAAGGAACAGGATCGAAGCTACGGCTATGAGCCGGGCAGCGCTGTGGAGGAATGCCTGGATCTGCGGCGTGCCATGGGATGGGCTACACAGTGACTGATAGGCGGTCTCTCGGGTCAATTCTTGCTGCCGCTCAGCCCAAAGCTCCGCTTGCATTTCCGGATCGTTGTGGAGTTCCTTCAGCAAGCGCCCAGGGTTTTGGAACAGGAAGTCCACACCGCCCTGCGTTTCCTGCACCGGCGTGGGCATCACACTTGAACATGGGCTGTATGCTGTATCTGAAATGGCATGGGACCCATCCTCATCGTCCTCGTCGAACTCCTGCTTGCTATTTTCTTCTTCCAGTCCATTGCCAGGAATAGACGATTCTTCCTGCCATGTCTCTTGGACATGGCACTCCATCTCCTCCAGTTCTGGGTCTTCTGGCATCATGGATGGCTTCAGTGGCGACAAGTGAACTGAATCCTTCAAAGCCAGAAGTCCTATAAAAGGACAAAAAAAAAAATGATGTAACTTTTTTTTGGATGAGCTCTTTTGCCTTCTCACACAGTAGGTCAGTGTAAATATGCCCATAATATCTAGTATCCAGTTTAATTAACCAGTGTCATCATAGTTAATATCTAAAACCCAGTGTACATAAAGATTTTACCCTGAGTACCCTGTCACAGTTTTGAGATGTACAATAAAAACTGTTTAGTCTGAGCGATGTAGTAACCAAAACATAGTTAAGCACCTGATCAAAGAAAAAAAATGAACAACATATCAAAGACACATGCCGATCAGACAAGTTTTTAGGGTGTACTGCAAATTAAACACATTGATATTATGATTAACTTAAAATTTATTTAAATGCATAATACTTGTTTAATATAGTGAAATATAGTGTTCTCAAAGGATGCATGTTTTCGCCTTCATCCTCTCTGGTTGACGGCTGTCATGTGACCAGGAAACCTGCCTATTGGGTGGCAGTGACAAATTTGGGAGAAAATGAGGTCAAAAAATTATCACGGATTCATTAAGGAATCAGTAATGAATTTGAAAATTAAAAGATCTCGGAGTGTGTATGTGTGTGAGAGAAGCAGCGCTTCAGCTTGCACCCTTTGGGTAACTCCGGGGTAAAAATAGACCCAGCTGTCTAGCCAGCGCGGATTAAGACAGGTCTCCAGGCAAAATCATCAGTGACGTCATCACCATTTCTCTCTCGTATACAATGTTATATTTCTGAGAATGATATGCATAAAATTTCCCTTATATAATAAAATGTGTCTATGTATCTATAGTATAATAAAATAACAGCCACTAAAAGTATTGTTGTTTAGCATGCTTACTGTAAAATGTCAAATAATCCTTCGTTCTGTATAAATGAAAGAAATATAACTTTGAGGCTCAAGGGAATGTAATAATAGTAAATGGTAAGTAATAATAAGAAAACCATACTACATTCCACAGTTAAAAGAGCAAATGGAACATTAATCCCACTAAAATGGGGTCATCCTCATTGTAATGTTGCACTACGCAGCAGTCAAGATTGGAGCACAAGCAAGAACCTGTCACCATAGCGACACAAACCACCAGAGACATACATATATTTGAACCCTGCAGGAGGAGGAGAGTCAGCAGTCCATCGATGATTGGTGTCATGGCAACAGTAAGCATCAACAAAGACCAAGCATGTATAGGTGACTTTCTAAAAGATGTGAATAGGCCAGTAAAGAAAAGGAACAGATGTCGCCAAGTCGGCTTTTCAGCAAAAGAAATTCAAAGGTTGACATTGGCGTCAGTTGTTCGAAAGCATTTAGGAAGTCTAAAGACAAAACCTATGCTTAGCACTAGGGAAACCACTTAAGCTTCTTGGACTTCTCAAACTCATCAGTCCAAATCATGAAACCTCTTCTAACCTTTCATGAATGTGCATTTGCTAGGAACTCTTGTCGGTAAGACTTAGTACTTACTCTTTGGTGATCTACAATAACATGTAAAAGTAGTTGCTTTTTTTCATTTTTTTTTTTTGCATGCGTCACTTTGTCAAACAGGTTCTATTTAAGTGATTTCTTGATTCACTAGGTCTGGCAGTAATCAAGCCTGTGTGAGACTCGAGAAATTTAAGTCAGCTTTCCAAAAATCACAGTTCATTCATGATTTAGAAAGGGGCAAATACTTTTTCACATAGGGCCAGGCAGGTTTGGACAGCTTTTTACCCTTAATAAATGAAATCATCATTTAAAAACTGCTTTTTAGATTTACATGGGTTATCTTTGTGTCATATTTAAATTTGTTTGATGGTCATTTAAGTGTGACAAAAAATAAAACCCAGAAAGGGGGCAAATACTTATTCACAGCACTTCAGTAACTCTTCTAACTTTAAAACGATTCATGTCATAGGCATTCCATCCCATCCTGTTCATGCTGATAGAGGGAACGATACATTTTGAAAAAGGAGTCTAAGACAAGAGTCATTGACAAGTAAAATATTCATAGGATTATCGTCAACATGATTATTTTGTCATTATCAGACCAATATGCTTCCTTACCACGTCCTGTGATTCTTTCCCCATGCCTGAGCAGCCTCACATACACATCCCGAGTTGTGTGATTGGCCATGCGTAGGTGCAGGTTGTGCCGTGTGGTTATCTTCACCTGGCATCGCATAGTGTCCATCCGTTCCTCAGTATTTAAAACCTCCTCCACATCCACACTGTCCTCAAGGATCGTGTCATGAACCTTCTTCGATTCCACACTGTTCTCATTTACGTTGAAATTCCCTTTTAGGACCTCACCTAGAGTCTTATCCACATCGATACTGTCCTTCATTTTGTTTCGTACCTTATCCATATCTATACCGTCCTCCAGAACATCATCTGGAACCTCTTTCACATACACAATTTCCTCGAGAACCTTGCCATGAATCTCATCCATATCAACATTCCCTTTTAGAAACTTGTCTTCAGCTGTGTTCAGACCCATACTACATTTTAGAAGATTATCTTGAAACCTCACCACATTCATTCCACAATCCAGAACTTTGAGTTGAATCTTGTCCATGTCCAAATCTCCATCCGAAACCTTGTCCACTTCAGCACCAAACTCAAGAACCATGTCTTGAAACTCGTTCACCTCCATGCCACACTTCAGGACACCGTCCATTTCCATGCCAACCTCTGTAATAGTGCCTTGAATTGCGTCCATGTCCAAACTAGAATGTAAACCCTTTGCCACTTCTAAGCCATCCTGAAGAACCTTTTCTTGGAACTTGTCCATGTCCCCACCCACTTCATTCCTGGACTCCAGAACCTTATGTTGAAATTTACCCACTTCGACACCTTCATGAACTTGATATTTGCCCATGTCATTCATTGCCTTGGTCTGATCTTCGCCAGGATCCACACCTCCCTCCAGAACCTTGTCTGGAACGTCTATGCAATCCAATCCCTTCTTATTCCCCACTCCCTGCTCCTCCACTACCACTCTATGGTTGATCCCTCTCAACCCTGATCTTCTGTTGTACTCTGGTCTGGTGTAATGCTGGCTTCGTTATACTCCAACAGGGTTTAGCGTGTTCATACATTCAGATCCACACACCCACTTCCGTATACTGGGGTCCAACTGACCCCTGCTTCCCAATGAAGGGCTGAGATGTCAAGCAGTGTTAATAAAGATGGGGCATTAAAGAAAAGATCATCCCAAATGCAGGATGGGCTATTTTTACAATGTTATGCATGGCATATGGCAGTGCAAATCTCAGAGGCTGATTACAGAGATGAGAAAAGCTCAGAAGGATTGCTGTTATACCCCGCATGCCTACAGACGCAGAAAAGGCCATAGGAAAAGATAAAGCAATTTGGGCATGGGGTGAGGTCGGATCGGGTCATACCTATAAATAATAAAGCCATCAAAAGACATAAATGTCTCCTGAAAATACCATTTTAGATTATTAAATTATTGGATGTGGAAGATTAATAGAAGAGACACATAAAAAAACAAGCCAATGTGAGGCATTACTCTGCAGGATATAGGCTATGGATTTGGATGTGCAATATTTTGTGCATGTTTTCTTTAAGTCACAAGGCTGATTAAACGCACAAAAGCAAAAATTGTGTCAAAATCGTTTTTGTTAAATCAGTGTGAAACTTGTGTTTGGTTTTGCACGCTGCTATATCTCCACCTCCCACAGTTTTGTCACAATGGATAAATCAGCCCGCAGTTGTGGTAGTTTAATTAGGCAATTAAGTATAATAAAATGTTGGTTGAGTTTTATCTCATAACCCTAGATTATGTTTTTGTAGTGAGTCACTGGTAGCAAATTGAAGCAAATTGCAGTGAGAAGCATGAAAAATAATACCAGTTCAGTTTTTAGCATCATCAGCCTCGTCCTCTTCCAGTTTCAGGTTCACTTTGGTTGTTGTCGACACGCCTCATCATAGTACAGATATGAGGAAATGAGAAAATAATAAAACTTCTAGACACTTTGTACCCTGTTACAGTAGAACATTTGTTCCCATTTCTTTAATTTGATATTAAGAAATGAGGATGTGGCTAAAGAACTTTGCACAGTAATGTAGTCCAGAAATCCCAATGGAGAACCTGCCGTAGCACACAGTACCAGATGTAGGAAATGCAACAGCTTCACGGACACAAAGCACTTGTACATCTCTTATGTGTGGTGACATCTATTTCTTTGCTTAATTTTCATACAAAAATCTTTATTACAGACCTCATGGCTCCCAAATGCAGCAAAATGCACCAATGCTCATCCAAAATGTTCCATTTCACAGAACATATCATGGACGTTAAGTGATGCATACCTCTAGTTCATGACTGACGTGGTAATTGCAATGTCAGTAATAGAGAGTAAATAGCCTGTTTTCTGGCCTCGACATTCTCCAAAGATCCATTAAACACATTTGGATCACTCATGGCAGCCACTATTTTGCCTAGGCAGTAGTTTGGCTTGAGCTGATCATGTGACAGAAAGATGCAATGCAACTTAAATTTTGCCATAAAACATGGCCACCCAGAATCATGGTTTGGAAATGAAATGCCTCTAAAAAGAGGATTTGTAGGGGTTTTCAAAAGAAAAGTTCTGTTATAGACAGAAGAAAATAGGTTGCCACAATAAGTAGAAGTCAGAAACTTAAATAGAAGGCTGTGATTGTTGCTCTATGATGTCTGACAACTTTGCAATTGTTTATGACCCAATTTCAACAAGCGTCATGCTTGCATTGTAATTTCGCCATTTCTCCAACTTATCTACACCACGGTGACAGGGTGAGATGGAAACATACCAAAAATTAATATTTGTTAACCTTGGGGTGATGATCAGGCCATCAGGCCCCATGAATACTTCAACTATAATTTAGTAGAGGATAATGATTAAGCCCACCTAAAATGTCTGTCGGTCTTAGTAAAAAAAAAAAAAAAAACTACATTATAATGAAACAACCTCCTGGTTCACTAATCCTATTCTTAACTACAGAAATAGAGGCCTGATGCATGCATGATTTCTATTTAAAGACTCTAAATCACCAAGCCCAGTTGAGCCCAGTAATCTTACGGCGTTTTTGTTATACAATATATTGGCAAAGTATACCATTCTTCCAGCACCTAGACTTGCCTCTAAATTAAGCCACATTTTATATTCAACTGCCTCAATGTGAAGCAATTTCTTGACACTGGTATCTGTGTTACAAATGTCTACAGAGAATATGATTGAATATACAGTATCAAGCCCAGTAAGCTGCACACACAGCAGGGGCCTTAAGATCCTCGGACATCCCCTGTGTCTTTTTCCACGCTCACACTCACGGATAAAGTGACATGGTAGGTCTTTGAAAGGCAGCTTGGATTAAATAGCCTGTTTCGTGAAAGACACAAATCCCTGCGGAGGGTTGAGGATGTACTATGAAAGTTCAAACCGCACCACAGTCCTATGATAACCCTTTTCCCGTCTGTGTGTTTGCTCGGTTTTATTCCTTTTACAATTTATCAATAGTAACTTTTTTATGAATTTAAGAACAACATATTTTTATGCATTTGTAGTTACATTTCATATTGTGAAACAAGTTCTTGCTATCATTTACATGTTTATAAAAGTTGAAACTGGAAACTCCTTACTTATTGCGTATACCGCTTTATCCTGAATAAAGACTTGGGGCATGGGGTGCCAATCTATTGCAGGTCAATTTGGGAATGCCAATTAGCCTAATCTGCATGTTTCTGGACTATTGAGGAAACCCTCCAAGGACAGAGAGAACATGCAAACTCTATGCACACAGACCCGAGGCGGGAATCGAACCCGGACCCTGGAGGTGCAAGACGACATACAGTACAGAAGACGTCAAGCGCAGTACGATTATGAGACTCCTTGCCGCAGTAAAACATTCGAATGGTGCAAACATTCTGTTTTGGTGAATTTGCTCCAGAACCACAACTCGAGACTTGAGCTATATTCAGAAACACGTGCTCACTCATAAGAAGTGTGAATATTGTTGATGCTGCTGTATGCTTTCACGTGTACCAGATCAAGCAGATCTAAATTAGCATGCAGCTCGACACTCCCATACACTCTTAGACGCCGTGCAAGCCCTAACAGAGATCTATTAATCAAAACTAACACTCTGTCCCAACAGATAATCAGGTGCATATTTTTAACCCTCTGATTAGACTCTCCACAGAGACTGCTTGATTTGCTTGAGAACAGAGCATCTCCCACCTGTCATCATTCTGCATGTGTGTGTATATGTGTGTGCGTGTGCACGTGTTACCGCTGTCAGCTGAGGCCTCTCTGTATTCCCTGTTTGAGCTGAGGGCCGGCAGCAGAGGTTCCATGTTCATTATGAGGTGCTTATGGCTGAGCGAGGTAAAGCTTCTGCTCTGACCCAATTGACACCTGCAGCACAATAACGAGAGCAATGCACGATGACAACAATGAAATAAGAAAAAAAATTTATTAGTAAGTATAGTGCATATAACTTCATATAAAATCTCTGTGCACTTGCACCTTATTTCTTTTACAATATGTGAAAAAAGATCTTTGTGCCTTATTTAATTATGTGTCATTTGACACTAAATAAACCAATAATCCAATAAACTACTGTAAAAGTATCCATTTTGGGTCTTGAGTCAGAACCAAGCAACAGACTAACATACTGTATGAAAGCAACCCAAAGTTTTTTCAAGGTTGTTATTCTAGAGTTATTCTTAAGCCCTAGAGACATTTTTTGTGTAATTGACAAAACATTTGGTTTTATTTATTTTTTCAGGTTCCAGTAGAATCATTTTAAGAATTCTTAACTATTGACAAAACTCTCTTGTGAAATCATATATGCAAATTTCCTAAAACTGAATAAACTTTCTAAAAGGAAAATATTAGACATACAGTAGTATATGACTAAGTGATGGCTTCCCTTCCAGACATGGTTCCAAGTAGATCGCTAAAGTTAAAATAAAATTGCAGTCAGAAATTCCACCCTGCACTGTAAATGTTTACATGTTATGTTCAATAAAAACATGAAAACATATAATGTTTGTGTAGTATTATTTTAAGCAGACTGTGTTTTTCTATTGTTGTGACTTAGATGTTCAAAGCACATTTTATGACCAATTCATGCAAAACTCCACGTAATCCCAAAGGGTTCACATACTTTTTCTTGCAACTGTACACCCTTTTCCTTGCAAATCCAGTCCTTTTTTTTGCCATGCTTTTTTGAGCACCTTCTCTTTAATCCTGTGGCTTAAAAATTTGACCACTATTGATCTTGGCGGAGCACGAGCCGGGGGTTTCGGGACACAGGCCTGATATGAACTCTTGATGTTTATCGCTATTGAAGAGGGGAGCTCCAGCACTTTTATTAACTAGTCTTCTACAAACCCGGTCATACATGTAGATGTTGCATCTTCCTCGGCTTCTTCCCTTACTCCATATATTCTAATATTATTCCTTCGCGAACGCCCCTCTAAGTCAGTAATTTTTTCTTCCATGTGCATTTGTAGTTTCACCAACTCCGTCAAAACTTCCTCCGACTTGAATCCACACCTCAGCTGAGTTGATGCGTTCTTCCGTTTCTTCCAAGCTTTTGCAGATTTTGTTAATATCTTCTCTTAAACTGTTTAACTGGTGTTTAAAGTCCTTCCTGAATTCTCTCATCTCATTTAGTATTAGGCCCATGTTGGCTTCCCGTTCAGGCTCTCCGTCCGTGTCTAAGCATGTTTTGTCCTCCATGTTGTTAACGACTAGTGTATCATCTTCCTTTCCTTCGTCGCGTTCCGTATTTTGCGTTTGGCTTTTCTTTCCGAATTTAGGCATTGCTGCAAGCCCGATATGTCTACACTTATTTGAGTTCGTTTTATACAAAAAATTCGAGTTATCTCAGGCACTTTTATCACTTGCCATCGGGACCCTCTTTCCCTATGCTGTCATCGCCTTGCCCGCTAGACCAGAAGTCGGGGTACAAGTTTTAATGAATTTTGTATTTTCTGATGTGAAACACAGGATGAAATTCATATATACAGCACATAATATTTGGGAGGCAACTTTAGCAGACCCTCTTGGTAGCCCCCCACAAGCTCCTGGCAGAAATCTGGATTGGATTTTTAACCTTCTTGGCTGAATTGGTAGGGTTTGATTTGTTGGTCTTTTATCACGGAGCAGACTTCCACAGATTTTTCAAAGTTTAAACTTAACCTGTTTATCCATTTCACAATTGGAGTTAATGTGTTTGGTCATTGTCCTGTTGGAACACTTCATTTTGTCCAAATGAATGAAGTCTGACGTTATGTTGAAGCATTCTGAGGTAGCCCTCCTTCTTCATTAATGCACCACATTCACTGGCAGCATAACAGGAATAAATCAGCATAATGCTACCACCATCATGCTTAACAGCAGGTTCACTGGTTTTGGGGTTGAATGCTACATCTTAACTCCTCCAAATATACCTCTTTCCTTCAGAAGGCTTTTTCTTTGTCCTCTTTGCAAGCTGTCATTGAGTTTGAAGGTATCAGTTTTGGAGAGGGGGCCTTCTTTCTTGGACTCCAGGGTATGTAAAACTTGCTTGACTTTAGACAGTGACAGTGGTGTTCCAGCAGCTTTCAGATACATGGCAGGCTTGTGCCTTGGTGGCTCCTGGGCAGTTCCTGAATATCCAAACCAATTTTCATCTCAGCTGAGGGTAACAGCTTGGGTTTTCTTCCAGACCTTTGCTACGCCTCCCAATAAACTGTACTTATATACAGTTGTTTGAACTGATATTGGAATCTGCATTTGTTTAAAAATGCATCCAAGAGACATTCCTCATGGGTGTAAATCTACCATCTTCCTTCTCACATCTGAATTTCTTGGACTTTCCTGTTGTACTGTTTGGTGTTCAATACAATGAGTGCTGTCAGCCAAACACTTTTTTTTCTGTTGGCACAGAGAAGCTAGGAGCTGTATTCACTCAATCAGGAAGAGGAAGTTCAAAGGGATTGGGCTTGGCAAATTAAAAGACATTTGAGGATTTTCATGCGTAATTTTGATCCTATTTTGTACTGTTTTAAGTATTGTGCTCAAACTTTTTGGGTTGTTCTTCTATTTAAAATGTACAGTGTGTTCCCAGACAAATAAATAATTGAAAGACCAATACTGCCATGACATTTGTGCTAATGATGAGTGTATTTAAACTTCTGGCCTTTAAATGTCCAATTCATCTGTCTTTATCTCATTATACATCTATGAGCAGTTGAGGATTAAGGGCCTTGCTCAAGGGCCCAACTTGGTAGTGGTGGGGTTTGGACCTGGGACCATCCAATCAGCAGCCCTACACCATAACCACTTTAATCCTAAAAACATTCATTATACAGTTTGCAGTAGGTGTAACTCTGACCTGTGAACAATTGGAGGCTCCCTCTGGATCTTCGAACTGGCTTCAATCACCTCTTTAGCAACACGACCGCTGCCAAATCAATCCTTACATCAATTATTCTTATGCAATATATTTTATTACTTTTTATCACTTATATCATAATGCTCATGTAACACAAACAAAACAATGTACACATACAATGTACAAACAGTATACAATTTATTGTAGGGAATTTCTCATTTATCCGAGATATCAACAAGGGTGAAACTCATACCTGTAGCGAAATCTGGTCCCTTTGAAAAATATATTGCTGCTGGATACAGTCTTGATCTGACTCGATTTTGCACATCTTAAAAAAACGGAAGTGAAGCATTAAAAAACAACAACAATGAACTAAGGCAATAGGGACACTTAGCAATATACACTACCAGTCAAAAGTTTGGACACACCTATCTAATCCCATGTTCCTTCCTGATTTTTCTTTCTTTCTACACTGTAAAACAATGCTGAAGGCATCCAAAATATGCAACAATCTCATATATTGTTCTCAGATATTGTTCCTGGGTCTCACCTTTCCCTGGATGGTCTTCATGAGAATCAGTTTCATCATGGTGCTTGATGGGTTTTGCACATGCACTTGACAATACTGTTCTCATCTCATCTCATCGTCTATTGCGCTTTATCCTGTATACAGGGTTGCGGGGTGCCTGAAGCCTATCCCAAGAGACTTAGCGCATGAGGCAGTGTACACCCTGGACAGGGAGCCAATCTATCACAGGGCACACACATTCACAAAGAACGGCCAATTTGGGAACGCCAGTTAGCCTACTCTGCATGTCTTTGGACTGTAGGAGAAAACCGGCGCACCCGGAGGAAACCCACCAAGCACGGGGAGAACATGCAAACTCATGCACACAGACCTAAGGCGGGAATCAATGCCAGACCCATCACGTCTTAAAATAACAACTGACTGTTGTTGTTGTAGGTTAATTACCTAATTCCATATGTTATTTCATCATTTTGTAATGTCCAGTATTGTTCTAGAATAAACATTAAAATTAGAAGGTGTATTCAAACCTTTGATTGGTACTCTATAGAGTTATATTTCTTGGCAACACACTTTGACAACTCTATTGTAAGAAATGAGAAATACTGTATATTTTACTGAAATGACAAATTATAACGACTTTGCTTTTTAAACTCGCCTAGTCTTTGTGTGTATGTGTGTGCGTGCACGTGTGTGTGTGCATGCACGGAGTCACTTGGGGCAATAAATGTTCAGATCTGTTCTTGCTGTGCACAGTGAGCCATGTTCTCTGTTGTCTCAAAAGCTTCTTAATTAAGGAGCTTTAATTAGAAATTTGACTCTGCATATGCATAGATTACGGGGGAGCAAGCTACCAATGTGTGTGTGTGTGTGTGTTTGTGTGTGTGTGTAATGCTCTCACTTGTAAAATGCCTGATTTTCAACGCCACATTTCCATAGATGTTTACAGGCTGCTGGTGTGGAGGTGTGAAACGTCAAAACCAGTTTCTTCTGTGGAGAGAAAGATGAAAAAGTGAAGCATCTGCATGTCGGCTAAAGCGTGAACAAGAGAGGGAGGAGGCTGAGGGGAGGAAAGGACAAGAGAAGGAGAGAATGATTTAGGCATGAGGAGGAGAGAGGTCAATAAAGAACACAATAATGAAATCTGATGAGAGTTGGACAAACTGCTGACCCCAAACCTTCTGTCCCAGAGAGAGAGAGAGAGAGAGAGAGAGAGAGAGAGAGAGAGATGAAGGTCTTTAGTATTATTTACCGGTAGTGCAGTGGCATTATGGCAAGAACAAGCTGAATGTGAAAGTGGGAATCAATACTGCAGTATACAGCGCAGCACACTTTTACAATACGCAGCATTACATGTGACTGATCACGGCATAAACTACTCATTACAGTGATTATCACTGCACAATACTATATAAATTTAATTCTAAATATATAAATTAATACAAATAATTCAGGATTTAAACTGGCTGCCAATAGTTTTAGCTGTATACAAAAGAATAACAAAATAATATAATTTTGTCGTTATTAATGCCAGTTCAGAGAGCTGGGCAACAGATGAAGGAGCATCATCTGTATTTGAACTGGCAACCTTCTAATGCCCGTGTGAGCCGCTGTCTGCACGTAGGTTGTAGATACTAATTAAAGAAAACAAGCTTATCTTTTGTTAAACTTCAACTACTGGATTAAATTTAAATAATATAAAAATGTTTTAAGTAAGAAATAAATCATACAGCAGAGATCCTAACTATGTGTCTATCACTATCCTATAGTTATAAACACATTGTTAAACATATAACTGTCCTATATTTATTATTCTATAAATATTACTGTGACGCCATATGATATTTTTTTTTATGAATTTCCCCTTTAATAACCACATAGGAGAAAAAAATAATTAATTAAAAAAAAAAATTAAAAAGAATTTAAAAACTGTGTTATTTAAAAACAATATTAAAACCAGGCACCTCGTCCAAATGGTTGAGATGTCACTTCATGGTAAAAGTATCAATATACTGTATTAACAAATATAATTTAAATTTTTTAAAAATTTACTGCTTAAAATTAATGTTTTGGGGCTTTAGATCCACTTTATTTCTCCTAGTATGCTACAAAAAAATTAAAACAGTACACTATTTAAATACATAGTGTCATCTAGTGGATTTTTTTTAGCATAGCACAGCTCAACCAGGTGGTAGAGATGACTCAGTCATGTTAAGTTCAACACGTTTTTCAATAAGATATAGTGACTCAAAATATGCGTCACCAAAAAGTTGAGCAGAACATTGAAGTGTTAAAAAAAAGGATTTTTTAAAATCAGTTTACAGGTGCATTTAAAGTTGTGAAATAAGGGCAAAACTAGTTAGTTTCTGTTATCACTAAGTTTTGAATTATAAAAAATCTTTATGTGAATTTTTTTTTAATGTG
>JAOVVB010000036.1:4249091-4262571 GCA_028570985.1 Heterobranchus longifilis
ACATTTTGTGTGACAAACATGCAAAAGAATAAGAAATCAGGAAGGGGGCAAATAGTTTTTCACACCACTGTATAGTAGAGAGAGAGAGAGAGATTGTATGTAAACCTTGCAGCCAAACGTACTGTCAGAGCAGCTGTTATAGAAAAAAATTAACCAATACATTCTGATCAACTTCAACAGCACTGTGGTATTACTAGTATTAAATGCATGCTAAAATCCTTTAGTCTCTGTGTTAAAACTCACACAGTACACTTTTCGTCATTTTCTTCAAAGGCTCACTGGTGAATTTGAACAACGGCTGACCTTTGTACAAAGTGACATGCATTAATTACAGAACAATGAATTATTGTCACAATTTGTACCATATAAGATATTTCCCCAATCCCGTGAGTCTGACATCTTTGTCTTGCCTAGTTTGATGGAATACTTGCGGCTTCATATTAAGGTTACTCTATCATGATCGTATGTCAGTAATGTAATTGAATTAGATTCCACTCTGTTCCAGAGTAAAACTGTAGCGGTACCGGGGGGTCACCACAGCACTAAATATTGAAGCTAGAGATTGCATTAGACCATAGAAGGAGCGTGAGACTAGCTCTGATGAACATGCAATAAAGAAAATGTAAATATAATGTGAATAATCTGCACTTTTTTTCCTTCATACGACTATGTTATGAGAGGTATGGTGATTATCAGCTACACTTTCCAGAATGAAACCAGAATCTTCATTATGTGCCTTTGCCATGTAGTTACACTGATATATAACACAGGATATATTAATTATAGCTAGTAATTTGCTATTACACGGTTTCTTAGTGCATGTCTACCCCTTCAATCAGTAGAATCTCTATCTATCTAGTAGCTGCGGGTGATAAATGATAAGAAATTATATATTTTTCTTTTTTTTTTCTGTACACCCCTCAACCACATAGGAAAATCTCATTGAGATCACTTAACAAGGTGACATGGAAAATACTTCAGTATGTACTTTGATGATACTAATTGGCGGATATGAGCTCCCATTAGACAGCCATTAAATGTCATGGATGATTGACTGCATTGATGTACACTGGATGGCTGACTCCATGGCGGACTTATATGCTAGGTTATACACTATATACGGACCAGTTAACATATTGCACAAGTTGGATTATATATTATAGGCCATACAGAAGTGATGTATGTTTTGGTTTATTCTGTACTTGTTAGACTGGACAAGGATAAATATCTTTATTGCACTGGAAACGTGTGCCAGACTTGTAGGAGGGACAGATGTGTGCTGCATTTGAGTTGAACATGTGCTCTGGAGGAGGTGAAAAACGGAACTGTCAAGAGAATTTGTTCCATTAGGCTCTCATGTTGTGTAATATGAGACAGAGGATCGATTCGCGGCTGTCTAAGCATCAGACTGAAGCTGGCTGAAATCAATACGGAGTTGCATGCTGCTCAGCACGAGAGAGCGGCCCTGTAAGAGCGGTACCGCTGCCAGGAAGTGGCCTCAGCAAGGCGCATTTGGGTTTAGACTGGATTCACCCAGTAGCCAGGGGAGACAAGGATTCAGTACATGTCACAACATACTGTATAATCACTCTGAAGAAAGTGAGAGAGCAAATCCGATTTTGGAATTGTCATGATTTTACCTTTATAACCATCTACACCAAGATTTAAAACACAAATCCGTTTAATATTCATCACTATTCAGATCACAAATAAAGGCTAGAGAGCCAAATATTGTTATGAACCAGCATTTAAGCATCAGGACTGGCAGCTGAAATTGTACTCTTAGCCAACAGAACCAGATTGTAAGCATTTAAGGCGTTAAAGCATTTGGATTCCAGGAATCTCATATGGTTTGTACACGTTTTCTGGCCACAAGCATCAAAAAATGGTTGCTATCTGTTTCAGTCTCTGATTTCATGCTTTTCGATACAGGATATAGTCACTAGATTGAAAAATGTATATGACATATTGCGCTGTCATGGAACATTAATTCCTGAAACTCATATGAGAAAGGCTAGTTCCTGTTAGCGCATGCAGTACATTATCACCAGCCTCTTCCTTCTCAACTTCTTTCTCTCTTTTGAAGTAATTAAGAGAAAATGTATATGTTAACATTATTTTATGTATATGTTAAACATATTTTTTTCTTTGTTACATAATACGTTTTGTACTTTTGTTTAAATAGGTATCAATTAACAGCGGTTCAGTGGAACTGTTGTCTGGCACTTTTAGGTTCCGGGTTCGATTCCCGTCTCTGTGTGTATGGAGTTTGCATGTGCTTGGTGGGTTTCCATCGGGTAAACCGGTTTCCTCCCACAGTCCAAAGACATGCAGGTCAGGCTAACTGACGTTCCCACACAAATTGTATGTCCTGTGATGGATTGGCACCCTGTCCATGGTGTACCCCACCTCATGCCCTATGTCTCCTGGGATAGGCTCCAGGCTCCCCCGCAACGCTGTACACAGGATAAAGCGGTATAGACGATGAGTGAATGAGTGAGTGAGTGAGTGTAGTTTCAATCAAATGTCTGGCATACAAGTCCCTATTCTTATAGCTTTTATTCTACAACAGGCATTGGGACAGTTCTGTCTGGACCCTTATGCTTTTCTGATAAATGAGAATAATAAATATACCAGTAATCTAGTGCCTTTTCCCCTCGAGGTGGGTGTGGCTATAGCCACCACTCAACAGCCAATCAACATGATAGTTTACCGTGTATAGACATTGTGCGGAAGAATCAGAAACAAAAGCACAACACAGCATGGCTTACCTTAAGAAAAGGAAAGTAGACTGAACAAAAACTGAACCTTCAAAGATGAATGGACGGATCAATATATGTTTATTCTTCCTGCGAGAAGTTTAATACCAGTTTGTCTCATATTTTCAGAAATTTTGGCGATAATAGAAAGCAGTAAAGTGAAGCACCACTATGAGATAAAAACACAAGTCGTTAGAGCAGTCCGAGGTGAGGGCTTGTAAAATACCTGAACTGAAGCCCGGTATGACCGAGTCCTTTCACATTGCTTCACAGCCCAGCAGTGTGCAAATTGAGATTCACTAGAGATTCACTAAAGATTGTTGGATGTATTCCATACAAATAGTAGGAAAGGCCGTCAAAAATCAAACTGTCCACATGTTTAATGTAGTTACTGAAAATTGACAAGAAATATGATTAAAATACTATGATAATTTTAAATTGTTACAATATCTGCATATACTGTATGCAGATATTGTTCTAAATTCGGCTCAAAGAAAATTTTATTGACCGGCCATTCGCAAATTTGTATTTAGTACCCCTGCTTTATAGCAAGGATAACATGATTATTGATAAACAGCTCCACTGTTCAAGCTGTGCTTTATAGCAAGGTATAAATAATTCTCACTAACGAGAATCCAGATCTCAAGACGGTATAAAAGTTTAGTGGAGAATAAATAAAATACCTCACATGCTTGCTGGGAGGCTATGGGAGGCCCTTGGCTGTTTCTTGCGATGTCTGTGTCTTCCTGTGAAGGTAGACGGTTCATAGCAATATGATGAAACATATCAGAGAGTTCAAAGACAGCTAGACGTCTAGCTAGGACAAAAGGACCAAATTTACATTCATAACAACCCTGAAATGCGGTCTCATAAACTAAAAACGCACTTTCTGCCCTCTTCCACATACTCTAGTCCACAGATACTTGCGATTCACATCACCAAGACAGCGTGGCCAATTTAATTCCCTTGTTTCATCATTATTCAAACTTGAATACGGTAAACACTTTTCTGTTGTGCTACTCAAGACCATCTTAAAGGTAATGTAATTTCACTCCTTTCCAAGACGGAGTCGGTGTAGCTCTGCCATCATGATGCATAACAGCGCTATTTTGGGAATGCTTCCGACAATCTATCATTTTGAACCACTAATCGCAACTGTTGTAACTTATGTGGATTTCCCTCATGCTGGATTTCTGACAGCTCAAGATCACACAGCACAGATCTGATTTAAGACTTAATGTAGAGGAGCAATCAGGTGCCGTCTTATAGGACAAAACAGTTTTCTTGGAACAGCACAGTTTGAGTGAGCACAGATTGTCCAAAATGAATGTATGAAATATAAAGGCCAGATACAACATCATAAAATCAAATTGGTGGTGTCTTGGGATGATGAAGTGGGCAGTGTTTATTTAGGAAACTGATGATTTTGCTGTGTGACACTGGAAAAGCGAATAATAAGGTAGATTATATTAAATTCTAGATACGATTTAGCTGGTCTGCCTTTGCTAAATATTAATGAATATTAAAGCACGATTAACTTAAATACCAATATGACACTGTAAATATTTTAAAATATGATCATTCATCATTTTTGATTAATATTCTACTACAGAGCTGCTTGGACAGTAGTTTTGGCTGCAAGGTGATTCGCAGGATGAGAAAGGTCTAAAAAGGATTAAAAGTTGTCCTACATGATTATAATCTATTACAATCATAATAACATTTTACCTGATCAGTCAAATTACACTATATATTTATATTTATTAGAATCACAAGTGGCGTTCAAGTCAAACAGGGACTTGTGATGAAATTTCTTGTGAATGAAAGCAGAGAAAATAAATTTGACATTTACAGAAGATTTTAAGCACAGTATGGTGATGAGACACTAAGCTGCGGTAAAGCATTTGAATGGTGCAAAGAGACCAGTAAGTCCGTGAAGAGCGATCTCGGTCGAGGTGGCTCAGAGCAAACTGTAGTTGTGGAGCACTGGATCGAATCGATGGATAACTTGTCGCTAACTTCAAGAAGAGACGCTTCTGTCTGTGGGAACTGTACACACAGCCATTTCCAAATGTTTGGCCCATTAAAGGAGTTTCTGGGATGTCAGCGTTTCAGACGTCTGATCATGGCAGTTTTTACTTTCATAACTGCGTTCTGTTATCCTACACATTCAAAAATCCCCGGTTTGACCTGAACGCCCCTGGTCTGTTTCAAGTCAAGCATATTTGTAGAAAAAGAATTAAAAGTAAGGCGTTATGATAGTGGTATGATGTGTATTGATGATGTGTGATGTCATGTTTATGAAATGCATGTTTACTCACCAATGCAGGAAAAAACACAGAGAGAAAAGAAGACAGAAGCACATGTAAAACTGGATATTAAGCAGCAGGACACAAGCAGGATGACGAGCATGACAAGTTGAATAATTTCTTATACAGGAAGCCATTTTTTTCAATGACATGCATGAAATGATACAATGAGTTGCTCTATTTTATTCCTCAGAGGCCTAAGGATCATGCAGCATTCGTATAAGAAAAATGAAACTCTAGTGTGAATGTTACATGGTTGATGTGATGTTACTTTAAAGATGAAGCGTGATGAAACTAACCTCTCTCTGTACTCCAATCACGTAAAACGTTTTCCCTTCAAATTTAAATCTGCTGACATCCGGCCTGGGAGAGAGAGAAAGAGATCGGTGTGTTTAGTGGTTCGTACTTCTATGGACATATTTTGGAAGGAAAGTGAAAACTGTTCACCGCTCTAGATAACATATTGCAAAGGTTTGCACACTTATAGATCCTGGTCAAGCACAGTTACCTGCAGTTAACAGTTATTGAATGTTGGAATGCTGTGAAAGTGAAGTAAAGGGGGCAAAGATGGAGATTAAAGAGTAGTCAGAGAGTTAGAAGAGCCTAAATACAGCGAGGACGTTAAGAAGAGAGGTCACTAAACGGCTCATACCATTTCAGCAAGTGGATCCTCTTGTTTCCCTGGAAAACAACAAAGCCCCGGCCGGTGAACCCCAGAAATGCCGTTGCTCCGGTGAAGTCCTGAAATGCGGAACGAACATCAATCAGGGCAAGATTTCATTTCTGTTAAGAGTGAGCGCATTTGTACAAAGACCTCCAGGAGTGCAGACTGGCAACAGTACAAAATGTGCAGTGTTAATTACAGCTCCACTGTCTGACAGTTTCATTCCACCACAATATATCCAACAATACCTAAAAAAAAATCAACTTAAGCATACACGTAACCCAACTCTGAATACGAGTAACTCTTAATGTGCAAATGTTGGCAAATGTTCTTTTGAACTTACCTTGTATTACCCATATGGATCTTTAAAGGTCCCATATTTTACTATTTCTTTTTATGTATAACATCGGCCTCAAAGGTCTGCCAATGTGTGACGGTTAATGCTCCAGCTGAAGAAAAACTCCACTGATGTTATAACCTGGTCATTCAATACATTCAGGACTTCATTTTATTGCTACATTACGTTGCTGAGTCATGACCGAGCAACTGAAGCAACCCCAGATCATAACACGTCCTCCAGATGCTTGTGCATTGCATTTTTTTTCTGCATTTCTTCCACAAAGTCGATGGTTCAGCACTATCCTTTCAGGTTTTGATAATGTTCCAGTAATTTCAAATTTCTTTGCTTGGTGCAGAACAATAATTTCATGTTTTTGAAATGGCAACGTTTTTTGGGGCAAACTGTATAGTAATCATGCAAACATTTGATTCTGAGATCTGAATATGATCGAGACGGTACCTTGCAGGGATGAGGGTCCACGCCGTACGTGTCCAGCGTGTGGGCTCTCTGGAGCAGGTTCAGCTCGGCCAGGGCTGAACTCTGACCCCTACGGAGGGGCAAAGAGAATGAAATCAAATCTGTTGCTACAGTACAGTAAGTAAAATACAATACACTACAAAACAATGCATTTTACACATAGATGGTGTTACAGTAACATCCTTATGTCATTTGCAGGAATACATCACTCAGATTGTTAATATGGTTATGATTAACATGGGTGATGTTAACACTGTGAGATGGTATAAATAGATTTAAAAAACACAGATGTTTAAATGAGTGTTAAAAGCTGGGAGTTATGCCACATGGGCAGTTGTTAGCTACTCGAGACATCTTTTCTGAAACACCAAAGTGCCCATTCCAAACTAATAATCATTAATGTTTATGTATTATGCATGTGTTTAACTAAGACTATAGGGCTGAAGCAATACTGATTTTTTGCACTTTTACCCAGACAGGTAATACGAGGGACATTCAAGTCAAACTGGAACTTTTGATTGTGCAGAATAACAGAACACGGTTATGAGAGTAAAAAATTCCTTTATTTCTCTATAGAATCCCCTGCTACCCTAATGCACTTGTCCCGGCGTTTCACTAGTGCTTGGATAACATCAACCTCCAAACTGCCTGCTTCACGTCTGAAACGCTGGCCTCCCAGGAGCTCCTTTAATGGCCCAAGCATGCAGAAATGGCTTGGAGAGACAGTGGGATGTGACAATAACTCCCAGCCAAGTTCCTGTAATTTGTAAGTGGTGTTCATCAAAGATTCTGTGTACAATTCCCACAGACAGATGTGTTACCTTCCAAAAGGGAGCAAAATTCTGAAGAAAGGTACAGAATAATGTACACGAGAGTTTGCCCTCACCTCAGCTCGCTCTGGTGGATCTCCACGATCTTGCGCTCCAGTTTGAGGCTCTGTTTGGGGAACAGTTTGAAGTCGCTGATGTAGTCAGCTGGGTGCTCATCTACATCATAGTCACCGAGTTCAGCTACAAAGCAGCAGATAAATCATTCAGAATGAGCACAAAAATAATGATGACATTTATCTACAAAGGTGAATACTTCATGTCGGATTTATTTTTTTTACTCATGACTGGATTTGAAGATGGATTGGAGATGGATTTAAAACAATCACTGCCTTTAGTGTTGCTCTTTTGTACTGTGTGTATGTCTGTTACAGGAAGAGGAAATTTAACAAATGTCGGACATGACTCAGTAATGGCTTAGTAAATGTCACGCTGTGAAATTCTCATTACAGAGCAGCTTTAAAATGAGGACGTTTTGTATTTTACCCAATTATAGTAGCTAACAATCGAGTGCTGTTTAGAATATATGCACTTAGCAATGTATTTTTTTAGATAGCTGCTGTCTTTCCCCAGATTCTTTCTTCTTCTTTAGCCATTATTTTACAGTCTTTCATTTTTGCATTCATGACAATAGCATCAAAGAGAAGGCAGTCAGTTAGTCAGTAATTTACACTAATAACACTTTTGTTTTGTGTAGCTAATGTTCAGTGTTGTTTCTGGAAAATCTGCAACTAGCAAACTAGCATAAGAGTTTAGCATCAAGTCAGGTGTTTACAGTATGTGGAAGGCCTTAGCTTGTGGCTACGTGTAAAAAAAAAAAAAAAAAGTTAAAAATAAAATGTTCAGGGTTTTAAAAAAAAATGAAAAACTGTATTTCAAACAAAGTTTAAAAACTGCATTTCACAGTTAAACCAAACAAAGCTAGCAGTCTAAGTTAGCAGTTTAATATAAGAGCTCCTTGGCTGCAGAATAGTTAGCGACTATGTTCATCTGAACTTAGTGTAGTTGTGGACATATTAGCTATCATAATTTGGCACAAAGTTAGTGTTTTTGTTTTTTTTTTAGCTTAGATATCAACATGATTTTAAACTGGAGTACAGTGGTACCTTGGCTTACGGACGCCTGCCTCATGAATGTTTGCCTTAAGAACTGAAATTGTACAAGAAATTTCCCTCAAAACATTTTCGGCACACAAGCCTTTTGTGCAAGATTTAGTGAGGTGAGGTTTAATGTCTATCTATTTCATATTTTACTTCATTTACATGTCTTTCCTAAATGTTTTCATTGTCTTTTTATGCAAAAATATGATTAAAGTGTTGGAAATGGGTAATATTTTACTGTGGCTGGAACAGATTATCTGCATTTACATTATTTTCTAAACGCAAATGCATTTCTGATACAAAATTTCCCCACCAGAATGGATTATATTCATATACTGAGATACCACTGTCTGTACATTTTTTTTTTTTAGTTCAAAGTCACTTTTAATGCAAGATCATGGTCGTGCCATATTACCCTGCACTACACATGCTCCCAGATAAGCGGCATCGGCGAGTGGACACAGGAGCCGGCCGTGGTACAGGTCCCTCTTTAGCTGCAGGTACAACAGGTATCTAAGTAGGGCAGAAAAAAAAAACTAAGCATGTGGGAGGAGGGTTGCTGTTCCGACAGAGCGAGAGACGAGTGATTCAGAGCGCAGTCACACTGGCTGCCTTTTGTGAACAAAGGTTTTGGGTCTACTGGAAAGAGGCGTTACCATGAGAACTCTACCCCAGGAAACAGTTACCATGGAGACATGCCTTTGGACTAAAGGAGAAAACATCTGCAGGAGTGATGATGTCACATGGCATCTTATTGAGTCCTGTAGAGTGCAAGAAAGTCTTTGAAACTCTTTGAAACGCACACATATAAATGTAAGTAGTCCACTTTGATTAATATCTTGCAGAAGAACAAGATTAACTTTTTAAAAGCCATAATCTATGAGTTCATGGCCTTCTTAAGGCTAATGCGTCAAATTGGGTAAGGATGTTATAGGAAAATAATTAACATTGGGATGCTATGAATATTTTAAATATAATCCAAAACGTGAATAGAAATATAGAAATATTGAATAGTATAAAGCCATGGGGGTGCCAACTTTTGAACTTAACTGTGTGTACACATGTCATACAAATGTTTTTTGGTTCTTCACCTCTCTTGGATTATCCTCGCATAAAACCTTCAAAAAGAAACCATGAACGTTGGTCTCAATGTCTCCAGGGACAGAAACACTGCAGCACCACTAATCAGCATCCATCCATAAAGCATGGTCTACATCATACACACTCACCCATAAATACACACAACACACATGGCTCTCTGACTAGATGTTTAGATGTGCTTAAAAGAAAAGAGAAAAATAAAGATGAAGCAAGACATAGGGAAACGGGAGGAATAAAAGAGGATGAGAAATGAAAAGAGGGCACGGGAGCACTGGAACTAACGATTGGCGTGTCTTATCTTCACAGCTCAGATGGCGAACACACACCAGGCACCCTGCTGAGAGAGCCAAGCTAATGAGTTTGTCGCACTACAAGCGTGTGTGTATTAGGGTTCGGAGAAAAATTTAATCCAAGCTCGCTTTTAGAATTTGGCCTCTTATTTAAGCACAAGAGCCTCTTAATGCAAGATGCTGATCTCCACGCTAAAGTCAATCTACAATGCCTCGCGTCAAAAATCTTTTAATGACATCCATGTGAAAATTCTGCTTCCGCTCTGGTTAAAAACTCACATCACTTTCATTTCACAGTCACATTCTTTGAATTGCTGGTCTCTTGGTTAACCTGTGCACCAAAGTGATACAGAAACGACAGTATATTTCAATAATTATCTTAACGCACAGTTGTCTTAACCTTTTCTCGGTTACCTGGTCAGTTCCTCCTTAATCTTGATAGGTTCCTGGGGGTAGAACTTCACCCGAAAGCACATGGTGTACGGCTGCTGACCTGCAAAATAACACGGAACAAAAAACTAAGAAAAGTGGAACAGATAATTCAGAAATCAATAGGTGCAGAGAGACTGATGGAAAGCAATAAAGTATGCTGATTTCAAAGTCTCTGATGTGGAAAAATGATGGTCCTTGCTTTAACAGTTTGCTGACACACTTCTATACTTGGGATTAATTTATTCATCTTTCCTACATGTTACATTCCATTTGTTTGAGTTGTGTCAGACACTTAGTGACCTAAAAGACCATAGCATGCCAAGGCTTCCTAGATGCTGTCCATGGGATTTTCTTGGCAAGGATACTAGATGATGGGTTGCCATTTCCTCCTCCACAGGACCATCTATGGTCAATTTGGAAAGGCCAATTAGCCAAATTTGCATGTGCTTGGAATGTGGGAGGAAACCAGAGTACCTGGAGGAAACCCGCCAAGCACAAGAGGAACATGCAAATTACATGCACACAGACCCGACACTGAAATTGAACCCAGGACCAGAAAGGCTACAGATACTAACCACTAAGCCAACATGCCACCATTGCATTCCATACTTAATGCTATAAACTTAATTAAATCTTCTATAGTGCTTAACTTGCACAGGGTCGCAGGGGGTCTGGAGCCTATTCCAGGAGAATTTGAGCACAACAAGTACACAGCAATTTGGGTATAGCAAAATTGTATAGGCAATTTGAGAACGCCAATTAGGCTAATCTGCATGTCTTTGGACAAGGAGAGCATGCAAACTCCGTGCACACAGACCCCGAGGTAGGAATCAAACCTGGAGGCACAAGGCCACGGTGGTTACCACTACGCCACCATGCTGCCCCATAATTAATGTGCTGCTCAAAATATTCAATAGTCAAAGTCTCAATAAGTGCTCTGGCAGATTCTCAAAAATTTTCCAGTTAATATTAGCATAAAACTATGAAGCATTCCTGAGAATACTTATTCCTTTTTTAAGTCAGAGCATTCTCAAGCCAAATACCGACTCTTTTAAGTTTAGTGCTGAAAAAAAACGAAAGGCGTTTGTACAATTCTGGCTGGGCAGCATGGTGGTTTAGCGGTTACCACTCTTGCCTTGCACCTGGGATTCAATTCCTGCGTCGGGTCTGTGTGCAGGGAGTTTGCATTTTCTCCCCGTGCTTGGTGGGTTTCCTCAGGGTACTCCGGTTTCCTCCCACAGTCCAAAGACATGCAGATTAGGCTAATTTGCGTTTCCAAATTACCCACAAATGGTCCTCTGGGGAAGGAACGGCAATCTACTAAAGTAGAAATCCTCATGGACAGCATCTAGGGAGGCCTGGTGTGCTAGGGTCGGACACGACTGAATGACTAAACAAACAAACACAATCATGGCTGTGATGGCTTGGCACCCATTTAAGCCATTCCTGTGAATATTCCTTGAGTGGAACGCCTGCTCCTTGAACAGTGAAGGATAATTTCTCGCCACCTTATGCAAGAAATGCATCTGTCTGTGAGAACTGTACACACAATCATTCACAAACACCACTTGTACATTACAGTACAGTCCTGATCTTGCTCCAAGCTATTTGCACATGTTTGGGCCATTAAAGAAGCTCCTGGAAGGCCAGTTTTATACATGAAGCAGGCATGGCTCTGGCGTACTAAGAAAACGTTCTACCGTGATACTGTAGGATCTAAGCACTAGTGAAACACTTGCATAGGTATATTAGTGTAGGAGGGGATTATATAGAGAAATAAAGCTAGATTTTGCTCTCATAACTGTGTTCTGTTATTCTGCACGATCAAAAGTCCCTGTTTGACTCAAACACCCCTTACATGAAACATTTTTGCATTTGCATGCGTTTTGAATTTAATAACTAAATAACTTACATTTCATCTGCTTAACCACAGGTTTGCTGGGATCGAGCCAGTGCTGTGAAAAAAAAATAAGAAGAAAGAAAACAGAAAGACACGGAGCCTGTGTCATTCATAAAAAAATGACTCAAACACTAAAGTGCCTGGAGAGAATCCCACTGCCCCGTTCATTCCCACTTGCACACAAGTGTATGACTATTCCGAGATAAATGGGTGTAAATAATTCAACATGACGCTGAGAGATTTTCTGCTTGACTGAAGAAATGTTGTCGCCCAAACATCGCTGTATAAACACATAGAGAGCGGTCAGGACAAGTCTGTCGTGCCACGTGCTTAAAGAAATTTAAAGAGCATCGGGGCTACGATATACTTACAAACACATGCAACACACATACTGGTGATGATTAACGAATGTTAATTATTTTGGTAGAAAATTACTTAACACCTTCTGATCAATCTGAATCAAGAATTTGGCAGTGCTCTGAAATAAACATGAACAAACTAACATCTTGTGAATGCAATTATGCGTATGCTTACTGGAACAGCCTTTGCACTACTGTGTGTGTGTGTGTGTGTGTGTCTGTGTGTGTGTATGTACCCTCTGCTTCTCAGGATCCACATATCTGATGCCAAAGTAATCCTTCTCCAGCAGACTGTAGTGGTTACACACATGATCCAGAAGGAACTGACCTTTTGTTTCTCTCTGCAGAAAAGGAAATAAAAAATAGACAGATCCATACTTACACTATCAATACTGTAACATATACAGTATAAAAATAAAAAACACACCACATGCAAGGTTGTAATTGATGTAAACAAATATCCTGAGCTCATGATTGCATGTCCTGTGTGTGTGTGTGTGTGTGTCTGTACAGTGGTCTTGATCAATGACAAATGCTCTCATACATGCAAATGTACATGAAGTGTTATAAGGGTAATGGTTAGTTCAGGGGTGGAGGACGTGATTGTACTTTTTTTTTTTTACAGCATCTTCATTTTTGAATAGAAAGAAATGTAACCTTAACATACGTTGCTTCAAATTTTAATCCTTTTTTACAGGAGATTTGATTGTGATGTTAATTTCTGGTGTGATATTCACAACTAGTCAAAAGGCTGGACATACCTTCTAATTCCATGGTCTTTCTTTTTTTAAACTTTTTACCCCTTTTTTCCGAATTTTTTCCGATTTTTCTCCCCTAATTTAGTAGTGTCCAATTCCACCCCGTCACTGGAGGCTCCCACATTAAGCTTCTACTGCCAATCAGTCGGGAGGGCCGCAGACCG
>JAOVVB010000036.1:4262671-4274395 GCA_028570985.1 Heterobranchus longifilis
CCTGTCAGTCTCTGTGAAAGAGGTGTGGCCTGAGTGCCTGTCAGTCTCTGTGAAAGAGGTATGGCCTAAGTGCCTGTAAGTCTCAGTTAAAGATATGTAGCCTAAGTTCCTGTCAGTCTCTGTGAAAGAGGTGTGGCCTAAGTGTTTGCCAGTCAGAGTGAAATGGGTGTAGCCTTAAGAGTGTTTTCACATTCAGGCCCTGCGGTCGTTTTTCCGAGAACATTTGACCCGGAAGTCTGGGTTATTTTGATCAGTGAGAACACAATAGTTACGCACTCGGGAACCATGCCAGAGGCTGCTGGAAAAGGTGTTCTCAAGAACGATACAGCATACTCGGGCACAGATCAAATCAGACATGGAACCAATCGTACCTCCTCTGGAATCACGCGTCAATCACATCCTCTGACCCACACAGCCATAGCTGATACAGTAGTGAGGTACGCAAGTACAAACAAAATAAAACCATGGGAGCAGGAAGAATTAGTCAGAATTCCTTTGGAACCCTGTGATATGAATAAAATTTGGCATTACTGTCAGAGTTGCTGTCATAACAGTTATGACAACAACCTTTGGCAAGTCAGGGTGCTCATGTACATACTCAGTGCCTACCTTGATGACACTAAAACCCATTTTCTCACCATGCACTAGCAACGGTTTTGTCAAAGTGGGTTGTTCTCTTGTTCTATCTGGGGTTCAGCTGAGTCAGGAGGCTGTACTTGCTCGAGCATGCAACTTTATACAGTGCACAGCACTACCGCTGGCTGGCTGACCTTGCTGTCATTTTATCGACAGTAACCACAAACCCGAGACGCTGAACTGCTAAATGCACCTCGAGGACGAGTTAAAGCTGTCCTTCATATAACCGCCATCATCCTGATCACAGCACGCTGTGCGCGATTTACAACCGAGAACACCTCCAGCTGCTCTTCACCGCATATTGTTGACCTTGTAGCTTATTACAGAAGCGTGTGAGCTGATGTAAAGTCATGAAGTCATTCTGCTGGAAAGAATACTGCTGTACTTGAATTGTAATTTCGGAGTATGTGAAATAAATTAAAGGCATATAACAAAGGATGTGCTGACATGTTGTACGGCCTGGCGGTAGGATTGTGGAAATAAAGGTGAACTCCTAAAATAGAAATATAATAAATACTAGTGACAGGAATCATCAGGGACCACCCAATACGGTATATGTATTGTGATTCTATAATTATCACAATTTTTAAATATCTAGATTCAATATAAATTTTATTATTTTTATTTTTTTATTTTGTTACAATTCTAAACAAACTTAGCAAGGAATTTGCTTGTATCGCACAGGATGCTGTAATGTCTGGGAATGTGTGAATAGTTTAGAGCGCCACCTGTAGGATTATAGAGGAATGGAAATGTCTTAACACCTCAAATGCAAACGTATAAAAATTTAAATTAATAAAAGATTTTGGAGACAGTTTGGCGGTACATGAACTGCCACATAAAAGAATCATAATAAAATATACAAAAAGACTTTTTCATGGAAGCAGGGAGTAATAAAGAAACAAGGGTTTGGGGACTAAAAAACTTTGAACATCCCACAAAAGCACCGTCCATTCATTCACCTTCTATACTGCTTTATCCTGAGTACTGGGTTGCAGGGGGCCTGAAACCTATCCCAGAGTACTTAGGGCTCGAGGCGGGGTGCATCCTGGACATGGTGCCAATCCATCACATGGCAAATCCACACACTACGGGTAATTTGAGAACGCCTATTAACCTGATCTGCATGTCTTATTACTGTGAGAGCAAAACAAAGTACTGGAGAAAATGCACCAAGCATGGCGGAAACATGCACACAGACCCGAGGCGGGAATCAAACCCTCAACCCTGGAGGTTTAAGGCCACAGTGCTAACCAATAGGCCGAAGGCAAGGAACTGTACATAGATATCTGTACACCAGCATTTAACTGCTCTAACATTTCTTTTCTTTGAACAAATGGCATTTCAGACCAACAAGTCGGTGTCCTAGTTTGAGATTTTCTCCATAATTAATACACGCATGGCATATCAATTATGAGTGTAACTAAGCAGAACTGAGGGATCAAAGGCACAAGCTGTGTGTTAATTGGATGAGCAGAAATGAGAAAGCAAGCAGTGGAACCTGGTAATGTCCCAGAGAGAGAGAGAGAGAGAGAGAGAGAGAGAGAGAGAGAGATGAAGCTGTGGGGGATGGGACTGATATTGATTTTACTGACATAGAGACAGCACAATGTGACAGAGCTATAGTTAAATTGAGCAGAAGATGGGAAAAATCATGGAATGCTATGAAATATAGAAGCGTCAATACCATAGTATTTTGATAACCATTGACAAAACCCTAGTTTTTCTTAGTTCTCTGGATTTTTTCTTCTATGTCTTTATACCTGTCAGTGTTTAAAGCAAATAAAACCCAAATCCCAGTGTGGCTTTGCCAATCCCACTTACTTGACTAACAGTCTGTGAAGGACGACCTCATTTTATATATTCTAGTAAAAAAAAAAGTCTGTCCTTGATCCATATATATAAGTCCTGGTCAAAGATAAACACCTCGGGGTTTGACGGTGATGGCGGAGGGTTGCGGTTGACTGGAGGGTGGAGAGAAATGATAGATGATGCGAACATATACAGTATACATTATAAGGAGGCTGGACTGGAATGGAGGGTGGTTGCTTATTTTGGGCGAAAAAATTGCATGTCATGATTATATCGTTAGACGTTGTGATATGATATGCCGTTCACACAGGACTGTCTTCGTGGAAAAGTGGAACCGTCACCACACGCATCCCAGGCAGACCACACGGGGCATCCATGCGACGAGATCCCCAACCAAACTAGTCTTTGGATACAATGGAAAAAGGTCATGTGGTCTGGATGAGTCCAACTGACCCTATTCCAGAGTGATGAGTACGTTGGGGTCAAAAGGAAAGAGCATGAAGAGAAGTACCCATCATGCATAGTGGTTATCAACTAGGTTATTAAATCGACCAATTTTATCTTCTCTGATGGAACAGGGACTTAAATTGTAAAAGAACTGGCCACCACATCGTGCACCGAAATCAAAGCTGAAGGCTATCGAAATAAATATTAGAGAGTGCCGATAGCCGGTCGCATGCACAACATCACATCACATGGCATCACGTGAGAAACATGTGATATATCAACCGTGATGTCTTCCTCACCTGCTGTCACTATATAATTAGCCAGGAGATCATTTATTTTCTGTCATGAACTTTCACAAATCTGTTCGAACAAATGGCTAGATGCTGGTGTCCGGCAAAATCATCACAGAACAGATGGACACCTGAGTTTTTAATTCTTTAAAAAAAATACAGTACAACGCCAGGTGTTAAGCATAAGCATCATAGTAAATAATGATTACAGGTGATGTCATCTAGCCAGATGACTAAGGCTTCACATCTGGGTCTGATGCATTTGGAAATCTGTTCATATAAGCCAGATTATAGTTAAATGTGGATCCAAAACAAAGATTTCTACAGTATTCAGAGCTGAGTCATGCTAGCGGCTAAAGGAAATCCGTAATTCAGTAATAAGGTTAAATACATAAAATAAAGTATTGACAATGAGCTTTAAATAGCTCTGTACTGCCTAAGATTGATCCATTTCTTATCCATGAATCCTCAGGACTTAGTTTGCATTTAAAAGTTGTCACAATGACAACGCATATCAATGTAGTTAGAAACTGGAGCAATATTCCGAAACCAATATTGTGCAAAGTATACATAATAATGTGTCATTGCACATTACACATACACACATGCAACTGTACATTGTGTACAGTAAGCTCTTGCTTTTTTCAAGCATCAATGCGGGCATTTCTTTTGCACCTATTAGGCCTCTGACTCATGCTCCAGCATTATGCGCCAACTTCAATGCGTCTTCATGTGTCCAAATCCGTAAATGCCACTCTGTTCACTAGAGCATATTTACAATGCTCTTCCACAATCTATTTAGTGCAGTACTTGCCATCTTGGCAGATGCCCTTAGCTAGAAGGAATTAGATTTCATCTGATAGTTAAGAGCCCAATAGTGGCAACTTGTTGTCACTGGGGATTGAACCTGAGACCTACAATCAGTAGTCCAACACCTTAACCACTGGACTACCCCTACCCCCTGTATAACTTTTGTCTTTATGAAGTACAGTGGAACCTTGGATTATGAGCATAAAACGTTCCAGAAGTGGGCTCGTATTTCAAAACACTCGTAAACCAAATTGAATTTTCCCATAAGAAATAATGGAAACACAAATTATTCATTCCACAGCCCAAAAAAATTAGTACATAAAAATAATTAACGCAAAATATAAAGTAAAAATAAAACAAATTAACCTGCACCTGACCTTTGAAAAGAATCGCGACATGGCAGTGTTTCTGTGTAGAACAGAGAGAAAGAGTGTGTCTGAAAGAGCAGGCTGATACAGAGAGAGAAAATGGATCTTTAACCTCTCTAATGTGACTTGCTTTTGCTTTACACGTGCGCTGTACACATGCATACAGACACGAAATAAAATATGTATTACGCACACACACGTGGTCACGGTGGTATAGTAAACAGTACACGGATGTTGATTATACCAGTAAGAGACGAGCACTAAGACCCAGCAGGGGAGTCGATTACCCACAATTCCGCAGCGCAAGAGAGAGAAAAACGTTGACTCAGTTGTGATTATGTGACGCTCGGCGCCAAAACAAAAAGCGCATGCATGTTACATGATAATCGGTACCTGTAAACCAAGACTTTGTTTTGCAAGTCAAAATTTATTAAAAATCTTTAAACCGCGTTACTCGCAATCCGAGGTTTCACTGTAATCTCTATTTTTTGTATGTAAAATAGTTTTCTAGTTTTACTGTTGTCTGCACATAATTCTTATTTTATTATGACTGTGCAGACCATTAGAAATTGCAGGCTCTGCAACTTTAGCGTGTGTGATAACCAGAATCTACATAACAGAAGCTGTTAACTGCTCTGAGGAGCGAAGGTTCAGCTTCTGTGGGAAGTAGAAAGAGGGGCTTATAGCTTGGTTTGAGCCAAAGATTTCCAGGAATTCTAGTGCTAAATATATGCTTAAAGGCATTTTAATAAAGTTTTGTGTAGGAGTTCTTGTTCTTAAACTGACACCAAGATTTAGATTTTTGCTGCGAATGCATATTTATGTTAGATGTCAAGTATCGGTCTCGTTCATTACTAATAATGGGTTTCGCCATTGGCCCTGAAAAAAAAAATCATATTGGTCAACCCCTAATCAAATCAAAACTTGAGGTGGATGGGATACAGCAGCAGAATATCACATAAAGTTTCATGCCTGTCGGCCAGAAAAAGATTCTGAGGCCATCATGGGCACAGTAACAGAGCAGGTGAAGACTGGAAATAGATTGGTTGTTTGGTTTGTATATACAATCCTCAAGTATCTAGTTTACTATTTGTTAAGCCTATACACATGAAAGCCTTTCATTTTCCATCCTTGCTTGACAAGGCCAATGTTTTGTGCGTGCTGAGATGATTTTCTGCTCACCATGGTTGTAATATCTGATTAAATGAGTTGCTAAATCCTTTTTGGCAGCTCAAACCAATTTGGTCATTTTCTGCTGACCTCTCATTAACAAGGCGCTTCCGCCAACACAACTGTTACTCACTCAGTCTTACACAAAATGGTGCAAAAAAAAAGTCTGTTGTGTGTAAACATCTCGTGAGATCAGCAAGTACTCAAAACAGCCCATATGGCACCAACAACCATACCACGGTTAAAATGGATGACATCACTTTCCCCTCCCCATCTGATGTTTGACGTTAATATTCACCCCTATCTGCATAATTTCATGCATTGTGCTGCTGCCACGAGTGACTGAGCCAGTGTACAGGTGCCCCTATCAAGGTGCATATATAATATACCTAATACATACATATAATTTTTTTTTTTTTTCATAATTCCAGTAGAAGTCTTCTGTGTTGACACTTTTATGTTGGTTGCTGGTTTGGTTCAGGAATAAAAACACAGATGATGGCAGTTGACCAACACTGTGGCCACATAATATGTAGGAAAATGGAATGGAGACTTTTCCATGTATTAAACATGACTAAATGCAGTTTAGTGTTTGGCTTTCCTTTTATGCCAAATATTCTAATGCCTCAATTTGTTAAATAGATCAAACACAATTAACTAAATAATCTCATTTAACCCAATCTTTAATCTTCACATTTATTTTAGGTCGATATGCGTTCCACTTATGGAAACCTCTTGGTCAAGCAATTACACAAACTGCCAGAAAGTTTCCCTCTACTGTAAGTAAGAAAAAACATTTTGTTAACTCTTAAAAATATATTGTTTTTCACATATCTTGTAATTAACATCTTTTGAATCCTACGGTTTCAGAGCCATTTTAGGCAATAATTTTAAATATTTGTTTTTTTCCCCATGTTAAGTTTTGTGCTGCATGTTGTATGACCTGAAATGTTTCTGGCTTGTTAACCTTGCACTTGTGGGGTTTTACTCTTGTGGAGCTACAGTTTCACCCCAGGCTTGAGTTCATATTGATTTTCCTCAGTCCTGTGAGGTTGTGGCATGCTTACAAACCTCAATTGACCCACAATCCATCACATTAAGATTACCCATCACATATATGTGAGATAATTGGGGTCAGTTAGTGGGCGACGCATATCAAAATCCAACACTCTTATGTTATTGGATGTAAGTATTTTTGCCCTCTCTGGTAGAAAAATACTATTTGCAGTCTACTTGTGAAGAATGTGGAAAAATATCCTATATCTCCCTGAACCTTATGTTCTCACTAGCAAGTAACTTTTAACCTTTACTTATCTTCAAAAATGTGCTATACACATTTGGTGAAAAATCATATACTGTTTTAGGTTTTTCTTCCAATTTTAATTTTAAAATCTAACTGTACATGGGAAAAAATTGCAGGTAGGAACTGAAGATGTGAATCTCAGTGAAACTATTGTTGAGCTAATCTTTTGGGTTTGTTACTTTCTAAGACCCTTCATAATTTTCTAATAATTGGGAAAATCTCAATTCATATGTTTCATGTCACTTTTGTGTGAGTCTAGATTAATAACACATGGATATCAAATTTTGTGTGTAAAGTGAAACATTTTGACATTCTCACATGTATTAAATGCTTAGGTCAATTAGTTGTCTTCCACTTTTTTTGTCACAACATACAAAGGCTATTTACTTTGCAAATTGTGACCACAGGAGGGCGTTCTCCAAAGGGGGATATTTTCTACCCAGTTAAACTTTCTTATATGGTGCAACCATTTTTCATAGATAGCTTTGACTAGCTTTTCCCTTAGTATTACTAGGCTTATACAGTTATACTGTTTGCTGCATTGTTTCAGCAGGCTATTTTTCCGGATTTTCTACAATGAGTAGTCTACATCCCTTTCCTTCTGGCCAAATTTGGCCTGTGGCTCATACGTTGCTAGAGTTATGTGATTTTCCCTCACCAAACAATGAACTGTTTACTTCCAAGCCCATTAGATTTTGGGCAATAAGGCCCCTGGATTAGAGGATGCATGTTTCTAAGTTTCAAAGCTAGGACAAAAGGTCTTTGTCCAACATATGTCCTTTGCTCATAAGTAGGATTGTAGTATTCATCCAATTCTAGATTTAAGGGAGTTAAACTGAGACCCTTTGCTTTCGTATACAGGAATTCCCCAGGAATGGTTCCGGTCTGTGCATCTGTGTGATACACTCCATAACAAACAGCAGATGCTTTTTAGGGTTTACTTTCCAAGGGAATTCAAAGTCCTGCTTAGTTCCTCTTCCTGTCCCTCAATATGTTACTCCTAGCTTCTCTGCCTAACTCAGCAAGGAGTCGGTAAAAAAGTTTTTAACAGCTGTAAAAACTAGCGCAAATGTCATAAATGTTTGCTTTTTTTTCTTCTTAACCTAATTATTAACTGTTGGTCAACATTCAGAGCAAACATTCTTTGAAATAAAAGATTATGCCAGTTTATTCAGGTTTTTCTTTCATTTTTTAAAACAAATATGAATGGTCTCTCATATTTAATGTTGGTTTTTCTTAACTCAGTAATTTGAAAACGCATGCCTGTGTTACATTAATGTTTGCATGGCAATGGCTTGGCTTTTTGTAATAAGCCAAGTGTTGTGGTGTTTTTATTTTTTAAATAATTGTAGATATTCTCCCTTTGTCTTAAAATTGTATATTGTAATGCATTTCACCAGGCATTCTCGACACATTATTATAAAGGTGGATTTGAGCAGAAGATGACTAAGCGGGAAGCCAGTCTTATTCTAGGGATCAGGTAAGAATGCAACTGCTGTGTTTTTTTTATTTGATTTGATTTTTTACAGTTTTTATTCTTTTTTTTGTTTTGTTTTTGTTTGAATGTGTCATTTGTGGATTGGTCTATAAGCTGGTACAAGTGACAGGCCACTTGATGTCACTTTGTTGATCACCATATTACTATTGTAGAATCTAGATGAATTGGTCTAGAACAGTTGAAACATTAGGTGGTTACCAGAATTGCTGTGCAGTGAATGGCAAAATTCTGTGGGATCATTGTAATCTGTTTAAACCTTGTCTGATACACAGGTGGGTTCATCGTTATTACCTTAAGTGATAAATATCTATCATGCAAAAGTTTGCACTTGTTCTTAAGTTAGCCTTAAGACTTAAGTTAGCAGGAAGTGCTTGACACTGTCCTCTAAAAAGTTGACCCCTTTAAGGTAAGACAAACTTCTCTTACTCTAACAAGGAAAAGCTAGAGGTGAACGATGTATAGGCATAGTTATAGAACGGGCCAGAATACTGCAGGATTACAAATTTATAAAATGTTAAATACAGGTTCCAGCGTAATAGTATATAAACTGAAAGAGTTATGTACATTGGGTTTTACATTGGGGTCCCAAGGTAAATGGGAATGCTAATCTCAAGGCCAGGCTGTGCCTTTGTCTCTACGATAATGTGAAGGTCTGGGCGATACTGTCAGGCTATTTAGATTAACATCTATGCATTTGAAAGGCACCGTTATGCTGATGAGATCAGGGCTGGGGTACTTTTGTTACCAGGCTGATTTATGTACCACATTTCTATGCTTTGTTTAGATTGTATCCACCTCTTTGTGTCCTTCCCCCTTGAAAAGTATAAACTCTCCAGTGCTGAGTTTTAGTCAGACTTGGATGATTACAGCGATGTTCCGCGTTATCAGTAAAGAGTAACTTCTGCTTGAAAGATATCCCAATGTCCCCTGGTCTCTGATTCGGCAAAAGAAAAAAGGTCCCAACCATACCCACAGTTGTTGTGTTTTTATGGACAATATTTCTTTAATCCAGTTTAATCCAGAGATCCAGTGGATGATGGTAAGCACAGGAGGGAGAGAGATGCTCTCATGGAGTTCACTGATCGGGAGTGGAAGCAAAATTTTCTTCCCTGAAACTCATCCCCACAACTCTTCATTCTGATTTAAAATACATTACGATTATGTTGGGTTGGATCAGACTGTTCCAACTGAGGTGGTTACGTGGTGCAATTTTATTCTGATTGGGCTTTTATTTCTGATTATTAGTGGAATATTCTGGTCCATGTGAACACTCGCAAATAATCTGAGAACGAGCATTAACTTTACACAGTGGCTCTGATAAAGTTCAGCAGATGAGCGTTTATGCAGATTTGGGCTGAGCATATGAGTGAGGCTCTGGTTTATCTGCTGATTGAAGATGTAAAAGCAAACAGTGAGACTGTTTTAAAATGGGTTCTTCTTGGAACATAGTAAAGGGCAGAGTGTAAGCAAAGTCAAAATATTTTCTGAACTAAGGTTAAGGATAGTAAAATTATATCAGCCGTTGGCTGTTTAGTGCATCATGACGGCTTAAGAGCCAGAACTATATTCTTTGTGGTCAGATAATTAAAAGTCTTGTAGTGAGATACTTCAACACACGTTTAACCTTCGGATACGTGCCACTGGTCATAAGGAGGGCTCAGACACAAATTGTATTTACTTTATATTGTGATCCTACAGTTAGATGCAGGATGAGAAAGTAACTGTAGCACACTCGCCACATTTACACAGTGGCACATTTTAATAAAAATCTAAATCTGTGACAACAATTTAAAAACAGATGGCTAGATGATTTATATTCTCGGATAGAGCAGAATTTTCGGAAGTCAGCTCAAGGACGAGGAAGGCTGATGGCTGTAGAGGTGAGAGTACGACCGACTGTTTTAACAAAAATCACGTGACAAGCTCTATATGAACAAAGGCAGTTTCTTTCGCAACATGTGAATGCGCTGAATCGCTCGTTTTCCCAGCAAGGCCTGTGGTCCTATTCAAAGACCTTCTTTTTGGTTTGTGTCTTAACTTTGATCCTAGCACGGGTGACGAGTGTAAACCTCAGTCTTGTCTTTAGATCTGTGATCTGCTCTGTCCAGGACCACCCAAAATGTCTCTAGTACAGGAGTGTCGTCAGGGTTTCACACCACCTGTGACTCACCCTGGCTTTATTACCCTCTATGTGGTCGACTTTGCATCATATGTTTGCTACTCACTTTGGCCTTTTCTCTTTTAAGTTGTCTTTTGCCTGCACCTCACAATAACCAGCATTGCTTGACTGTGATTCTTTATTTTACTAAACTATTATATGCCATCAAGTAAAGTTTATAAGCTTGATTAAATAAGATTACAGTGCAACCTTGGATTACGAGCATAATTTGTTCTAGAAGCGGGCTCGTATTCCAAAACACTCGTAAACCGAATTAAATTTTCCCATAAGAAATAATGGAAACACAAATTATTCGCTCCACAGCCCAGAAAAATAAATACATAAATACATAAAAGTAATTAACACAAAATATTAAGTAAAAATAAAACAAATGAACCTGCACTTTACCTTTAAAAAAAGTCCAAAATCTACCTCTGCTGCAGAGAAGTTCATTTAGACTTACCAGCCTTAAAAATCACCAATTAACAGCACCTCAGATTAGAGCTGTTATGAAGGCTTTACAGAGCATAAGGAACAGACACATCTCAATATCAACTGTTCAGAGGCGATTATTGCATATTTTGGAGACCTTTAGCATTGTTTCACAATGTACCAAAAAAAAAACAAAAAAAAAACATGGCCACAGCAGTTATGCTTTTAATGTCCCCTGAGAGACACATTTAATCAGCACTATTATTCAGTAAGGGGAGAATGGATGGGGTTTAAAAAAAGTCCCTCTGGCACATAACAATTCTACTTTTTAGTGTTTGCAGCCAATTTGTATTTGGTCTCTTTTATTTCATTATGAAATTTTTCTTTATACATCTTTTCTTTGCCCTCAGAAGGATATTGTGTCAGTTTGTCTTTATCTGTATCATTTTGAAACAAGTGCTCTGTTAAAAAGGGTGAGAATAAGCGATTGGACTGATTTACCCTCCCATCTGTGCGGCCTTATAAAGCCATCTGGAGTGCTGTAGCTAATATGACATCTCAGTCCACGAACTATGATACTGAGGAATCATGCCTAGGCGGTCTGGACTGATGGGCATACTGTGTGTTAATGACCACAGCTCCTTTTGAGCAGACATTTTTCGGTAGACTCACTGAGCTTCTCTCTCTGGTCTCGGCTGACTCTCGCAACTAATACTATGCTGTTCCTAATTATTTAAAACCTGGTTTATCAGCGAGGACTTGTATTAATAACTACATGAATAAAAAGTCCCCGCGCCCCC
>JAOVVB010000036.1:4323759-4344998 GCA_028570985.1 Heterobranchus longifilis
ATATATATATATATATATATATATATATATATATATATATATATATATATACACTGAAGATTATGGTGCATTTTCCAGTGAAATGGAATTATTCAGCATACCGTGTGCATTGAAATATTCACCTGTTTTTCTTTTTGGAAAATGTATATAGACATACAGTAGTTTAAACTAATTATTACTTTGTCTATATTACTTATTACACAGCAATTATTACTATCAAACTCTTACTTAACTAATTTAACACTAACAGTATCAAAATCAACTTACATTTTTTAACCTTTTATTTTATTTTCTATTATTTTATTTAATATAAGCCTATACATATACATGTTATTATACAGGCTGTGTCTTTACATATAATGGAAATGAACACTTCTAACACTTCATGTTAAATCTAACTTCATGTTCAAAACAATCATTTTGCAATCACATACGGAGTCGTCTCTCACGCTCATCATAAACTCGTGTTAGCACATCTGCATTGCACATTGCACTTTGAATGAGTTCTTTTAAATGATCCTTGTGCTGTTGTTCATGGTACACCATGGTGTGTAACTGTCATATAAACTGAAAAATTTTGGAAGATATTTTGTAAAAAGTGTTATTTGTCACTATGTATAGAGACCTTTGAGACACCCTGAAGTTAATTCCATGATAAACATTTTGATTGCATGAATATACTGTATACGCCTACATTTAGCTTTCATTTAAATTGATAAAAGCAGGTTTGGGTTAAATCTGTAATTGACAAAAGTATGTTTGGTTGTGAGAAAGGGAACGTGATTTCAAAGGCTGTAAAACAAGAAAGTCTATTTATTTTTAAAATGTAATACATTTGATTGTAGATTTGAATTAATTAATTTTGTTTGTTTTTTACAATTGATGCAATTAGAATCTATTTAGATCATCTTAATATCACTGCTGATTCTTGGATCAAGGACAATGATGCACTGTCGCCCCTAATGCTCTTCAGAAAAATAGCTTTTTAGAAAATCACCTGTTTGTTTAAACAACATTTCATTCACTAAAACAGAATGATTGAAACAGTAAATTTAGCAGCAACATGAAAGGAAACCATAGCAAAGGCGTAACGACCTTGTTTACCACGGATCCAAGAGAAACAAAAAAGCATGAGGTTTAGTTGATGCATAATATACAATTGGCCTAGAATTGTGCAAACAAATCCTTAAATGTTTAATCGTCCTAGACAGTGAGCATTCTAATCAATCCCATAATTAGTATTGATGTAAGAGGTGTTTAATAAAGCGGGGCCTCCACATGAGCATCAAAAAATAAGGTAACTAGGATAAAATAATGAAGGAGTATTTTATACATGCTAAAAATTCTGTAAAAGTTTTACGATTACATCTAATTACTGTGAATGCAATTTCAGTGATTTTTTTTTCAGCATTTTCCAGTAGTTCTCAGTATTTTTATACATAAAAGTATAAGGATAATTATGGTTTATTTTTACAGCATATGTAATAGCCATATAAGGTCAAGGTGCTGCGCAACCAAATGATGAAAAAAGTAAAACCAATGTAATACAATGTATGCAATAAAGAAATGCATGCAATATAAAAATAAAAGTATTAAAAAATGTACTTTATTTTTATTTTCAAAATAATAAAAAAAAAAAAAACATGCAGTTGCACAAGGATAAAATAAAACATCACCGAAATGAATAATTAAGTACTAAAGTAAGGAGATGCATGTACAGCTCAAGAGCTTCACTTAATGTTCATATTAAATATTTTGACAGGGAAAAGTGTGATCTCAGTTACTGGGTCTGTTTGATAGTTGTTGGTGCCAGAATGGCTGACTTGAGCATTTCTCAAACTGCTGATCCCCTGGGATTTTCACACACAATAGTCTCTTAGAGTTTGTGCAGTTCTGTGGGGAAAAAAATGCCTTGTTTGATTGTCAGTGTCGTTGATGACAGATGTCAAAAGAGATTGGTTGGACTGGTTTAAGCTGACAAGAAGGCTATGACAATGAAAATAATCACTCTTCACAACTGCGATGAGCAGAAAAGTATCTCAGAAATGCAGGTTACACGTCGAGGCAGCTGAACATCTGGAAACATGAATGTGAGATTAAAAGATAAAAATGAAATAACTTAAATATGTTTTCAGTTGTTAGTTTTTAAGCCCAGTTAATTAATACATATGTTAAACAATTCACAGTATGAGCTTAGGTTTATGTTTCATACTTCTTATTGGTTATAGGAGTTTTTTTTTAACAGTATCTAATAGATAGCTAATAGATAATATTCTAGATAAAATTCTAGTTGTGCCACTTTAGCCTTTAGAGAAGTATTTATGCTATCAGACTTGAATTCCTAAAGCTGGAGCATTTTATCATGTGTAAGTGATTCATGGCCACAGATTTCAATGGCAATGCAGTATTTCGGTAATTTATTTCTTTGTAAGATCTGTTCTTTTTTTATTTTGGTTGTGATTGACAGATACATTGCTAACCAGAGCAGCTTCTCTTCCATTAACGATAAAGACCTGACCTTCTACCGCAACCTCAGAAACCTGTAAGTAGGCTTGAGATTACACTTCCAATTCTACTTCTTCATGTCTATATAGATTGACATTAAATTTATCATTTCCCTAACAGGACAGTGATCAACACAAGGCTTACATACGTGTCACGGCAAGCATTTCAGAGCAACGTCAAACTGCAGTACCTGTATGTGCGATATATTCTCATCACTATGTTTCATTTTGCATGGTTTCCCTAGAGGAAAAAAAAAGTATAACAAGAATTGATTAGAAAGTGTCCTCCTAGCCTGTTTTTTTGTAGGTGCAGTGATAATTGTAATTGTCGTGTGCAGGAACCTGAAGGATAACAATCTGTCATCACTCTCCTGGAAGACTGTTCACCATCTGAACATTTCTTACCTGTGAGTTATATCAACAATATGCATGTAGTGGTCTGGGAAAAACCTTCACATCGCTATAAACTGTGTGACATTTGAATTCAATACTGTATATAGTTTAGAAAATTACTAGAATATATATTTCTCTGTAGCATGCATGTCAACAAGAAGTGAAATCCACGCATGCTATTACATGTAAAGAGTGCGTTTTCAGTCCCACATCTACCTGTACATGACTAATTTAATCTACTTGTTGGAAAATGACATTACAATTAAAAGTTGGCGAAAGGAAATGAGTTCTTACATGGATTATCAACATCAGCCACATCAGTCTCTGTCTCATCAAAGATGATTTGTGGAGATTCGTTTCATCCAGCCAGTTTGGGTCTGTTGACTGAATATCTCGTGATTAACATTCTTTCGTTGGGTCATTAAAGCATTTTTTAAACTCTTCTCGTCTGTGCCGTTCTCCTTTTTGATGAGGATGTGATGGCGCAGAAGTGTAGCGGACATTCAGATTGCCGGTATCTGATTACAAATTTAATTGATTAGGCTTGTGTCCATTTTGCTCTGACACGTAGCTGTCCACCAACTTGAAAAAAAAAACAAAAAACCCTGTGTACGGAAGTCACTCTCAGCTAGACATCTTTAGGCCTGTTTTTCTTACTGTGCTTGTTAAACTGGCTCAATTTCTTTATAGGCAGAAAGCCAAGGGAAGGTTATAAAGTAGCCTAAATTGAAATATCTCTACATAATGTGAGTAAAAAGCATTTCTGTTTACCAGAAACTACAGATGTCAAAGTATAGCAATGGCAGAAAATCCCAATTTTGGTTAATTTCCTTTCCAGACTTTAACCACAGTAATATCCGATGGGGTTTTCCCAGACCGCCACTTTTTCCCCCATATTTGTAAAAGCCTGTGTGTGCATGTGTGTTTATGCTCGTATCCTCATATGCATGGTGTTTTTCAGGCTGCTGTCTGGAAACCCGCTGCAGTGTTCCTGCGAGAACATGTGGTTGAAGCAGTGGAAAGGCGATGAGTCTGAAGCAGCCGAGCTCATGTGCGTGGAGGAACGAGGGAGGAGGAGGCATCTGTCCAAGCTCACTCTGCCCAACTGTGGTATGACTCCGATTGAATAAAAGAAGCATTCCTGGTTTTTGTTGAACTGCGGTGTTCCAGATAAAGAGATTTGTCCAGAATTGTGCTTTAACATGCCACTGGACCAAGTTGGTTGCAAGCCTGGAACAGATTTGTAGCAACTGCACATAAGGGTTTTTTTTTTCAACCAGTGAACCCATCTAAAATAATGTAGAGGTAACATTAGTAAGGATTTTTGCAATCCTTACATATTGCTCTGATAATGTGCTATATGAATTCTTTCTTAATCATGTAATGAAAGGCTTCCCAAAACAAAGAATCGTATAATTATATATAATCAGTTATAATTTTCAGAGAAAGAGTTGTAGGAGAAAATAAAGCCAACCTTTTAAGGTTTATTAATTTATTTTTCGAATCAATATTACGGATATTGCTGTAACTATGAACAGTGAATTTGTGTACTGAAATGATACTGGGAGTCACCTTCAAACAAGCAACATTTCAGTTAGGCTTAGTCAGTTAAATTAGAATTAATAATAAGAGAAAGAATAATAAGAGAATAATAGAACTATATTATAGAATTAATAAGAATTAATTCTAATTAATAAATTAATAATAATAGAATTAATAAAAAAAAAACAAAGAATAATAAGAGAATAAATAAATTGAATAAATATTTATTCAATATGAATGTACTTTTCCTTAATAAAAATATAAAATTATGAATCCTTAGTAAAAATGTATTGCGCTCAGGGCTTGGAAATGCAAAAAAATAAATAAAAATAAAATAATAATAATAATAAAAAAAAGTGGATTATGGATTTAACACAAATGCACCATTAAAAAGACTGGTGATCTGTGTACAGTTGGAAAATCAACTATGTATACAATAATTACACATAATTATTATATTATTATTGTAATATGTATGTTTATATTCATAATTATATATAATATTCATAGATTTATCTATAATATATATGTTTATTATTGTAATAATAATTATTATTATACGAATATATTTACTTTTATTATTATTATTTACATTATTGAGGATTTAATTGAAGTAAATGTTAAATTATTCACTCACTGCACTTTGATAGCTTAAAATACATCCTGTTAAGTACGAACTACATTTCTATGTGAATTAATATGGAATTGTTTTCATCTTGCATTACTTAATTTAAATGAGAAATTACTAATATGAGAAAGAAATTATAAAGCAAACAAATATCACATTTGCAGAATAGATTAATCAGGACATCATGTGGGATTATAGTGAATAGTGACATTTTTTCTACATTGCATTATAAGTTATCAGAGGATTTCAGCTTTATGGAGCATTATTAGAGTTTATTATTAGCTACACTCACTGGCCACTTTAATAAGAACACTTGTACACATGCTCTTTTACGAGCTGGTTCTGCGACAGCATCCATAAAATCATGCAGATCCGGACCAGCAGCTTTGTGTAATGTTTACATCGACCGTCAGTACAAGGGTAAAAAATGTGACCTCAGTGATTTTGACTATGGCATGATGGGCCGGTTTGAGTGTTTTTATAACTGCTGATAACTCCTGGGAGTTATACTCGGGATGTTGAAATAAAGAGAAAAAGAAAAACACCCGGTGAGAGGCAGTTCTGTGGACTGTTGATGAGAGACATCAATGGAGAATGTCCAGACTGTTCTGAGCTGACAGAAAGGCTCAGATAACCACTGTTTCGTCTGGACTTTGCGTGAGCAGAAAAGTATCTCAGAATGCACAACATGTAACATTTTTTCCCTGGCTTCCACTTCTGTCAGCCAGGGACAAGAAAGCTAGGGATGCAGTGAACACATGCTCACTAAATCTGGACAGGTGAAGACTGAAAATGTGGCCTGGTCTAAGGAATTTCAAATTCTCCTGAAGGACACAAATGTCTGGTCAGCCTTTTTGAGCTTTGTTGCTAATCATGTGCACCCCTTCTTTCTTCATAGCCACAATTTACCTATTTTCCCATTTCTACTTCCATCATGATATTGCACCGTGTCACAAAGTAAAAGTCATAGCATAACAATGAGTGCATGGCCTTCCCAGTCACTGGATCTGAATCCAATAAAACACCTTTTTTTTGCAGCCTAAAAGTGCACCCGATAAATCAGCAGGAAATGTGTGATGCAATAATATCAACATCTCCAAGGAATGTTTTCAATATCTTGTGGAATTCATGTCACAACGATTTGAGCCTGTTTTGAGAGCAAAGGGAGGCCCTACTGAGTATTATCATATATATATATATATATATATACATGAGCCATAACATTAAAACCACCTGCCTAAATGTAGGTCACCCTGTCTACCTTAACAGCTCGGACTCGTTGAGCCGTGGGCTTCACAAGACTACTTAAGGTGTGCTGTGTCATCTGGCGCCGAGGCTAACAGCAGTCCTGTAAGTCATTAGGTAGGGTCTCCATGGATCAAACTTGTTTGACAAGCACGTCCCACAGATGCTTACTGGGTTGGAGATCTGCGGAATTCGGAGGCCAAATCAACACCTTGAACTCTTTGCCATATCCCTTAAACTGTTCCTGAACTATTTTTTTGCAGTGTGGTTGGACGTATTATTCTGCTGAAAGAGGTCACTGCCTTTAGGGAATACTGTTGCCATGAATGGGTGTACATGGTCTGCAACTATGTTCAGAGTGTCAAAGTAACATCCACATGAATGAAGGTTTTCATCACACTGCCTCAACCGGCCTGCCTTCTTCCCACAGTGCATCATGGTACAATCTCTTTTATAGTTAAGGGATGCATACATGCCCCAGGCAGTTCATGGGATGTAAAATCAAACCAGGCCACCCTTTTTCCATTTCTGCATGGCCCAGTTCTGGTGATCACGTTCCCAGAGAAGGTGGACCAGAGTCAGCATGACCACTCCGACCAGTCTGTTGCCATGCAGCCCCACTTTTCTATCTTAGCCAGCATTAACTTTTTGAGCAGTTTGTGCTACAGTAGCTCTGTGCTACAGTAGCTCTGTGGGATTGGACCAGATGGATGAGCCTTTGCTCCCCATTCACATCTTGGGTGCTGATAACATTGTCACCAGTTCACAAGTTGTCCTTTCTTGGACCACTTTTGCTAGATACTGAACAGTGTATACCAGGAACAGTCCACAAGACATTTCATTTTGGACATATTCTGATCTAGCCGCCTAGCCATCACAATGTATCCCTTTGTCAAAGTTGCTCAGGTCGTGATGCTTGGAAATTGTTCCTGTTTCCAACGAACATGTGGAAATGTTGAAAACACCACCATGTGGAACACCACCTTTAAGGACCGATTGTTCACTTGCTGTCTAATCCGTATATCGCTAGGGAGAGTACATCCAGGACGGGCTGCCAATTCATCGCAAGACACAAAAGCACGCGCAATTTCACACTTACACACATTGATTCAAACACTACAGGCATTTGGAAGCACCAATTGGCCTTTAACTAAAATGAATAACCTTTAAATTTTCATGCATATTTTTAAATGCATAACCGCAGAAGAGAGGATTTCCCGTTCATTCACAGAATGGTTTTAGATAACCCAATAGTGTTAACTATCTAAGGAATTCCTGAGACACTTTTTAGGAGTGTAGGCAGAAACATTATCAGAAGTTAAGAGATGACAGACAAACTCAAGATGTCTGTCGAATGGCTTTTGGAACTAATCCTAACCCAGACTGTCAGTATTTAAGTCACATATGCATGCTTAGCTTGTTATGTTAAGGTATATCTTGCTCTAAATGTTATTTTTCTTTAAAAGCTAACGAAGCTCGCTTAGCCTAATCTCATTTGAATGAAACAGAACTAACTAGCATCTGTGTTCACAACATTCAGTATCATTTTTGTGTCGTTGTCTGGTATGAATTAGTAAGTCAGTCTATCCGTGTTTGTAAAATCTGGAATTCTGTTTATAATGCTGATTATAAATGAGAAAACAAGTTCAGTCAGCTTGATGTACAATTACTACAAGGGGCGTTAAAGTCAAACCAGGACTTGTGATGAAATTTCTTATAAACGGAGGATTAAAAAACGATTGACAAAATGAAAACATGAATGCTGCAAACGTTTTTAAAGAAGTACGTCTGAGAATGATGATCCTAGCCCAGGTGGCAAGGAGCTCACTGGGAACATTCAACGAGAGGAACATCTGATCCTTGGAAATTGACAGATAACTTGTCACCAACTTGTGTAAGAGATCTATCTGTCTGTGGGAACTGTCACACTGTTCACCAACCCCACTTGCACATTACAGGAACTTGACTGGGAGTTAGTGCCACATCCCCCGTACAGTCTAGACTTTGCCCTAAGCCATTTCCAAATGTTTGGGCCAATGAAGGAGTTCTTGGAAGGCCAGCATTTCAGATATGAAGCAGGGAGTCCGATCATGGATCCAGCACACTGAGAAAACTCTGAAAATTGAAATGGTGGGATAAGTGCATCAGTGTAGCAGGGGATTGTAAAGAGAAATAAAGCTTGTTTATGGTCTTATAACTGTATTCTGTTATTCTGCACAATCAAAAGTCTCGGTTTGATTTGAACGCCCTACATAGACATTCAAAATGTCCTGAAAAACTGGGAATCTTCTTAGCCATTCCTTCCATCGACGTAATCTGTGGTCGCTGGACAAGCCATGTCTCATCCAGCCATAATCCTCAAACTGGGGGCTGAAGACCCTGATACTTATTGATCCACAGCTGTCTATTTTAAGCAATTCTTGCCTAAAGGGATGGAGAAAGAGAGAACAAGTAACTGAGAGCATAAGGAAGGCTGAGAAAGGCTGGGGGAGAGACAGAGGCAGAGAGTGTGAGCGAGCAAGAGAGAGAGAGCGTATCCCCAGAATACAAAGACAAAGAGACATTTAGCAATGACGCTGCTCCATGGGCATCTTCTGGGTTATGGCCAAATGCTTTCTCTGTGTCCTCTCAGAACGAGAAGAAAATGGCCAATAATGAATGCGAGCATGCTGTTTTTATTCACTCCAGCTTGCAACACAGGTTAAGTGTCATTAGTGCACAGCTTGATCAAGGTCAAGTAGGTTTTGTGTAAGATTTTCACAAAGATTATACAACTATTTGATGGTTTCCAGGGCACATTTTGGGTATGTTCTCACTGCAGGGAGAAGTGGCCCAACTCAATGTTTTTTTCATAGTGTGAACAACACAGATCTGATGATTTGCAACGGAACATCAGTGTGAACAGTCAACTTGGATTTCATTTGACTTTTTTGTTAATCCAACTCGACTTTGGTCACAATTTTGTGCTTGGAAAGTATATGGTTGTATTGCCGCAGCAGCACATGGGAATGACCCTGACCAGACAATCCTAGGAGGAGTGTCAAGAGACACCTCGGATCCAGGGTTGCTATGATGAAAAAGCTATTCTTCACCCATGAATTTGACACCTCTGGTTAAACATAATTTCAATTCATTTGTCTTTTTTTCCCCTCTACAGTTGTCCCTACAGTCAGCCTCCGTCCCAAAAGCGTGACCCTGATGGCAGGTTCGAACCTAACACTGACTTGTAATGCCTCAGGGATGCCCACGCCCGATATCAACTGGAACACCTGCCCACTTAATTCCAGCCATGAGGTAATTCATGCCTTGCTATCAGTCTGCAAATTGATCTTCAGTTATTTTTAGCAAGTTCCATTTATAGTCCCCATGTACAGGCTGAGCGTAAAGTCCTTCCCTGGGTATGTACAACGATATCTTAAAAACGATACTAGATAGAAACAATAATGCTGTGACATTACATAGACCTGAAAAGACTTTATGCTAATGCTGTTCCTCATGTCTCTATTGCTCTCTATTTCAGATTGTGACTTCGGGACAGTCGTCAACATTCAGACTCAGAGATCTCTCATCCTTGGACAATGAATGCAAAATCATTTGCAGTGCTGACAACACAGCAGGGGAGAGTAATGCCTTTGTGCAACTCGACATTCACTGTAAGTTATCTAATAATAATGGTTGAACTGTGTAATACCATGAGATACTATGTGATGTAAACTTAGTGTACTTTGTTCTACTTTCCCTTGTTGACGGCAGTCGCTCCGACAATCAGCAAGCTCATGGACGCCATCTCCGACCACCACTGGTGCATCCCCTTCAGTGTGTCTGGCAACCCACAGCCGAAGCTGTACTGGCTGTTAGGTAATGAGCCTCTGACCGAGGGCGCCTTCATCAACACCCGGATCCACGATTACTCTGAGCACGAGTATCATGGCTGCCTGCAGCTCGACAACCCCACACACATCAACAACGGCGAGTACACGCTACTGGCCAGCAACCCTTACGGCAGTGACCGCAAATCTGTATTCGCCCACTTCATGCACAACCCTTGGAACGGTGAGTTCTCTGGTAAGACAAATAACATTTCCAATTGGAGTCAATATTCACCATTGACAGTGGTATAACAATTTCAATTATTTGCCTAGTATGTTGATAAAAAAAAAAAAAGCCTACAATTATTAGGTTTAAACTTACTAAGTATTTGTTAAACTTACAAATACTGTGTCCAGAATTGTGCTGTCAGACAACTTTGTCATGACATTCCTAGAAAGCTATGAATACAAGAACAGTTGGACAGCAAAATGAGAAACTCCATTTTTGCAGTTTTGAGAAAAACAAGTTGTTCTTAAAAAAAGAAGGAAGAAATATTGAAGCAAAAAGTATATAGTCAAAATTGTTTGGGTTATGTAAGTGTGAATTTTGTGTCATTTTTCAAAACGCTATAACTCCATCTCCCACAGTTTTTTTCACAATGGATAAATCAGCTTGCAGATGTGTTTGTGGTCATTTAAGTATGCAATTTGGTGGCACGATGGCCTGGGTTCTGTTCTCACGTCGGGTCTGTGTGCACAGAGTTTGCATGTTTTCCCTGTGCTTGGTGGGTTTCCTCCCACAGTCCAAAGGCATGCAGATTAGGCTAAATGGTGTTCCCAAAATTGGCCATAGTCTGTGAATGTGTGTATGTGTGTGTCTGCCCTGCGATGGACTGGCAACCTGTCCAGGGTGTCCTCCGCCTCATGCCCTAAGTCCCCCCCCCCCATATACCACTAAATGTTATAGACGATTAAGGATTAAGTGGTGCAGACGAAATTCCCAAATTCTTTTGACTGAAGGTCCTACCATGGTCGTACAAAATGGAAATAGGTCTCCATTGGCCTCAACAGTCCCTGGTTGGACTACAGAGATTTCTAGATGGTTGGATGGATGGTGAAGTATGCATTTAGTACCAGTAATACTTTAGTTGAGATTTAATTAAAAAATATAGCATCACTCATGCTTATATTGTGGTTTTGTAGTGGGTCAAACAGAAAATAGTTGCAGCAAGTTATATCAAGAAAAAAACAAGTTTTTGTTGCACTCAAAATATAAAAATTACAAAGATTTTTGAAGATCATGAGCCGTACAAAAATTTCAGTTTGCAGCATCATTAGCCTCATCATTAGTTTTAGTTTCACTTTGGTGCATGACGACAACTCCCTATCACAGTAAAGGTGTGCACCGGTTAAACAACGGCTTCCCACACACAGCAAGTGCATCTCATGTCACTTTTACACAAATTGCCGTTGCACAGTTTAAGATTTGTATTGTCATTTCTCAGCTTACACTAAAGATCCCACATTTCGTTAAGTGTTCAAACAACATCCAAATCGCTTAATGTTCTATTTTACAGAACATATTGTTAACATAATGTTAAGCGACGTATACCTGTAATTTATTGCCTGTAATTATTTATAGTAACTGCAAGGGCAGTAACAAAGTGTAAATGTGTTTTAAACACATTTAAACCATTCATTCATATAAAAAATTAAATTTTATTTGTCACATGTACAAGCAAAACACATTATGATACACAGTGAAAAATTACATTAAAATGAAAATATTACACTAGAAAATTACAATAATGTTAAAGATAAAGTTTATGATAAAATAAAAATATACATTGGAAATTAAGTTAAAGCAAAATAGAGTAAAATAAAAACGGAAAATTAAAATTAGAAAGAAACAGAATTTACTAAAAGAAAGTGTAAACTGTGAAGTATAAAAAAGTATAAAAATAAAAATTTTAGAAATGGACTATGAAAGGATATGAGCTGTGCGTCAGCAGTAGTGCAGATTATCAGCTGCTTTGTTAGACAGGAAGTATCTTCGCTTAACTGTTCACATGACAGAAAGAATTGGAAGTTTAAAGCTAAAATAAAGCTATATAGTGGTTTTCAAATTAAAAATTTATTATAGACAGCCATTTGTGTGAGAGAATAATAATTTGCCAAAATAAGTAAAAGTCAAGAAAATTTGTCACGTTTTGCTGTCAAAATGTTCTTTTACTACAGTAAAATTTTATGTTAACTGAAAAGCAATAACCCTTTAGGAAATACTTTATAAATATATGAAAGGCTTAATATGGTTGGCTATAATTAGAATTTCTAACCTTCATGATACTAAAATTTTTTAGAATAGTACCTTATAGTTGATGTTTTATATATGACAATGCCGTCACTATGGTGCAATGTTTATTCCAAAGGTGCTTATTTAAAGTTTTATCAAGTGCCTATAGTATATAATAGTCATGGATAAGTTTCATAAATGTATCCTATATAGTAAACGATATAAATGGCAAATTTTCTAAAAACAAATTTTTTTCTTTTCAAGAAACAGCTACTGATTCACTGTACTATGGTAAGTTGTTCTATTTTTGACAGACTTGTGTATACAATATGAATTCTTGTCTACTGTATCTGCACATATTGTTTTTTGCCTTTTTGTTTTCGGTTCCTGCTTCTATTCCATCCACTTTTTCCATCTGCTCAAGACCCTACTACAGGTACTTTACAATGAAAGTACACACTTCTAGTCAAACACAAATAGCGTGACAAAACTAATGAGTGTGATTCATTAAAGTTTTTTCAAAATCAAGTCGACATTTCCTTTATCATCGCTCTTTTTTTCTCTCGACACAGACGACACGCCTATTGAACCACCTGAGGATCGAGTTGCTGTGAGTGTTTCGTTTAGCATGCACACTAATGAGAATAGCTCATTCTCGGTGCTGTTTGATAATCAGTGTGTCTGTGAGTATGTATGTGCGGGAGTGTGGGAATGCCGTCTATAAATGCTCTGTTCCGTCCCGTAGGTGTACGTGGTCGTGGGAATCGCCGCCGTCACATTCACCGGCTTTGTCCTGATGCTGGTCGTCCTCAAGTTTGGCCACAATTCAAAGTTCGGAATTAAAGGTAAGCACTCATCTGGGTTTCCCGTCTCCGCCAGGCCTTCGTTAAAGAGTCCCGGCTCTGGACAGGAGACATTGTGCTGGGTTTAGGAGCGGGTCCTTAGGGATGAAAGCATCTGAAGTGTTTCAATAGGAGGGATGAAGTGGGAGGCTGTTCGTCATCTTGTTCTCTGTGCTTTACTAATTGCTTAACACCCCCCACCCCCAATCCCCACACACATTCTATCTCTTAAACAGTTTATACATATTGGTTTAACACATTCTAGTTTAGTATCTTGTCCCTCTGCACCAGATGGACAGCTGGGGTGAGTCTGGTTCCAAACAGCTGCAGGCGAAGAAATGCTGACAGATAAACAGATGGCCGTAGCGCACTGGCGTTCCTGCAGACGGACACGGCTGTTAAACATGTCCTCGCAGCTGGGACAGAGGAATACACGAACTCGACAGGAGAAGTAGCACGTCATTTCTCATTTGTGCTGCGGTTGAGCCTTTGCATAATAATAAGAGTACATTTTTTATTATATATATAAATATATAGAACAATTTTAAACAACATTTTTAACATTTTAAAGCTTTTCCCTTGGAACTCTCTCTAATGGGAATTCACTCTCTTAGGGATTTCTTAACAATCAAAAAATTCTGGATTAGGATTTTTTTTTTTCTTGTGAAGAGTAAAGATTGGTAGATGAAAATGTCCATCCATACATTTTCTATACCACTTATCCTGTGTCACGGGATATGCACCATGATGAAACTGTCTCTCATGAAGACCATCCCAGGAAAGCAAATCCAAAACTTACCTCTACTTCAGAGAAGTTCATTTAGAGTTCTTACTCACCATCTATCCCGTTTTATCCTGTATAAAGGGGTTGCTGTGGGCCTGAAGCCCATTTCTGGAGACTTAGGGCCCGAGGCGGTGTACACCCTGGATGAGGGGCCAATCCATAGTAGGCCACACACATACTCACACACAATGGGCAATTTGGGAACACCAGTTAGACTAATCTGCATGTCTTTGGACTTTGGGAGGAAACCAGAGCATGCAGAACATGCAAACTTCATGCACACAGACCCGAGGTGGAAACCAAACTCAGACCCTGAAGGTGCAAGGCCACAGTGCTAACTACTAAGCCACCATGCCACCTATTTAGAGTTACCAGCCTCAAAAATCACCAATAAACACCACCTCAGATTAGAGCTTTTATGAAGGCTACCCAAAGCATAAGTAGCTGACACATCTCGATATCAACTATTTAAAGGTTTTTGCATATTTTAGACGCCTTTTTAGTATTGTTTTACAATGTAAAAAGAAATACAAATCATGAAAGACCATGGAATTAGAAAGTGTGTCCAAACTTTTGACTAGTAGTGTTATATATAGTGAAATAGAACAAAGTGGTTTTTGGTCATAGCACCAAAAAATATTGACCTATTTACTAAATATGATGTTACGAATGCAGACAAAAAGGTGCAGTGGCTGTGAGTAACAGACAGTTATGGATGAAATAACTCACTTTTATTGCTAGTAAATAGCCAAGAAGAGCATTAAAATGAAGAACAAAGAAGTGTGTCGATGGGACACACAATGGGGATGAGTGACCGGTCATTGGGAATAATGCACGTTTTGTACATTTATCAGCCACAAGTACGTTTTGGACATCATTTTTTTACTTGACTGCTTATTTGCATCACATGACTTCTGCAGCAAGATAGCCAGTGCAAGATAATAAATAATTGATTCAGTGAAATATATTAATAGTTTTCTGCGCTGTCAAAAGCAGATAAACATCTTTGGACGAAACCTGATTTTTTTATTTTTGACCACAACATTTCAATACTTAGTCATATTTCAAAAGTCATTTTTGCTTACAACCAGCATGGCTTAGTGGTCAGCACTGTCAGGTTGCACCTCCAGGTTCACCTCCGGGTTTAATTCCCGCCTTGGGTCTGTGTGCATGGAGTTTGCATGTTCTCCTTGTGCTTGGTGAGTTTCCTCCGAGTGCTCCGGTTTCCTCCCACAGTCCAAAGACATACAGGTTAGGTTAATTGGAGTTTCCAAATTTCCCGTGGTGACTGCAATGAATTGGCAGTGTGCTCTTGGGATAGGCCCCAGGCCCCCCTGACCCTGTATATAGGATAAAGCGGTATAGACGATGAGACGCTGATGATGATGACGATGTTGTAACAACCACTTTGTTTAGTACTATAGACGTGCACACATACAAAAACCAGACTTCTATCCTCCTCCTTATTCCGCGCCATGTGTGATGTGCAGACAGAGACATTTGATGAGCATACGGACACACGAGTCTCTGACTTAAATTTGATAAATTGTCAGCAAGTATGTTAAAGCTGAGAAGAGTCTGAGTCCAGGACAGTGCAAATTATAGCATTATATTCATATTCTGCTGCATTACTTTAGTGAAAGGTCAAGCCTTTCCTTTCACTTAGCTTGTCTTTGTGTGTGTGTCTTCCTTTCTGATGCATCTCCAAAAGGTCGTGTTGCTTTAATAATCAACTGTTTTGTAATTAATCCCAACGCACTGTTCGTCTGTGTGCAGGGGGACAACGTTTTCCCCTCTTCCTCTCAGTGTGAATAAGCTTCTGCAGTGTGCTGTCTTTTTTTTTTTTTTTTTGCGCCTTGTTGAACACGCCGCTCGGCGTTTCTAATCAGCCCATGTTTCATCGGCTCGCTTCGGCAGCAGAAAATGATTCCTATAAATACACAGGAAACATATTAACCACCGTTGTCAGGGTTGTAATGGTTTCAATTAGTCAGTTCCTGGCATAATGTGCATAATTCATGACATAGCCATGCGACCATTTTTAATTTTGCGCCTCTGCCTGTGGCGCCCGCAACTCTGCGGCAGTTCCAAAGTGCCCGTCTGTGATTAATAGCCCGGTTTTATAATGATCTGCCTGGTAAAACCCCTAAAATATCTCAAATTCTTTAAAAGCCCTTATCAATTTTTATGTGTTAGTTAGGCATGTGCTAATATAAAATTACAAGGGCAGATTCTAGTGTGATCCAGGTGTCTTAGTGCACTTACACAATCTATGTTTTGGATGCGCTGAAAATCTTATTTTTTTTTAGATAATTAATAATATGATTCACTTAAAAGAGACCCGACTATTCTGTAGCAATCTGAACGAAACAAGATACAATGTGCTCCTCAGTATGTAGAGCTGAGTCATACCTGAGTCATAACACCAGATGTTCTTATGCCAGAGCAGTAACTAGTTAAATATGATGGCTAGCTCTTCTGATTTTGGTCTATTACGGTATTATACTGTGTTCATATATATTGTAACTAGCAATATGTATGAAAAATAAAAAAGGCATGATATTGGTATGACATTGTCAAGCTTGTCATAGGCTGATGGAATTTTAACTGAAGCTATATTTTGGAGCTGTAACTCTTTATAGTTTTGTCCCGAGGTCAGAACATAAGTATTATGAAACTGGATTACGCGGGGCAGTGGTAACTTAGAGGATTAAAGCACTGATTTACTGATCGAAGGGTTGCTGGTTCAAGTACCACCTCCACCGGGATGTCACTGTTGGGCCCTTGGGCGAGGCCCTTAACCCTATTTTCTCCAGGGGGACTGTATCAAGAAACATGCCAAGAAAGAATTTCAATGGGCGGGTGATGTATGTGACAAATAAAGGTTTAACTTATAACTATACAATCATTATAAATATAAGTATTGTGATTTCTCCATGCTCCTGTATATGTATATGCTGGTACTTAAGTGAATTTTTTCATTCAGTATATGTTATTGCTTATTTGATATATGCTGATCTGTAAGGAATATCCTATATTAGCTGACCAACCTTTCATCTGCTGATTTTAAATATGTAGTTTAATTTATAGATCTTATATACTGTAAATGATATGTTTAACGAATTAATCGCTAATTCATGTAAGCAATTAAAATTGCCTTTAATTGACTTCACATAGCTTTTATTGCATGAACAGCTCAAAACTTCAATTTCTGTGTGAACTGAAAGTGTCAGACAAACGCTCTGGACTTGTTACTGCAACTCGCTCGAATGAATTTCACAAACAAACAAAAAAAGTTCAAGGACAGATTTTCCAGATTTTTTGATCCACATCTCTGTTCTCTGAATACAGTAGGCTACTTAATAACTAACATCTGACAACTAAGTCAGAATCCTGACTTATTTAAAAAAAAAAAAAAAAAAAATCTGCAATTTACCATTTTTACTTGCAATATAGAAAAGTCATGGAAACGTCTTTGGAAAATGAAACAGAATTGTACCAGTTTTTGTTTGCAAACTCACCTGAGGCTGGAAGTCATGCTTTCACCTGGTAATTACTTGGCTCAGGTGCATTGTCCGCGAGAGCGAAAATGCTCCCTGAGGATGTGAGAACCATTTAGTAAATGAAAACTCTTTTTTTCACAAGCCTATCAGGAAGAGTTAAAGAACCTAGATTTAGGGATGTTTCCCTCAGGCATGCTCATGAATTCTAAGTCTGAGCGGTGATTAGTACACAGAACACATTCACTTGATGCGGATCAGTACAGAGGAAAGTCAGAGGGCGTGGATTTCCAAGCAGGCTGGCATTTGCAGCACACTCGGATCAAGGAATCACTGGGACATGTCTGAAATCTAAGGCGTTCCTCAAATTCGGGTTCAACTGTGATCATCTACAGTATAAGAGACCTTAGGGAATAAAATTAACCTGGGAGGAGCAGGACATATAACAGGACATATACAGAAATGGCTTATATATATATATATAAACAGAAATGGCTTTTAAAAGCCATTCCTGCTTATTCAAAAACACAGACAACTCTCTTGTCCTGCTCCTCCCAGGTTCATTTTATTCCCCAAGGTCTCTTATTATAGATGGTCACAGTCATCATTGTTAATGAAGGAGGTGTGTGTTATTTTTAGTTAAAGAGGCATGGCCTTAATTGAAGCAGCTTTGGCCTCAATGCCTGTCAGTTGTAAGGAAGGAGATGACCCTGTCAGTTGTTCATAGGCTGAAGGTCGGTCATTCAGGGTAGTATCTTTTTTTTTTTTTTGGATTAAATGAATTTTCATGTAAACAACTCTAAATCGGGTTTAAGATCTTAAAATGTGTCATTCGTCCATTAGGTGGATGATTACCTAGGAGATGTGCTGCATTATCTCAAGAGGAAATATCTTCAGCATTGATATGTAAAAGGATTTTACAAGAGAAAGAGAGACTAAGATAGTATGGATGTGCCTGTGAATACAATTTCGTAGCTTTCCGCCCAATTGCTTAAACCCTGTGCTGTGCAGCATCATCAGTGTACGGTCGAACTGAGAGATTTATGATACCAAGGTAACAAAAAAGATACACTTTGCACACTAGAGCGGGGTACATGGGAAGCAGGCTGGGAGGTGGATGGAATTAGACCACAGTAATAATGAAACTGCAGCTGCATGTTAATAGTGGAGATTGATTTTGAGGAGATGCCCAGACACAGCATGGCGTGTGTGATGTAGAATGTTCATCTCTCTCTCTCTCTCTCTCTCTCTCTCTCTCATTCTTATAAAGAACTTTTACAATCAAAAAGCGTCATACATTTATTGCAAGTGAATTCTTCATCTAAGAGTGACTGCCAGTGTTTATTAGCGTAGCTATAACCATTTCTAAAACATTTATTCATTTTTCATTTGTTTTAATACAAAGTGACTTAGAAATCTAACAGAATCCGATCCAAGCTCTGGGTTAAAATGACAATTTAGCCAGAAGAAAAATGTGCACAATATTTCATCTATAAATGACGTACACTTGCAAATGCATACTTTTTTATATACAGTGGTGCATACGAACCTAATCCGTTCTTAGGCGAGTTTTTGTATTGCGAAACTCAATTTCCCATAGGAAATTATGTAAATGCAGATAATCTGTTGAGCCACCCAAAAATATAACAAATATTACCAATTTCCTACACTATAATTATATTTAGGTTTTTTGGTTTTTTTTTGGTCTCAGGTTGGATTCGTCTTTGTTAAGGGTCATAATTGTGTAAGTGTGACCCATTTTTGTAAGAATATACATGAGAAAACATCTACGTTCCTCACGTGCACATCATGTTTAATTCAGCATTGTTCATGTGTAACTAACGAAAACAAGACAAATGATTCACTAGTAGCTCAAGCCTGCTCCGGAGGTCGGCAAACCGCTCATCAGCTGTAAATGATCAGGTCGAGAAGGTGAAAAAACGGCCAGATGGCTAGCTTTTGCAGTTTTTGCAGCTATTGCTGGCACTGCTTTTCAGAGTGATGTGTGGGTATTGGAAAGGAGCCAGCAATGCTGGGAGCTCTATGTTGGGATTTACCAACTATTTCAATGGGAAAGTACTTCTTTGGCATTGTAGGTATGTTTTTTTGTTTTTTTGCCCCTGCTTAATATCAAGCAAATCTGCAGTTTCCCCCAATTCTTCAATTGAATGTAGTCGCTGTTGTGTTCAATTAAAATTGCAGAAGCAGAAGGACAGCGAGATGCACCCGCTGCAGCAGCACAATGCATAAAATCATTCAGTTACAGTTTTCAGTTCTGTTCACATCAAATGTCAGAAAGGGGAAAATGTGATTTCATTCATTTCGGATTATGAGCAGTAGTTCTGCAGATGGAAACCTTCTTGATGTGAGAGTGCAGAAAAAAATGACCAGAAAGGTTAGGGCTGACAAAAAAAGGCACAATAACCCAGTTGACCACTCTGTACAATGGTGGTGAGCAGAAGAACAATAGGGGCAGTGATGGCATCAACAGGGGCAGTGATGGCATCAACAGGGGCAGTGATGGCATCAATAGGGGCAGTGATGGCATCAATAGGGGCAGTGATGGCTCAGACACCTAAGGCTCTTTGTTACTGATTGGAAGGTCAGGGATTCAAGGCCCAGCACCGCCAAGATGCCACTGTTAAGACCCTTAACCCTATCTGTTCCAAGGGAACTGTATCCTGGCTAACCCTGTGCTTTGACCCCAAGCTTCCTTACTAGGATATGTGAAAAATAATTTCAGTGTGACAAATAATTGAATCCTAATACTATAATCGATGTACCCAGCCTGCCTAGTTTGAACAGTTTATGCTTTCTTTTGGTAGTTTTGTGAAAAAATTCTTAAAACGCATAGGGGTTTCTTAATACCAATTAAACACCAGTTAGTTCCGACGGAGTAATTTGATTTGGATGAGGGGCATTGCATCAGTGCTAATAAGAATATCACAGCACTGGGACGTTTAACTATATCTATCATTCCGCTTCACAGATGTTCTAATAATCCTTAACCACTGAACAAGGGCACTACTTGGTAGGTATAACAAGGGAATCTTCACCCGACATAGTGCACTAGCTTTCCTTTTAATGCTTCTTGGGATTCAACCCCAGAACTGTTAGCTAGCTAAGGCTCTTCTAAAGTGGAAGAAGTTGAGACATAAAGAGAAGCTTACAAGATTTACGGGACTATCCACCACCACCATGGTTTATTCTCTCTACCTTTTGGCTACGTGGTACAGCAAATCATAATCTGTTGATAATAAATGGTGTTTGTGGATCTGTTGTATAAAATAAATATCATACTCCAGGTCATGCCTGTTGTCCTAAATATCAGCACTGCTGTAATATCTTTGCAACTCGGGCTGTGCCTTCGATCCACATCACAGATGTGCTACTTCCAGCATGATAATGCACCATGTCACAAAGCACAAGTCATCTCAAACTGGTTCCATGAATGTGAAAGTCACCAGGTCTGATTCCAGCTGATCGTATTTCGGATGTGGTAGAACTGGACTAGAATGTCAAAGGAATGTTTCCACCAGCTTGTGGAAACCCGGCCAGGGAGAATGTTTTGCAGCGGTAGCTCAATGATTAAAGCTGTGTGTTACTGATCAGAAGGTCAGGGGTTCAAGCCCCAGTGCTGGCAATGCTTGGTCCTCATGAGCAAATCACTTAACCGTGTCTGCTCCCTGGGTGCTGTAT
>JAOVVB010000036.1:4360347-4383759 GCA_028570985.1 Heterobranchus longifilis
CATGCTGGAGCCATGATTGGACTGCTTGCTTCACGTCTGAAATGCTAGCCTCCTCAACAGCCCAATCATGTGGAAATGGCTCGGAGCGAGGTCAGGACGGTGCAGGTCGGATGTACGGTGGATGTGGCAGTAACTCCCAGTACAGAGTTCCTGTAATGTGCAAGTGGTGTTGGTACAGTTCACACAGACAGATGCGTCTCTTCTGCAAGTTAGCAACAAGTTATACTGTATGTTGATTTTTAAAGATCAGGCTCAAGGATCAAATCGTCTGCACCATTCAAATGTTTTACTGTGGCTGAGAGTCTCATCACCGTACTGTGCTTGAAGTCTTCTGTAAATGTCAATCGTTTTTTTTACGATTTCATTCATGAGAAATGTTATCACTAGTCCCGGTTTGACTTGAACACTTCGTGTATATTCAGATTTCTGTCATTTTGTGTCTCCTGTTTATTAGTTCGGCAGCATACGCTAAGCTTGCGTCACACAGTGTTGGATGTTGGTGTTGGAGTATCTTTATAGGAGGACAAAAAGTGTAGTGGTAGATCAATACCTGCTACCAGTGTTGGAATTATGCATTGGAGTTGGATTTGCATGTTCTCCCTGTGCTTAGTGGGTTTCCTCCGGGTACTCCTGTTTCCTCCCACAGTCCAAAGCAGATCAGGTTAATTGGCGTTTGTAGTGTGTAAGTGTGTGTATTTGTGTGTGCCTTGATGAGATGGATTGGTATACCCCGCCTCATGCCCTAAGTCTCTTGGGATAGGCTCTAGTCCCCTTGCGACCCTGTATACAGAATAAAGTGGTATAGGCTAAGAGTGAGTGTTTGTAAATTAAGTTTTTACCTTTTCTAAGTCTCCAATTTTTCCAAAAACTACTTTTTCAGAATGTATAGTAACTAAAGCACAAGTTAAACTCCATGGCTACAGTGTAGGAAAGTCTGCTTTAAATCCCCTTAAGATCTCCATAAGAGTTCATGGTTTTAAATAAACTTTATACTGTATTTCTTTATTCTGTCATTTTTACACACTTACTGTCGAAATTTATTAACTGCCCTTTAAAATAAAGTTCTCAAGAAAACAACAAGAAAATAAAACATTCTAGTCTACTAGATAATCACACATAAGATGTAGATATAGCAAATTCAGATCAGAACAAAATGCTGGAGCATTCCTTTAAAAGTATTTTAAGGTTTGGGATCAGCCCGGATTTTGAGATGTCTGCTGGTGATAATACATCAAGTTGACTGGACTGGACCTGTTGCTGAGGGATGAGCTAATCTGGTGCAATCTTTAAATGATCCCATGCAACACATTTGGTGGAACCAAAATGTTTCAGATTCTTTTTTTTGCCATCATATAAACCCAGTAGTTATGAAGAAAAACAGTCATCTACAGAATGAAGATGGTGAGCAATTTCCAGCACAGTATGGAATAAAAAAAAGTATAAAAAAAAGAAGATTTGAGTCATACAGAAAGCATCACCATGGAGAATAGAGGAAACAGTGGTCATGTGCAGTGCACGGATGATTCACTGCGCTGCCATGAGATATGAGCGGTCCTCAAGCTATATATGGGATCCTTTTCCCAGAATCTATTTTTTTAGCAAACACAAACACACTCACACACACACATAAGTACAGTATGTATATGAATATACACTGGTGGTGATTGCAATCTCATGATCTGCTTGCCCACATGACATGGCTGCTTGCACTTCTTCACGTCCACTTAAGTTCGAGAACACAAAGCGACAGCCCAGGAGAACATTCCAGTCTGATTGTCCCGAGGCACTAATGCCTCCTGAGATTTGCAGAGTGTTGCATGGAATTGGTGGGGACTGGAAAAGTGACAGGCCATTTACAATAGAGCCCGATTCAAACATATAGCCCATTCAAACCCATTAAGCCACTTATCTTTGAGGAGAAATCACACTCTGGCAAGCATGAGTTAAGCAAGTTATGGAGAAAAAAGCCTGGGCCTTTGATACTAAACTTCAGCTTATCCTATATATGAATATATACAGAGAGAGAGAGAGAGAGAGAGAGAGAGAGAGAGGACATTTTGGATTTTTTTTACTACCTCAACCTTTATTACTGAAGCACACTGCAGTTACTATCAGGATGAACATAGTAGACATGTGGATGATATTTTTAAAAATAACACGCTTCGGACTATGATGGTGAGGAAGACCAAAGAGGAGATTTATGGATGCAGTGAGAGAGGACATGAAATTAGTTGGTGTGAGAGAAGAGGATGCAGAGGATAGGGTTAGATGGAGGCAGATGAATCGCTGTGGCGACCCCTGAAAGGGAACAGCCGAAAGACAAAGAAGAAGACACAGGCTAAGAATAAAATATTTCTCTGTACCAAAAAAAAAAAACCATGGGGCAGTTTTCTTAGTACTAGGAAATGTTATAATTATGCAGTATAGATGCAGTGGAAATAAATCATTTGCTTAAGATACGTGAATGTCCATGCTACTAAACTCTGTTAAATACGCTACTTCTCTTGCTAACTTCCTTAGTTCCACTAAATTAGTTCCACTAAATTATTGCTGTTAAATATAGCAATAAGATACATCCATTGTGTATGTTGTACAGATTAGAAAATATATAAAAATGCTTTAAGCCAATGTTGATCTAAAATGTTTGAAATATAAATATAATACTGTGCAAAAGTCTTGAGCCGCCCCTAATTTCTTCATTTTCAATCTAACCTGAAGTCAGGTTAGCAATTAGTTGCAATTCTCTATCCAACCCCATGCTCCAATGTTCCCTCACTTAAGTTTCCCTCATGTAAAAAAGACCCTGAGATAATGGAACTCCTTCACTTCATGTTACATAAAATCAAATGACATAGATTACATTAAAGGAATGTGTTTTTATGTAACAACCTCAGCAGCAGCCTCATTTCCCCTCTCGTCTGTTCCACACAGCATTTAACATCACCAGTACACTTATCACCAGCCTGATCATCTGTCATCATCTGCACTTGTTTCTCACTGGTTCATGCCTTAAGTTAGATGCTTTTTAAATGCTTGAATGATTCATAGGTCACCGTGTGGCTTAACAACCAAAACCGTTTCTCTGAAGCTTGTCCCCAGAAAATGAGAAGCAAAAACTTAGCAAGAAAGTCCTTCAGGAAGCCTGGAGAACATTGCACAGTGCAACACGGAGGCTGTGGGCTGTGGTGGCTCAATCTTTTAAGAATGTGGATTACTAGGTCAATGATCGGTAGGTTGGGGGTTTAACCCCCACCACTGCCAAGTTTCCACTGTTGGGCCCTTGAGCAAGGCCCGTGCTGTACCCTGACTGACTCTGTGCTTTGACCTGGGATATGCAAAAAAATAATTTCCTGATTAAAGGTTCCTGAGACAAATAATTGAATTACATTATTATAATTATAATTATACACACAAAAAACAAGAAAGTCTCGCTCTTTGAAAGCAAAATATGAATAAATAATGAGGGATCGCTCAGTAGACAGTATATTTACAGATAAAAAACAACATTCATTTTTTTAAATAATTATTAATGGACGCATCCCCTTCGTTTAAAATATGTACAGTATATTAATCACGTTTGTTCCTGATATCACTTACATTATAGTGACTATAAATATTTTTTTTTACTTTCTTAAAATTTCATAATTAATTGAATGCTTCCTCTTATGTGAAAAATAGGAGACTCCTTTGATGAATATTAAACAAACATGCATTAATATGAAGTGTAAACTACTGCTGTTGTACATAATTAATCCAGACCTTCCGACCAATCCGACTCGAGATGTATTATACTACGGTATAAATGGTTTTGTCAGAGAGCCTTTTATTAGATTTATACATCGATTGAGAATAAAGGAAAGGTTAAGATTAATGGATAGAGTTCTTCTCTGTTACTTTGTCCTCTTTTTTTTATTGAGAAGAAAATGAAAGCCTGTTCTTTTTTCACACTGTAGAAAGAGAGAACCCTAGCAGGCATTAAAATCTCTGTGTGCTATTTTTGGGAACGTAATACTCACTCTGCCTTGTACTGACCTGGCAGCAGCTGGAGCACAGGGCCCAGTTGCGGTATTGCTGTGTAACCGAAATCCAATCCGGAAGACAGGTCGTCCACTTCCCCTCCTCCCTATCTCTTGTCTCCAGTCGTCTCTCATCCCTCCCATTTGATCTATCCCTCTCTCCTTCTTCTCTCATTAGCTTCTCCGATCAATATATCACTTCCTCTCAGCTTGCTCGAAGAAAACAAGAGTTTAAAACTTGGCGGTGGTCGGGTTTCCTTACCGGATACAGATGCACACATTCGCGCACGCACACACACACACACACACACACACACACACACATACAACATGCACTGCAAAGGGTTTCATTCAGATCTGACAATATAGTGGTAATGTGCCATCACTCTCAAGAAAAAATACACAAAATGGTAATATTGTTTGTGCAATAATGTGTATAAAGTGTTATAAATCCAATTTTCTAATTATGACAAATAAGAGTAAATCTGAGAAACAGCTGTCACTAAATCACGAAAAACAATTGAACTGCTAAAGTATAAAATTTCTATCTATCTATCTATCTATCTATCTATCTATCTATCTATCTATCTATCTATCTATCTATCTATCTAATAAGTTAATGTTTTTTTAATGCACAGGGACATGTACAGCAGAAGCGCCGCATAATCATAAAGCCTATAATAATAATAAATGTGCGTATAGAAAATGCTGTTATTAACAAAGACATATAATAATTTAAAAATAAGCAATACATTTTCGTACTTCCTGGAAGGAGTCTCCAGTGTCCAGTCTCCAGTGCAGTAAGTTTTCACAAGACAACACGACCACTGACTAATAGCTGTGATCACTTCAGGGTGTGGAAATAATCAATGGCCAAAGGTACAGAAGATTATCAGGTACCATCTCAGTGACAGGTTTCATGCATTTTTTTAAAGTCAAACTTTAAGTCACAATTCCTTAGCTTGGACTGCAATGAATGCACATTTATCAAAATTAGTTTAATGCAGGGATACAGTGTGTCACCTGACTGCATCGTTAATCATCTGAGCCCGCTGCTGTTCAATTAGCTTCTGAAATGAGTGGATCAATGCGACACCATGACCCCCGTATAGCCGCACGAGCCAAAGGTTGTGTGTTAGGTTGTGACCCTTGCTCACCCAATAAACACTTCATCTGCCTCTTTTTCTTGCTCAGGCATGGAACAGACTGAAGTCTGACCCCTTACAGCTAAATTGCATTTGCAGTGATTTTCAATGGAGACAAAAACCTATACCACATGTCAAAGTGTGACTGTGTGTACGTGTCATACAGAGATATCTATTTCCCTGGCGACATGTGGGGTTTCAGACATGGTATAAAGTGCACGAGTCGACGTGCAAGATGTCTATTGTCTGACTTTTTCCCCGAAACTGTAGAGGTCTTTAAAGATCCAATGATGATATTATTATAGTAAAGGGTAATAAAGAGCTAGTTAGACCTCTGGGGTTAAGATTCTGATGAGTGGAAGGTTGTGAGTTTAAATTACAAACCCACTGTTAAGGTAAGGCTAATGCATGCTGTATAATACATTAAAAGATAAAATACATAGCTCTGTGATTCGGCTGGATTCTGGATCCATTGGATAAACACTTTAAATAACTATAAATGTTAAGCTTGTTACCCAGATGTTACTTGTCTCATGTGATTTCTTGTCTATTATTATGTAATGTCTAGTATCACATAACAGAATCATAATTAGAATCGGGGTTATTTCGCCAAGTATGTTGACACACATAAGGAATTTGATTCAGACCAACATAAAACACTGTACATTTGTAATAGACAAAACACTATAGACAGTAAGTATATAACATTCAATAACTGTACAGATTAAATAAAGACCGGTGAATGTAACACATGTAAAGTGAGTGTGCAATTTGGTGCAAGTAACCGTAGTGTGCAGTAGGATGTAAGAGGTTTATAAGAAGCATGTCGGTGCTTTTACACAATATACAGTACAGGATGTTTGATTAGTGCAAATAACATTAAACTACAGGGTGTAGGGTGTAAAAAAAACATGTTGTTGCTTTTATATAGCGGATTGCATACACTCAAGTTTAACCATGATTATTCCTAGTTATTCCTAGATTCTTCCTAGTATATTTTCAGCAACATTAAGGACATATCTATATCCAACTATTGGTCCAATACTGCGCTTTTTGTTCATGCTCGTCAAAAATGCTACAGTACAACAAATACTATGTGACATAAGCCTAATGTACACTAAGAAATTAGAAACTACACCATTTTTTTTCACTTTTCACTTCAAAATTATGCATGCCAAAAACAACAACAACAACGTTTCATAGATTTTTCCATAGCTAGTTTTATTCTTTATTTTTCTAAATACTTTGTGGTATGTGGGCGCTAGCTGTGATTTTTGTCGCCATGTAAAGCCTAACAGCAGGTTTGTATTTGTGATCCAGTAATACTTTAAAAACTAAAGAGACAGAGTAATTGGCTCTGCATGGTGCAGTGCAGACGATCAATGTGGTTTGCGTTATTATTACCATTTCCAGCTGAAATGATCACCCTTCTTTGCATCATTGGTAACTTTTCATACAGTTAGACCCAAGCTTGCAGCTGCCAGTTATGCAAATGTGAAAAATCCATAACGATCTGTTTGCTGCTTCTATTTTCTTTCACCTCATCATATCTCCAAACCAATTATTTTCTTTCCACTCCCTACTGAAACCTGACCTGCTTGCCTTCCAAACAGACCATTGCTTTTGTTTTCATTAAATTTATCTATATTTTAGTTAGTTTTTGGATTAGCACCAGCTTTTCAGATCATCGACCTAGAGATTATATACTTCCCTGAATAGTTCCCTTTCATTCCTATATAGTGCAGATATTTTTTGTCTTTGATAGATTAGACATGATGCATAATGTGCATTTATATATACTGTGTATGTATATATATATATAATTTATTTATTTATTTTTATTTTGAGGAATAGTTCTCATTTTCAGTCTAGTCGCTGCACCTGACCAGTTTCAGAGATTTTCTTTTTTTTTAGGACACATGGTGACCTATGAATTATTTAAACATAATAGAATTAACTTAAGATATGAACCAGTGAGAAACAGGTGCAGATGATGAGAGATGATCAGGCTGGTGATAAGTGTACTGGTGATGCTGAATGGTTGGAACAGATGAGAGGGGAAATGAGGTTGCTGCTGAGGTTGTTACGTAAACAACCCATTTAAATTTTTTTAATTCTTTAAATCTTTAGGCACAGTAAAACATTTGTTCCCATTTCTGTAATTTAATCAACATCATTTAAATTCAATTAATATTAGGAAATGAGGGGCGGCTCAAGGCTAAGATTATATATAATAGACTAGCATTAGCACCCATCGTTGACAGGAAAAGAAATAGTTTTAGAAATAGTTAAAAGGTGAAAGCTAAAAATAAGCTGATCACTTTTAATGTAAAAGCGAGTTCTGACCAATATACTGACAAAGGTTCTTTATATGCAAACATTGTACCAATTGATTCCAGGAAGAAAACAATAATAAAAGCTTAATTTTAAACTGTTTGTGCGCTGCTCACATTTGCACAACTTGGCACAGGTTTTACACCGGACACCCTTCCTGACGCAACTCTTTCATTTTATTAGGGCATGCAGTGGCTGAAGTTTGGGCATTGGCTGGGAATCGAACCCTTCCTTTTTTTGGAAAAAAACCATGCTGTGTCGGACATTTGTATGCATTTCGCTTGTACAATGTGATGAGCTTAATTATATCATGCAAGCTCAAAATGCTGATTGTAATAATCATCATTTTAATCTTTCTCTTTAACTATTAACACTCAGAGCAAGAAGTCTCATTTTGAACAAAAAGGAAATGCTGTAATTTGAAAAAAATATTATATTTACAGTTATATGACAATTTTATTAGAATTTTGTTCATAGAGAGAAACAAAGTGTCCAAAGTGCAACATCAAAAACAATTTGTTAAACTCAAATTAAAGTAAATACAATTTTAAGTAACAGATTCTGTAATAAATCTGTTTTATAATAAACTCACAACATAATTATTACACAATTAAACAAGAAACATGCTGCATGAAAAATCCAAAATGGATGACAGAACTATCAGAAAAGTAATATGCGAAGCAACAAAATTAAAAGAAAACCAGATAATTATGTCGTTCATAGCTGCTGTTTTTAGCTAGCTTGTTTTCATTTTCATCTACATCTGACAAAATCTGAAAATTGAAGTCAAAAGTCAAAATCATTTCAAAAGCATAAGTGGAATTTTATGTGGTGAAGAAAGACAAGCGGAGCGATACACAGTGAGAATGTGTATAAGTAGTGAACAGTGAAAGTGAGTTTGGGAATAAATCTCTTTTGGAATTTTCTTTTTTCTTTTTTTAAACAATCAATTTTTAACACAGAATATTACAACTACTTTTGCACTTTTTGGTTTAGGTTCTTATTAGTGTGTTAGTAATATCATACTAACCACCCAGACTCAAGCCTTGATGTCTTTTTGAAATGTGATCCGTGCCATTTACTCCTTCAACTCTGCCAACACCTTTTGTAATTCCTGTGCATAATAGAACTTACAGTAACCCCATGACACACTGGCACTGAATCATTCATTCTTGGTAATCATCTAATACTTTTCAAAGCAGTCTTAGTTGTATAGGTCTTGAGTGTGTCTTTAAGGTAGATCTTTTAATTTAATATCATACACATCATGCACAAATCTCCACTAATGATAAAAACCTTTAAAAACAATCCTTGCTAGAAAATTGCATCAACAGCAATTTCATGACCAAATGCGTTTATCCTTCTTCTGCCATTTTAGCATTTAAAAGGCTCAATTTAAAACAGGGCTAGACAAATTCACACCTCAACACTGTACATTTGATTGCGAAGAAAAAAAATTGCCAGCACTGACACATCATATCTGATTGCCTGGCAGGTATGCCAATCTGGCATTATGTCCTATTCAGTTAAACTTCTGAGGCTGAGGTATGTATTCAAACTGCTAAAGAACATATCAGAAAACATAATCTAAGTGACGAGAATATAGTGAATAAATGAATAAATATATGTAGAAGAAATTTTTTTTTTTTTTTTTAATGATAACTGTCGGGACGACAGAGAATGCATTACAAGCCCAAAAAAGTTCATCAATGGTTAAACCATCTAATTATTTGACAAATTGGGAAATCATACATTTCTGATGAGGCACCTGTAATGGGATACTTCCTGGGATTAATTTAGTGCTGTCATATGCTATCCAGAAAAATGTAGCATCATCACGGCACTCCAAATGTAGCTCAAATATCACCGTGGCTTATGCTTAGTTGTGTTCTTCATCATAAACATGACTGCGTTCGTGAGAAATTTGCCTTCTTTCTCAGCAGCTGGTTGATTTTAATGTGATTATCTGTTAGTAATTGTCTCTTATTAATTTTGAAACCCTGGTTTTATGTAAAGCATTTCCATCCTTGCAGTCATGGAAAATCAGGAAGATCTTGAACTGTATAATTTTCCACATATGGAAATTCTGTAAGATCCTGGGAACGGCTCAAGTTGAGCTATTGAGTGATACAAATTGCATTACATTTACAGGATGATACAATTTTTTACTGACACGTCAGATTTATATCAAACTACAGTATATATAAATCCTACATGCTTACCAAAGGAGGCTAAAAGGTTTGTCCCTTTGATGCAGAACTGGGCAAAACGGTTCGGATTCCTGAATCCCAGGTGGAACCTATTTAGGAAGCTACGTGCAACTTATTTTGTACATCTTAAGTATATAATTTTTAGAAAGGTAAGTGGAATATATTTAAAAATTCTGTATATAATTGATTTAGAAATCTCAAGTAGAAACCATTATAATTGATTATAAATTATAAACTGTAATAAATGAAATAGAACTTAGTATGAAATCTCAAGTAAAAACTGAACTGATTTAGAAAGCTAAGTAGATCTTTTTTTAGTAAATCAAGTCAAGCTTAGGAATCTCATTTAAACTAATTTAGGAAAATACATAGAACTTTTTATAGGAAATTAAGAGTCTAAAGTTAAACGAATTAATGAAGTTGTAGTATAAAAAATAGGAAGATACATAAAACGAATAGAAGATACATTTGTTAGGAAATCAAGTAGAACTTTGCTATAAATTTAAAGTCGAAAATATTTAAAATAGAACTCTCAAGTAGAACTAATTTAGGAATAACAATTGGAACTAATTTTAAAATAAGTAGAATTTTTATAGTAGTAAATAAGTCAAGCAGAACTTAGGAGTCTCAAGTAAAAACTAATTTAAGATTTTTTTTGTTGTTGTTGTTTAGGAAATTAAGTAGAACTTTGTTAGAAAGCTAGGACTAATTTAGGATGATATAACTCTTTTGTGAAATGAAGGAGAGCTTAGTTAGAAATATAAGGTAGAACTAATTTAGGAAATTAAGTGGACCAATTTTATGAAATTAAGTAAAACTTCTTAAAAACTTAAATAAAACATTTTTACGAATCTCAAGCTGAAATTTTAAGGACTTTCATGTAGAACCCATTTATGTATCTAAAGGAGCCGTAAGTGTCAGGGTAGATCCATGGAAGCAGTAGACTACAGCATGCATCAGCCAGCCATCAGCACATGTCCATAATCACGTGCAACTGATTCATGTTTTCCAAAGATCATTTTGTCTATTCACGTTCTAGGTTTGTTTCACTCAGTTGGTCTTGCATCATTATTTTCACTCTGATGTTGTTGTTTCCTAGCATTTGCGATTAGCTCATGTTTATAGTTCCTGTTCATAGTTCGTGTTCATGTCATGAATCTTGTTCTGGTTTGTTTGTGAGTTTCACAACGGCTATTAAAGATGAGTCTGCACCTGCACACTCTGTCTATCTCTGTCTCTGTTATTCCTGACACTAAGAATATGAGTCATGCAAAAGAAACTTACAGTAAATTATACAGTACACCAGTCATATAAAATACCTGGAAAGAAAAAAAAGGGGTGATGAGATCTTTTGTTTTTGTTCAACGTATTTGATTTACGTAGGCCACGGTCATTTTAAAAGCAGCTAAATCGTACACATGAAACAATTTCATTTACGCAAATTTATCTATAAAAAATAACTGTTTGCATGATCCTTTACTTTTGTTCATTTGGTTATTGAGAAATTATTCATTTTTACATCTATGTTTTTGTAACTTTTTAAAGTAATTTAAGATCTCACATGTTTCCGCGTTCCCACAAATCCTCAGCGTTAATACGTCTGCATTCCAGAGCAGAACAGTCCTCTGGGTCTTGTTGATGGTTTGAGTGCAGGATGGAAGTCTGGATCTCGAAATGTGTGTGATGTATTTCTTTAGCGTGTTGTGGTGCGGTTACCTGATGAAAGCTTGCTCCAGAGGGAGTATAAGGCAAAACAGCATCTCCAGATAGTCACCGAGTAGAGCTTAAAGAATGTGTTCTTGTTACTGTCACTGTCGACACATGCTTAATAACGGGTTGACACACTCGCAACTTGCAGTTTAAAAGGGAATGTTTTGCAGTTGCGCTGTATGTGGTGCGGCTCTGTTCTGTTCAGAACCCAGTGTTAATATAAGTAATGGCTTAGCATTGACAGGCTGCAGGCTGTGGCTCAAGTAAACACAAGTTCATTTCTAGTTTGTAGTCACAATTATTACTATTATTTGTTTTATTGGACAAAATCCAAGTAATAAAATGGTATGGTATGTATTCATCATTGTATTGCAAATAGCATTAAATAGCAAAGTTTTTTAAGGATTGCATTCTTTAATTTAGCTTTTTAATTTTCGTGAGTGCCACTCTGTACTTAAAAGCAAGACTTGGACAAGAGGATTTCCACTGACCCTTACATGCATTGACGCTTACATACATTTCCTTAATAGAAAAAAAAAAAAAGACAAACACAATCCTTCTCCTCTATGAGTAATAAATTGTGAGAAATGCCTGGAGAGATTTCATATTTATGAATTGTTTTTATTCTTCATTTCCCAGAACAGCTGAATTCACTTCTCACAATCTCTCACTCATCTTTCCAGCACCAGAGTTTTTTTTTTTTTTTTTTAAATAATGTGGTAAAGTGCTCATTTTTAAGCTGTTAAATTACCCATTAAGGAGCCATTGAGATCACATCTTTGATGTAAGTCCAAACATGTATGACACTGACATGCTAGTCTACTATAAAGCGCCCAGCTGGTTTAAATATTAGTAATATAGGATTAGACGAAAAAAGATCAGCATTTGGCTGTCCTGGTTCTTGAGTGAGATGAAAACAAAGTCAGTGACTGATGGGGCCATAACTCATCTTGTCCATCCAAGATGGAACAAATGAGACTGTGTGGCCACATTTTCCTCTGTGTGCGTGTGTGTATGTGTGTGTGTCTGGGTGTGCGTGCATGTATGTGTGTGTTTTGTCTTTTACTTTCATGATTACAAAAGACCTTTGTGTTCTTATATGTGACAAGCTGTTTTTGCTACAGTAGGTTTCAAATCAGTGCTGAAGACAAGAGGCAATGTGTAACACATTAAAAGACTGTAACTAGGCCTATCAAATGCCACTGCACCGAAAAAAGGAGAAAACCATGAAAATGTTCTTACCCCTTTTACCTTTCGCCAAGCGGTTTGTCTTGGAAATGAAAGAGGGAAATCTTACACACAGTATGAATGCTTCTGCTTCCTTGCAAACAGCTGCCTTTCTAATTAAGCAGTATTAAAACATAAGCAACTAATTTCTTTGTTGCAATTAGTTTCCTTGTCGAAATGTTGCAAGTAATGATGAAAAGCTGGTATGAGCTAGTTGGCACTTCCTTAACGAGTGCAGGCTAAGTTACAAGCAGGTTCTGGGTGCTTTTATTTTACTTTAACCCTCAGTCGGGAGAAGAATCACTTTTGGTAACTTCCGTGGGCTTTTTATTTATTGTATTGTTTATTATTGCATTATTTGGTATTTTTGCATATTTTTATTGAGAGGCACCATATCAATTTATAGGGCACTCATTGAAATACCTAGACTTTTTCGATATTTTGTCAAAATGTTTCATTGTTGTCATTTTTATGCTGCAAATCAAACTCAGTGAAGTCATTATGTATGGTCCCTTACCAGATACAGTAATAGGATCTAGGATAATATATATTTGTATTTATAATATATAATGTATTGATAATATATAAATGGTATTTTTGTGTATTTAAATGTATACACTTTTTGGGAAAAAAATAACATTAAAAACAACAACAAATTAAAAAATGCAAAAAAATACAAATATATAAAAAATATGATTTAAAAAATTACGATAATATACAAATTCCACAAAAATTACCAAATGTGGATCTTCACCTAATTAAGGGATGTTTGGTAACTTGACTGACCTTGATTTGTAACATAAAAATTATGACTATGAAAAAAAAAATAATAATAATAATCACAAAAGTAAAAAAATGACTTTAGAAAAAAGTTTTAAAATTTAGAATTTCCAGATTTGCCCTATAAAGCATTAAACGGGTAGAATTTTACTGCATAGGATGTCTCTAAAACAATCTATTAACATTTCCTCACAGGAAAAGAATATGCTCATTTCTCAGGGCTCCTGTTTTTCTTCAGAATTACATCTCACATAATAGGACAAAGGGTGCTGTGTTCCCAGAGCCTTATGTTCCCCAGTTCTAGGGTCCTATGTCCCCTGGGCCCCATGTCCCCAATGCCCTATGTTCTCCTGGTGTATATAGCACATAATGGAAAACTGAAAATGATGTCCTACCTAGCTCTCTCTTTGTTGATGATCTCCAAACCACAAAATGAAAACCATTAGTTTTTGTAAAGTTTTAAAGTTTCATAGATTAATAAACTTGCTGCTCAGTCAGTCTACTGTGCTTCGATAATGTTGTGTCTAAATATTTTTGATGTCTTGTTATTGTCTAATACCCGCCAACGAGTTTTTTTTTAAGGCTAGCCACTTAGCACTTGCAGAAGCACCCACTGTAAAAAAGCAATTTTTTAAATAAAAGAAATAAGGTAATTAGGTACCATTGTCCAAATGATTTCATGCTAATAAGTCCAGCTTGCCCCTTTTAGCAATTTTAGCATTCTGCAGCAGTAATTTAGTTTGAAAGCTAGCATGAAATAATAGCATTGTCAAACTGAGGTAATATGCTAGTCTGCTTTTTTTTTAGCATCTGAAACAAAACTGTTTAAATTTTCACACTACATAAATACAATTTCTAAAATAATACCTTATTGGAGATTGTTTTGCATGCTAGCATGAGTTAGCAAGGGAGTTCTTTTTACTAGTCCTGGTTTATCACTTTGTGTTTAGCCATGCTATTATTGTGAGGATAGCAACTGCATTAAAGTAGAAATCTCATCTCACTTACTCACTCATCATCTATTCCGCTTTATCCTGTATTCGGATCACAGGGGAGCCTATCCCAGGAGACTTAGGGACTTAGGTATACCCTGGACAGGGTGCCAATCCATCACAGGGCACACATACACACACTCATTCACACACCACGGGCAATTTTGGAACGCCAATTAACCTAATCTGCATGTCTTTGGAGTGTGCGAGGAAACCGGAGAACCCGGAGGAAACCCAAGTACAGGGAGAACATGCAAACTCCATGCACACAGAGACGGGAATCAAACCCGGACCCTGGAGGTACAAGGCGACAGTGCTAACCACTACACCACCGTGCCGCCTGAACCCTCCTCTTTTCCAGAAAATATATTGAACTTTAGCATTATTAGCATAATGCTTATAGATATAATAAGTCATTAGCTCATAGATGTTAATGTCCCTATCCACTTAAAGCTCATCAAAGTGCCGCTTCTTCAGGCCAGCAAATATTGAAAAAAACAAACAAACATTAGGACACTTGATACTGTATGTCTTGTTTTATAGCTGCCACACTAAGCCTTTTCAGGAGTTTTTTTTTTGTTGCTATATTTAGTCATAATTTTTTTCTCCGTCTTCCCCTAAGGGCCATCGTCGGTCATAAGCAACGATGATGACTCAGCCAGTCCTCTCCATCACGTTTCAAACGGCTCGAACACGCCATCGTCCTCAGACATGAACGCTGACGCCGTCATCATCGGCATGACAAAGATCCCTGTCATCGAGAACCCGCAGTACTTCCGCAGCACCAGCAGCCTGCTCAAATCGGATACCTGTGAGTCGTCCAGGAGTCTCAGACTTGTCTCCTGCATACACACACAGACACACACACACACACAGATAGACACTCTCACGCAGAGATACACGCACTCACCTACTTCATGTCCTTCTCAACAAGCCTCTCTGTCTCTCTGTTCTTTCCCCACTCTGGTTCCTTTTAATATTGGGTTATGGTGTGCAGTGAGTTACTGGAGATCGATGCAGCCTCATCATCTAGCTCACACTAATGTAATCGGCTGACTGGCTAGTTTTTCTTCAAAAGCATTCCTTAATCACATCACGGATAAATCTACGTCTCTCTATCTTTCTCTCTCTTATTCGCTGTCTTTCTCTTTCTCGTCCTCCCAGTATAGGTCCCCAGCACATTAAATGGCTGATTAATCTGCTCTTATCTTCATGCTGTTCTCACTCTACTAAGGAAAAACCTGCTCCTGATTTCCTAATCATAAAATATGGAGACATTACAAGTATGTTACAACAATTTTATGTGTGTCTGTGTGTGTAGTTGTCCAGCACATTAAAAGGCACAACATCGTGCTGAAGAGGGAACTCGGTGAAGGGGCCTTCGGGAAAGTGTTCCTGGCTGAATGCTATAATCTTAATCTTTCACACGACCAGGATAAGATCCTTGTTGCAGTAAAGGTTAGTATCATATACTCATTAAACTCAAGCCGTTTTTAATGCCATGGTCGAAAACCATTGATAGCTGCTATAATTGCAGGTTTTTTGTTTAGCAATACTGCCCGAAATTTTTAAGTAAATGCATGAGTAACTAAAATTAAATTAGTTACTCATGCATTAGTTAAAGGTTTGAACCATTATATGTATTATTCTTTTAAAGTAGACAGATTTGTCCACAAGTCAAAAATTATAGTTTTACATTGACTTTAGTTAGGTGTGATTTTTTTTTTTTTTTTTTGTTACACAGATCTGTAGGGTAGAGTGAAAGGTTTGATTTATTTTATTTTTTTTTTCAAATCTGTGGGTAGGCAAATTAAAGAAAATAAAAAAATGCAAAAAAAAAGAGAGAAAAACAAACACTTAAATGTACTAAGAAATTGTCTGCAATAAAATGAACACTAGAAGTATTAAAGATTAGAATGTATACTGTACAGGGCGGCACAGTGGTGTAGTTGCCTTGCACCTCCAGGGTCTGGGTTCGACTCCCGGCCAGACTCGATTCCCGTCTTTGTGTGCATGGAGTTTGCATGTTCTCCCCATGCTTGGTGGTTTTCCTCTCACAGTCCAAAGACATGCAGATTAAGCTAATTGTCGTTTCCAAATTGCCCATAGTATGTGAATGAGTGTGTGAGTGAGTGTATGTGTGTGTGCCCTGCGATGGATTGGCACCCTGTCCAGGGTGTACCCTGCCTCTGGGATAGGCTCCAGGCCCCCCGCGACCCTGAATACAGGATAAGGCAGTATAGATGATGAGTGAGTGAATATATAAAAAAAAACTAAACAATGTATGCATTATTGTAAAACCAATTGGTTCAGACAATGCAATGTTTGCATATTTTATAGTGCTTTAGAACAGAGTAACTTTACTGTACTGAAATTTTAATAGAAATTGTACTTTAGTTGGTGGTAGCACTGTGGCTCCGCACCTCCAGTGTCTAGGGGTCGATTCCCGGGTCTGTGTGCATCGGGTCCTCCTGCAGCCCAAAAAACATGAAGATTCGGCTAATTGGCATTTCCAAATTGCCTGTAGTGTGTGAGTAAGTGTGTGTGTGTGTATGTTTGTTGCCTGCAATAGACTGGTACCCCATCCCAGAGTGCCCCCTGGGAAAGGCTCCAGGCCTCCCGCAACCCTGTACAGGATAAGCGGTATAGAGAGTGAGTGAGTGTGAGAGAGTGTACTTTATGTCAAAATGCTAACATGCGATTGGCTGTTTTTAATGTGGGTTTGTACATTGTGTGTACACAGACCCTTAAGGAAGCCAGCGAGAACGCACGCAAAGACTTCCATCGTGAAGCTGAGTTGTTGACCAACCTGCAGCACGAGCACATCGTCACCTTCTACGGCGTGTGTGTGGAGAGCGACCCCCTCATCATGGTGTTCGAGTACATGAAGCACGGAGACCTCAACAAGTTCCTCAGGTATGAGGAATAAGCCAGGCATGGTAGTGTCACTTCACTTAGAGGATGCTAGGAAGAAACCTAAAGAGGAACTAAAATCAAAGGGAACTTATCCTCTTCTCAGGCACTCCAGATAGTGGTAAATTACATTATTCTGATGTAGAAGAGCTAAACAGTTCAATCTGTTGGGTAAAAAATAATTGTTGTGGTAAACTAGTGTGGTAAAATGGTGTTTATATTGTGAACAAGAATCCTGAGAAGAGATGAGTCTTAACAGTTATAGAGAGCAGTTCTTAGGTCTAAATCACCAGTAATTTCCTTTGAGACTTATTAATTCTTTTGGGAAAAGCACATCTTTAGATGCGACAGCATATGTGCATGTCTGTGTGTGCGCGTTAGACTGCCTACTCACACCCTGTCTCTTTGCCCTTGTATCTTGCTGACCTGTTAGATGATAGGAGTGTTGCCATTTTGCCATATCTGTTACAAATCCATAGGAGACATAAGACATGTCTGAACGTCTGAGTATTGATACAGAAACAGTTCACCTTGCAGTAAAAATATACTGATGTATATAAGATATGCACACTTCCCCCTTATGTTATACTTCATGGGATGATATAGCGATATGCTGTGGTCATCATGATTAAGAAAACTATACGATTTCTATACGATGTACATAGTGTTGGGTGTAATGCTTTACAAAGTAAAGACAGCCAGACAGCAGTCATTCCCAATCCATTAGTGTGTGTGCGTGATAGTTGTCCGACAAGCCCCACCCCCCCATAAACCCGCCCCCCTCTGTTACGCGGAAAAATGGAAATGTAATCACAGCGCCAAAACTCGGGGTGAATTATGATGAACCGTACTTATGGCCACCATAACGCTGTACTGTCTTTTTAAAGACAGTAATTTTGTAATGTACTTAGTTACTTTAAAAAGTAACGTCCCCCAACACTGGCTGTACATATATCACAAATACCATCATTGTTATCAGCAGTTTATATCACTGAAAAACTGCATAATATCACATCGCTGGGCTTCAGTCATGATAGGCCTGAACACGCTAACATGTCATTCTATACCAACTACAAATGTATATTGTTAGCCAAGTATAATCAAACTAATTAATATCTAATTTCTACTAATTCATATTACTACTTATTAATTTATTAGTTTTAACTAAACACAACAAATAGGTTTGACCCAACGGTTAAACTGTTTAGCTTTTCTACATCAGAATAATGTAACGATTTATCGTAATAACAACAATATTAATAATAATAATAATAATAATAATAATAATAGGTAGTTATTAATCCAGTAAGTAGGTAATATAAGTATATCTACTTATACTTATACAAACTTATCTAAAAAAACCTTTCACAAAAGACATAGACATATTTACCCTTATTACGAATATTCATAGAATAACAATATTTTCTGAGTACACTATGTGAATTTGGAAATGCGTTCTCATACATGCATGGAAATCTTTAATCACAGTTTTGGTAGTAAACTTGTTTGGCATGCTTTTGCATATTGCAATATGATTGGCCCTTTCTAATTTATGATGCAATAAAACTTTATTTATTTTACTTACTTCAGTAAGTTCAGTGAGTTACAACAGTTTCTGCACATTTGCAAGTCTCAGATTAACTCCCCCCAAAAAGGACTTATTTTTGTAAAGTAAGGTTTTATAACTGTTAGGTTGACTTTAACACTTTAAGAATTAACTTGATTTTCCCACATGTTCCTAAGTACATTTATTTTTTAAGTCCTTCAGTATCATTGTTGTTTAGTGTTGGTTGCATACCTTAAGAAATAAGATGATACAAAAGAAATAATAAAACTTTTTGTTGCCTCGAATCATAAACTGTATCTTAGAGAATCATAAAGGTGATGCAACCTGGTAACCACATTTATATTCACATTTATATTTATAATACAAGAACAAGCAAATAGTCTCATTAATTTTTTAACATAATGTTCTACACTAATCAGCCATACCATTAACACCACCACCAGCTGAATTGAATAACATAGATTATCAATAATATAGCAATAAACTTGACGCAGGATCATGGGCACCCAGGGCCCATCTGTGTGTGCGTGGACCAATCCTAGCCTGTCTTGCCCAATCTCACAGAAAAGCCAGTGCAGCACAAACTGCTGGAAAAAAGTCAACACTGGCCATGAAAGAAAGGTATAAGAACACCAGCACATCACAGCCTGTCACACATGGGGCTTAGCAGGCAAGGAGTTCAAGGTTGTTGACCTGGTCTCCAAATTCCCAGATCTCAATCTGACCGAGTATCCATGGAATGCGTCAGGCAAACAAGCCCGATCCACAGAGGTCCTACGACACAACCCAAAGTATTCGCTGTTAGCATCCTGGTACCAGACATCACACGCACAGAGGTCTTGTGCAGTCATGCCCTGAGGGGCCAGAGCGGCCCTAGTGGCACAAGGAGAACCTATACAATACTAGGCATAATGTTATGCATTGTAATGGCTGATAATTATACAAAATTTTAATTCTGCACATTTTTGGTTGTGCTTGCCTTTCTAATAAGCCTGATTCTAGTTCCTAAAATATAAACAAACCTAATTAACATAATTTAAACTTAGTTAAACCATGCTCCTGACCAATCAGTTACTAGGGATGAATGAACCCTGTAAATGTAGTGTGCTGCCCTGCAGGTTCATGTTAACGACTGTGGTGTTTCTTTGTTGTGCAAGTTTACATATAACCTTTGGACTGCATGAGGGAACATCTCCTTATTGTCTTTTCTTGAACACCTTTAGTCTTAACTAGATGCCTTATGAATACTCCAAAGTTTCGAAACAAGTATATTTTATGTCAAAGTCAAATTGCAATTGTCAGTCAAGAGATCTCTCTCTCTTTGCAGGGCTCACGGTCCTGACGCCGTGTTAATGGCAGATGGTCAGGTACAGCAGCAAGCTGAGCTCACACAGTCTCAGATGCTGCACATTGCTCAGCAGATCGCAGCAGGGATGGTGTATCTGGCCTCACAACACTTTGTGCACAGAGACTTGGCCACACGTAACTGCCTTGTTGGTGAGAACCTGCTGGTGAAGATCGGAGACTTTGGCATGTCACGCGACGTGTACAGCACGGATTATTACCGGGTGAGTGGTGTTTCAGTGGACTATGTACTAGTACTAGACCTTAGGGACACTAATTAAGGAAACAACATTCATTTAAAATGAGTCAAGTTAAGTTAAGTCTTTATTTGTCACATATACATTACAGTAAAATTCCTTCTTCGCATATCCTATCGTAACTTGGTTCAGAGCGCAGGGTCAGCTATGATACAGCGCCCCTGGAGCAGATAGGGTTAAGGGCCTTGCTCAAGGGCCCAACAGTGGCAACCTGGTGGAGCTGGGGATCGAACCGCCAATCAGTAACTCAGTGCTTTAGCCCTTGGTGCCACCGCTGTCCCTTTACTGTCACTTTACACCCCATAGTCAGCACTGTGCAGACATTATACATTACCCAGAATTAATGTGCAACAGAAGAAATTTGAAAACAGGAAATTGCCTATTGAATAACAATCAACGGCACAATTAGCAAATCTCAAGCCACCCTCCCCATTTCTGAAGAAATGTCTCATTTCATCAGATTAATGAACCGCTGGGATAAGAAAAACAAGCACTAACAAAATATTTGTTTAATGGTAGGAATGTATAATGTAAAATTAGATCAAAGCTATTGATACAAAAGTGAATTTCAGTGTTTTCAGGGTATTCTCACTTTTAAAAAATAATGACAATCAAGATAATAAGAATAATCTGTTATTTTATGCAATGAAAGAGAACAATCAGTATTTAATCTATAATTAGTATCTGATAAGTCCTTTATTCTTCAAAACCTGCTGGATCCAGCTGCAGCACTCTGGTGTCAATCGTTCACTCCATGCCTGCTTGATTGCTTCCTGAAGATCATGTACAAAAATTTGCTTGAGAACTCTCTAGTTTTAGCCATTTTTGTGCAAAAGTAAGGCAAGAACTTACTAAATCACCTATGAACTATAATGCATGGCATATGTTGTCTTAATAATTTTGGCCACCACAGTAGTGGTGTTAGGTATTAGTTATTTGGCTAGCTAGTAGGACAGTTAGTGACTGTGTAATTTAGCAAAAGCTTATATCTGGCACGGAAGCTTAGTGCTGTCACCTTGCACCTACAGGTCCCGGGTTCGATTCCTGCATCAGGTCTGTGTGCATGGAGTTTGCACACAGTTTGCCCCGTGCTTGATGGGTTTCCTTTGGGTTTTCCAGTTTTCTCCTACTGTCCAAAAACAAGCAGATTAGGCTAATTGGAGTTCCCAAATTGCCCGTAGTGTGTGCATGTGAATGCTGACGAGAGATCAACCTACAGTACAATGGTTGTACAAATCGGAATGAATACAACGGTCACCAGTGGTAACGACCTCCATGGTCCCTAGTGGGAGTACTGAGGTTCCTCGATGGATGGAATATCTGATGAATCGAAACCATCTGTATTTCCTGGAGTGACTTTTTCCTCACAAAATATTGAAACTCTTTCAAACCCTGTCATTTGCCAACTATGATGGCTTTGAGACTCAAAATTGTTAAATATTCTAAATATTTTGAAAAAATAAATGCTACTATTTATTTATTTCAATCTATGTAGTAAAACTTAATCAAAAATTATAGCCATTATATCACCATCATTTTAGCTGGAATTATTGCCAGCTAAAATGATGGTGATATAATGGCTATAATTATGACATTTTGTTTGTCTTTTATTTTTAATCTCAGAATCTCCATTTTCTTTCATAAGAGTAAGAGAACAAGACATCATTATTCCTAAACACCTTCAAGACAAGTTCTAATTAACACCTACTGCTTGTGGCATTGTAGCTTTTCTATTTTGCCAAAAATACTGATGTTCCTACTTATGAACAAGAGCTAATCAAAACATATTAGCATTGTAAAGGAGATCATGCTAACCCAAACAATTTATATCCTACAATAACTGTTTATGCTATTTATAAATATATTTAAATGTGCCAGTTCTTCGTTTATATTTTTCAAGATGTTGTAACTAAAATTTGTTTAATAGTAATAGTTTAATGAATTACATCACCCGTTCAGTTTTGCTAATCTGTTTGTTAATCTGTAAGAAGTTTTAGCATCATGCTAGATAACACATGCTAACTTTTTCTCCGATTGCTTGTATTAATTATTTAATTATTATTTAATTATAAGTTATATCACTTATTTGCTTATATTTTTTGGCTTTTGTTTGTTATATTTTAACCACTTGAGGGAAATACTAATGTAAAATTTTATCTAGGCAAATAAGGAATAAGAATTAATCATACCAGTTAGCAACATGGAAAAAGAGTATGCTAACCAACCACTTACTTATTTTAATTACTAATTATTTCTGTAATAGCTAGTTATTTGTTTTATTATATTTCTTTTTTTTTTTTTAATAACAAATGCTGTAAAATGATAAAATGCCACTGTTTGCTAAACTGGAAGGAGAGGATCATGGATCAATGAACCAGGGCAATCATTTTCCGAATTAATTAATTAGCCTTCCATCCATCCATCCAGCTAGGAACCTACGTAATCCAACTTGGGACTGTGAAAGCCAATGATGATTACTGTATGTTGTGTTGACCGTGGTGGGACCTCCGATCAACATTAACACATGCAGGCAATTTGGGAACGGCAATTAGCTTAATCTGCATGTCTTTGGACTGTCAGAGGAATCCGGAGTACCAGGAGGAAACCCACCAAGCACGGGGAGAACAAACACTCCATGCACACAGACCCCGAGTTGGGTTCGAACCTGGACTCTGGAGGTGCAAGGCGACAGTGCTGACCACTAAGCCACCGTGCCAATTATTAGTCTTATTAGTAATCTGTTTGGATGGATTAGTGATCTATTTGGAAGATTCGTTTAAATATTTGTGAGAAGATTCTCTGGTGGTGGCCTCCGAGTGGCGCAGTGGTAAAAGCGCTCGCCCTATCATCCGGGGTGCGCTGGTTCGAACCCCGGGTGATGCTGTTTTCCTCTCACAGCCGGAGGCACAGAGAGAGC
>JAOVVB010000036.1:4388445-4400570 GCA_028570985.1 Heterobranchus longifilis
TTTCAGGGATTCTAGGTGTGCGTGTTCACTCATTCTAATAGTTACTCTTTCTACAGTAGCAACTCATTTGCCGGGACTTGTAAGGTGAACGCCCCACATAAGCTAAGCTTAATGATAATGGATTAAAAATTTTGCCTCTAAAAAAATAAATAAATAAAATAAAAATCAAATAGTTGTTAAAGGTTTCTGTATGGACATGTTTAACATTACTTGAAGGTGTTTTCTGTCTCAGTGCTGAATGTTTTGTTCTATGGGAAAATCTTCAGGATTAAGTGTGTGACTGTGATTTTCAGTTTCTCTTCAACTTGAAAAGCTGCATTTCTGTTTCCTGTTGTTATTTCTACGTGTAGCAAGGAAATCCTGGTGTCCGAGTAAGGCTCAGGGCTCTCACTTTCCTACTATTTTACCTATTCCTCGTTTAAACATTCTAAAAAAAGTAAAAAATAATAATTATTTTTTAAGGGCATTACTCATAAAGAAAAAAAATTGCACTGACTATATTTCAGCAACCGGGCATGATGCAGTAATAAGCTTGGCATAAAAATGAAGCTTATTGAACCAGGAATTAAAAAAAAAATTTTAATCACCCAAAATGTGACAAACTTGATTTGAAAAAAAAAAAAAAAAAAAATGCACATGCTGTTTGTTAATAATTGAAAATGTTAAAAGCTGACTAATTGCTGTGGTACAACAGAAATAAAGCAAATTGATTCTAAAACACAAAAGATCAGCTTCAATGTGGTACCACTAATTCCACTTTGCACCACACTATAGTGTTAGTCATTATTTTTCTATTACTTCTGTTCCTGACTTGCTGATTTCCTTCTCCGCTGCCTAATTTACTTCAAAATACACTGGGAAAAACTGTTTCAAATACACCACAAATCTCAACCCAAATGCAAGCTACGGTACACCTTATTATAAGAAACTTTATGTTAACCTTTCTAACCATTGCCCTATTGTTCATAGGTGATAGAGTGCATCACTCAGGGTCGTGTATTGCAGCGGCCACGCACTTGTCCAAAAGAGGTGTATGACCTGATGCTGGGCTGCTGGCAGCGAGAACCACATTCTCGCCTCAACATCAGAGAGATTCACACCCTGCTGCTCAACCTGGCTAAGGCCTCACCAGTCTACCTGGACATCCTGGGCTGATATAGAGTTTGTGTGTGAGTGTGTGTGTGTGTGCGTGTGCGTGTTCCCTTAACTGTTGTCCTTTTCTCTTTTTCTCTTCTCTCTACCTACCCACAATCTGTCCATCCTGCTCCTCCTCCTATTCTAAAAGTGTAGTGCAGTAGGCAGCAGGAGCCTCATTTATCAGTATTATTAAAGAAGGACTGAAACGTGACGCCAAAGACCTCCTATACTCCTCTGCTGGCAAGACATTTACTGTACAGCCACTAGAAATGTTACTGTAAATATCCTGGTCTTCTCCAGGAATGCATCATTTCCAGGACTTCAGGAAGGCCTCTTCACGTTCTGCCTACTTCATGAAATGTAGAAAGGAAAGGACCACAGAAGGGTCCCCATCTGCTTCTTCTTATTGGAAACATGTTTATATGTAATAAATACAGTTATAAAGCAGGATGTTTGACAGCAGCATGGAGATATAAATATCAAAACGCAGTACGGTTGTATTGTAGAGATTTTTACAGAAAAATGTACAGGGTCATAGTCCTTTGAGCCCTGAGAGCCTTTGAGGTTTGTCTTTATAGTGCACTACAGTGGGGCATATTGAGTCATTTGAGACAAGGCCATGCCCATGCTTCAATACGTTTAGCGTGCATTTAGGACAAGAGCCCAATTACCCAGAGTGGCTGATTATGATGGGGTAGGCTAAATTATGACCCCGGCCTCCCTCCCTCCTTCCCTTCCAACCTCCCTCCCTCTCTCCTTCCCTTACTCACTAACTCACTTGAATTATTACAGAGTTGAAGCAGTGATGTAGTACTCAAGCTAGGAGCACACAGCTGTTATGGTGTAATATATATTTCATTACAGTACTAATGTCCGCTATTAGCACCTATTCCCTAAAGACTCATACAAAACGCAGATGGGATGAAAGGAAAAGAAGGAGGGGGGTATTTTTCTTTTTTTCCCCCAAAAAGCTCCAAACCCAATAACAAGCATATGTATTGTATCATGATTGTATACAAGCCCCAGATTTCTATTCACCAATGCACTTTTTTACCATCACAAAAACACAAACTCTTCAGCCACATGAAGCCCAATATATTTTGTGTATCGTTCACTTCTGCTTAATTATTAGGAAATTCATTTCACGTTATCAAACACAACACTGAGCGAAGGGCAAAGAGTGTATAAATTTGCACACCTGTACACCTGCTGTAAAATATATATACTGTATATTTATACACACTCACACACACATATATAAACACATACATATGGATGTGTTGTACTGTAAGTCACTGAGTCCTGAATTGTGTATACTGTTTAGATTTTTTTTTAAGTCTTAAGTTGTAAAATGTATTTACTGTGAGGCACTTATTTATTTTTTTTATAAGTTATTATCTTTGCTAATTTATTTTTGCCTGATTTTTTCGTCTCACAGAAGGAATGTACAGAAGTGCACAAGTTTGACCAAAAATGTTATCTAATGTTTTCCTCATGCTAGTGAGTTATTTTCATGACTTGTATGTCAGAGTGAATGTAAAAAAAAAAAAAAAAGTGTGAGAAGCTACCAAAAACTATTAAGGTCTCTAACAGTGAACGACAGCTAATAGCTTTGTGTTAGCATGCTCTCAGCTAAATGCTTAGCTAGGCGCTTTCATTCGGTTTAGCTATGTAAAATATTTTCTATCTATTTTTTTTCTTGCGGGCATGTTTTAATAGGGCTTATGACAGTTGAATACAGCTGGGGAAGAAAAGTCTGTGTATTGTACAGGAATACAATGAATAATATGAGGAATGAAAGCTAGCCTGCGCTAATCTCACTATTTGTAATGTATAGTGGAACGGAAAACTGTGAGTACATACAGGATTAAAAAAAAACTAATAAAAAAAAACTTGAGTTGTGATTGGACAGAACTTTTCAGCCTGTCTGCTCTAATCTTTAAATGTCTATAAGCTACTGTTCAACACGACCTGTATGACAAAGAGGTAGCCATTCGTTTATGTGAGGGGAAATGGCGGCCATGTTGCTTTTTCAAAAGCAGAGCTTAAGATCTACACATGGCTGAAGATGTTTCAGGAAAAAAGTATACTTCATGTATGTGTATGTGTGTGTGTGTGTGGCTTGGTTTAGACACACTCAGTCACACATATCCTTTAATAAAAAAGGAGCAATTTTTTTTTTTTTTATTTTAGCAGGTCTGTTTATAGAATCAGCTGATGGTGTCAGACTCCATTCCTGTTGGACCACAGCTTAAAGAGATGCGTCTATTCCCTCTACTAATTATCAGATGAGTGAATTAGATGTGTTAAGTGTGAGGTAAAAAAAAGCTGTGGCTCTACGGGACCTGGTGTGAACAGCTACACGCTCAAGAGCAAGAAACCTCATCAACAGTGACCTTACTGTTACCATACGATCAAATGCGTTCAATGACGTTGAGGCAATCATGATACATTGTATTTAATAAAAGTGTCATGCCTTACCAAATTTGTGTGTGTGTGTGTGTTCAGTTACAGTAAATCACTTGAGTCAATACACGTCTGTGCTGAAGGCCTAAATGACATGGCTGGAGCCTATTGACTGAAAATCACACAACGGCTTGACTGACAGCTTTGTTCTTTATGTATTATTGACTGGTGACCGAAAGCAGTGGATTAAAAAGACTAACCTAATGTTCAGTCTTTTAGATATATGACTGTCAGTGTAACTGAGCATCAGTTAAAATACACAGAAATGTCTTTAACGGCAAAGTAAAGAAAATGAATACTTATCTAAGTTTGGGTATTATGTGAAAAATGTACAGTATAACTCAAAAAGTGTGACTAGCTGAGCGAGCATGATCAGAATTGAAGGACTGTTAAACAGCACCAAAATGAAACAGGTGACACAACAGCTAGAGAACAGACAACGCAACCACAGAACCCATTCACATGGACCTGAACGAGCAGGCGATTACTGGACAACACATGTGCATGCGGGTTGCTGACTAGCACATGTTAGTCTAAAAGATTACAAGAAACAGCAATCTTGCAGGATTGAAAAGAGTTTATAAGCATCAGCCTATCTACTATTGCTTTAATTCACGATTCATTTTATTTTTTATTAAAAGCATTAATACGGTGTTATTTTAATATATCACTTTATACGACATAGAAATACAAAAAACCCACTGAACCTGGTTTATTTTAAATAAATAAATAATTAAATAAATAAATCCTTTATACTATATGTAATATTGTGCAAAAGTCTTTTAAGGAGCCACCCCTTATTTATTCATATTAAATGTATTTAAATGATGATTAAATAAATAGGAACAAATGTTTTACCATAACAGGCTACAATGTATCTAAAAATACAATTTTAAATTTGGGTGTTTATGTACCAACCTCAGCAACAACCTCATTTTCCCTTCTCGCCTGTTCCAACCACTCAGCGTTCAGCATCACCAGTATTCAGTAATCACCGGCCTGATCATCTGTCATCATCTGCATCTGTTTCTCACTGGTTCATGCCTGGCTTGAAAGATTTATAGGTATCTGTGTGTCTTAACAAACAAACAAAAAAAGCATTTCTTTAAAACTGCTCAGGTACAGAGGTCTGAAAATGAGAGACAAAACCTTGCCAAAAATCCAAGGCAAAAAAATACAAGAAATTAAAAATACAAGAAAGGCTGGCTCTTTGGAAGTAAAATATGATATGAAGCTTGCTACACATGTTTGCAGTTCTTATAGACTTCAATTAAAAAAAAAACTCATCTGATTTAAATTTACATCAGAAATCATGATTTTTATCTGGAATTTATATTTGTTTAGAATTCCTGTGAACTCAACTATTAAATTCAAATTCAAATTTTATTTGTCACTTTTTATTACCTAACAACTGGACTCTTACATACATACTAATATAAAATTGGAGAAAAACTAATCACATGTTTTGAATTTTTAAGGTTTTTTTTTGCTTGTGACACAGTATATTTTTAAGTAACTTAAACTAATGAAGAATGAGTGGGAATAAAGGGAAAACTGTCCCAGAGCAAAAGTGATCGCTTGTGATGTCCAATTACACTGGTATGGGTATAAATGAATGATGTATGTAAAATTCAAATATACGTTAAAATGTGACCTAAATCGATCAATGTCAATATATAGAATAGAAATAACTATATAGAAAGAAAAAACTATGTATAATATCTTGATGTTTCAGCTTGTAACAACTTTTTAAAAATGTTTTATGAAAACGTAATTTGTACAGACTACAGTAAAACCCACTAAAATCCTAGTAGAATATAAGATTAATACAAACTATTTTGCAAAAACATACTGAAATAACATTTTACAGTTGGAAATGTGTTATTCTGATGACGCTAACACTGTGTAATGTATCCTTTAAAACACATAGCAACAGTCTGAACAATATCATTCATTCACTCAGTTATTCAATGTCTTCAAGGTTCCAGAATATTACTATAGTATACCCCAGATGTAAACCTGCTATAATATTTGGTGTACTGATGTTGAAGATCACTGCTGGCTAACATCCAGACTCCAAGCTTTGACAAAGTGTTTAGAATAATAAAGAACATAACCGACCATGCGAAGTCTTTTAAACGCAAAAACCCGGTGACATTTGTCTGCATTTCCTCTCTGACCAGTCAGACAGGTGTTTAAGATGATCTGTTCAAGAACAATTCATAAAAAAAACACAGTTCATTTCTAGAACTTGAACAGCAAGATAGCAATAAATACTTCCTGTTTTTGGAAAAAAAAAAAAAAAACATTACAGCATGTATAGAACACGAGTATGTGATACACATGATGTCTTTTCATAAACATAGTACTTATAGATAGTGCTAATGGTACTATAAATAGTATTTATATGAAGTTAGTTTCATTAGCATTAACATTTATCTTTTAGTAGACCGCAAGATTTACATTTTGTTTTAATTTTTTTAAAGAACACTTCACATTTTATGGGTTTATAGTTACTGTTGAAAGCAGCACAGTGATGAAGTGCCACCTCTAGAGTCCAGGTTCGAATTCCTTCTTGGGTTTGAGGTGTTTTTTTTTTTTATTTCCTCCCCCAATACAAAGACCATTGTTAAAAGTGCTTTATAAATAAAATGTAATCGAATTGAATATGCAGATGAGGCTTATGGCTGTTCCATAATTGCTTTGGTGTGTGAATGAGTGTATGAGTATGTGTGTGTCCTGCAATGGGTTAGCACCCTGTCCAGGGTGTACCCTTCCTCGTGCCCCAAGTCTACTGGGATAGGCTCCAAGCCCCCCCGTAACTCTTTATACAGGATAACGCGGTATAGAAGATGAGTGATTGAGTGAGTTACTGTTGTGGAATATCTGTAAAAACCAGTTATTATAACCACCAGCTATAAACAGTCATTCCATCACCAGCCACTCTTTTTCCCCTGCCTAATATATATTATATATGTAAACCATTAAGCTTGTCATTTTACGGAGCAAGTCATCTGTTCCTAAATACTTTTCTGTGCTGACCGTTACAAGGCACTGACACCAGAAACTCTTTGTAAGCTGTTATCATGAGAAATATTACTGTATTAGAAAGAGTGCATTAATATGAAATTTTAGATTTTCTTAGAGCTAGCATTACTGCCAGCTGTATGAGATTAATCAAAAGCAAGAATTCAACAGTGCTGTACGGTTATAATAACTATAATAAGAGTTTACAACTGTAGTGCATCATTTTTGTCAAATTATTATTAGAAAATAGTGTAATTTTGCTCATTGTGTGCAAGATACAAGGCTGGTGATATATATAATTAGCCAACAAACTCATCTAGATGAAGTAGAAAAAAAAGAGTGAGTGTACTGATCAATCAGACGATCAATGAGGTTGTTTTGACACTGTACATTAAGCCCTAAGTAATTGCCAGAGGGCTAAATGCTTTTAAAAAACACAGCCAATGGCCCTCTGTTGTTTTCCCTGAATGTAGAGCTGAATTCTCTGTGGAGCAGTAAGTGTTTATGTGTGTTTCTTTGTGTGTGTGTGTGTGTGTGTGTGCATGTGTGTTTGAGATTGAGATGAACAAATCCTACACCCATCTTAGTTACAAATTTCGCTAATGAAATCACAAAATACACAGCTTACAAATGTTAACCATCCATTAATACACTGATAGTAATTGGTATCCAAGGCTTTTAGGTTGTGATTAGCATGTGTCACAGCGAGGGAAGGTGAACAAGGTCAGTGTGTTTGCAGGCGAGGACGGAAGAGCTGAAAGGAACCAGAGGGGAAAACATAAAAAGCTTTGTTCCTTTCAAAAAAAAAAAAAGGTCTCTCATGAAAATTTAAAGAGGAGAGCTGGCTGCTGCTCTTAACGGCAACACATCCCAGTTTTTAACTCGGCCAACTCTGAGGCGTTACTGTGAAGCTGCGGGCAGCCTGGAGCTTGTGGTCAGTGGTAATGTTTAACAGCAATAAATACAGATTAAATGGTGAACTCTAGGGTTTATGTATAAGGAAAAAAAGCATCTAGAGGGTATTTCCCTGACCACAAAGAGGCCTCCTAATGATAAGGGGTGACAAACTGTTGTCCTGCAATTTAAAACATACAGTAATCAACAGCACATCCTGGAAATACAAATATTAAAAAAATTATTATTATTATTATTTTTTTTTAAACAACATTAAAACCATAAACATTAAAAGCACTAAGGTTCTGGGTTCCTTTTGTGTGGCTCCACATGGCCTCTGAGGGATTTGCGGTGGTTTCTGGCACCAGGCCATTGGCAGCAGATCCTTTCTGTGCTGTGAGTTGCGGGGTGTCTGTGGATCAGACTTGTTTGTTTGGTGCATCCCATGGGTTCTCGATCTATTTGGGATCTGAGGAATTTGGTGGCCGGGTCGGAGGCCGTGGGCATTTTGCCTACCAGACCAAGTGCACTGCAGACTGGTGCGCATTGGGTGTTCTGGTGCCTTTCTATCCAGCCTTGACTTTTTCTTCAATTTGTGACTTTTCTGTGGGATTGAACTGAATGGGCTGGCCTTGCACATGATTCTATCACCAGTTTGCTGGTAATCAATGCTGTTCAGTTTACCTGGTGGTGGTGTTGATGCTATGGCTGATCGGTGTAACTGTGAATATGGGAAAAGGTGTCTGAAAGTTCAGGGTTTCAAATTTATCCACAAGGGGACAATGGGAAGTAGTAGCTTCCCATTAGTAAATTTCAAATGTCAGACAATCACATTTGGCCTTTTTAAGCAATAACCCTAAAGTTAGAATAGATTCTATCTCTTTTCTTCTTAAGACTACAAGAGTACGAGTGATCATTTAAGCACATATCCCTTAATTGAGAAACATAAAGAACTCAGAATTACTTGATTGTCATATCATACGATTGACATGGTATGACTTTCTCTCATGTCTTTTTCATTGTGAGATTTAATTTTACAGGTTATTTGTTAAGGGAACTTATGTAGTTAGTGATTATAGTACTATTAGAATGGTCAAGTAAACAGGTTTTCGTTCTTTCATAGCACCATCAAATGTGAATATTCCAGATTGTGGTCATTGAACATGCATTACTGATGCAGTAAATCAAGACTAGGATGAAAAACCCAGGAGTAGTTCTTTACCTATCAGCTGCGTACAGTATATGCTGACTTAGGACAAAAATGTCTAGTACATGTGGTATTATTTTAAGCACTGCGGCGACATAAGAAATCATACATGCCATGACTGCATTAAATCTTTATCAGCTTTATGTTTCACTGGATATCCTACAATGTCATGACTCCCTGTAGCCTTAGATTCCTGATAGCTTCAAAAAGCTGAGTAGGCCTTTCTGTCATTAGCCCTATCCAGTGTCCATGCTCAATATGTTAACTAAGCTTAAGAACACAGGATCTCGTTTTATCGACGGGGGTCACGAAAGTAGGTTTCCTTTCCTGTATACTCCTATTTTTCAGCCACACCTCTGCCATCTCACACCTACAGCCACACCTACCCATTTCTTTAACCAAAGTGTTTCTCAAGGCCAAACCTTTACCACACAAGCACACACACACACACACATATACATGCCCACATTTGTTAGTCCCCCCACCACCCACCCATCATCTTAACACATTAATAATTCAGGGTACGGATAATCAGTCAATAATCCTTTTTCTTTGACACTCGTCCATAAAGACTCGGGATATGCTGACTGCCTTCAGCTGTTTGTAAGATATATATTTTAAAATAATTTATAAAAGTTTGTAATAAGACTTACATAGTAACATGTGTTCAAGTCAATCCGGGACTAACAGAACACAGTTATGAGAGTAAAAGTTCCCTTTATTTCTCTATATAATCCTCTTCTACACTAATGCACTTATCCCAGTGTATCACTACTGCTTGGATACCATCAAGATAGAAAGTGTTCTCAAGACACTGGAGCCATGATCGGACGAATGTTCCCGGGAGTTATTGCAGTGGGCTTTAGGCTACCTCAGCTGACGTACGGTCGTCTTTAAAATGTTTGCACCATTCATATGTTTTACTGCGGCTCATCATTGTACTTTGCTTCCAGACTTCTGTAAATGTCAATCGGTTTTACACTTTCATTCATGAGAATTGTCATCAATCCCAGTTTGATCTGAGTGCCCCTTGTAGTAATCATGCATCCATTAGCTGATAATTGCAAAGCATAAAAGAAAAAAAAAAAGTCCTTCAGTTCAGTGTAAGGGGGCACATCATTTTGAATGCCTGGTAAAAATCCTACATCAAGACGCTAATAATTTCTACAACAACAGTAAAGAATAAAACACAACAGGGCAAGCTTTTCTCAAAAAAAAAAAAAAAATCAACAACAAGGCGGCGTGTTGTGGACATTCTGAAGTGGAGTTATTGTTACTTTTTTCAGCATGTCCTGAACTTTTTTTCTCTTTGTATAGCAAAGCAATTTGAGATTATTTTATGGTCAAAGTTTTTACACTTTACTTAAAAACATTTAAAGTAAATAGTAGTTCTCTCACCAACCTTTTTTTTCTCTCTTATTCTTGAAAATAATAAGACAAAAAAAAAATGAAGCATGTCATGTTAGTGAGTAATTGAATCAAGCAAAACCCCAAAGGAAAAATATGATTCCTGTTTTAAACCCTGCCGGTGAAGGCTCCTTCCACAAATGTTGGATGTACATCTTCCTGCAGAAAGTTTCACATTTCTAGTCATTTATTATAAGCCTCAGATTATTGTGGAACCTCTGGCAAATGAGTGCCTTTGTAACTTGGGAAAAATGTGCATTATTATACATTTATGATTGAGGACATGCAAATGTAAATACTGTCAGAAGTACTGTTATAGAAAATTAGTGCACACCGAGAACCTGTGGTATGGCATGAACCCATTAAAACGTAATCCAAAATAAATTTAGAATATACAGTATACGATTTAATGGACCTGCTACTGACAGCTTCCTGCCAGATACCACAGCATACCTTCAGAGGTCTAGTGGAGTCCATGCCTCGAGAGGACTGGGCTGTTTTGACAGTAAAATGGGACCTACACAATATTAGGCAGGTGGTCATAATGTTATGGCTGATCAGTGTATGTCCAAATGTAAAAACACAGACATTAGATTAGCATAACCGTTTCAATTGGAAATGTAAGCAACAAGATGCTGATACAAGTTACTTGTGGTAGGTTGTGAAGGTTCATTTAATTATACTCTGGTTTCTTAAATATTACTGCAATATTGCCTCAAATATCAACCCACAGAGCTCTTTAACTGATATAACAGGAGAAAAAAAATCCTGCACAGGAAAAAGAATGAAAGAAAGAAAGAAAGAAAGAAAGAAAGAAAGAAATCTAGGTGATTCATACAGTATACTTTCAGGTCATTTTTCAATTGCTAGAAAACTGGTTACATGTAAAAGTAACCTGGGCCCCTTCCAATCACTAGTCCAATAGCTTAACCACTGAGCTATCCCTGACCCAAAAAGCATGATGGGTGGTCCATGGTTTTATGGTTTTTGGGGTTGAATGCCTCAACTTTACTCTTCCAGACCTGCCCCTGATTCCTGGTTTATCTCATTATACATCTGAGCAGTTGAGGGTTAAGGGCCTTGCTCAAAGACCCAACAGTGGCAACTTGATGGTGCTGGGGGATAAACCTGGGACCTTCCAATCTGTAATCCAATGGTTTAACCACTGAGCTATCCCTGCCCAAATGCTGATTAGGGGTAGGTAATGTGCACGTGAGACACGTGACATCAGTTGACCGCATCATTTCGAACTGCTGCTTACCCACTGTTGGTAGGAAAGTGTCTTCCGCCTCACAGACGTCCATGATTGGCTAATCATGTGCAATCTGCTCTCTAGAGTCAGACTACACATAACTATAACATCACCCAGGAACTGAACTTGTGATTTCCGGATGACAACATGTTTCAGTTGCACCACCTGAGAGACCCAACAATCATAATCTAATATAAACTGACTATATTTTCATGTACTGTACCAGATGTCCACTGAAAGACATTGCAATGAAGGTTACATTGAACCAGATCTGCACTTACCCACAATGCAACAGTATGTATATAATTTCAGTTAACAGACCTTAGAAATCTTTCTAATTTTGTGTGGACATCAAATTTGCATTTGTAGTATATTAGTAGTAGTATAGCAGTGCTCATATGGAAGCATTTGGATGAAAACAAAGATCAGTGTGCACATAAATATAGCTCTCTGTGTGCATTTGGATAATAGCTTTGAGTGTATATGTGTGTGTGTGATAGAGCTAGATGAGTACTAGTGTCTGTCTCTCCTGGCGTCTGGTATCTCTGACTCGGACTCCACTTTAATCTCACTAGGGCGTCAGACATCAGCGGCAGGTCAATGAGAAGGGATAATAAAAGAAAATAGACAGAGTGTGTATGTGTTATAAAGCTGTCATAAAGTTAATTCAGTCTTTGTGAACAAAGTCTAATTTTTGAATGAATATGTAGGGAATCAAGCATGACGAGGTGTGCT
>JAOVVB010000036.1:4409739-4431994 GCA_028570985.1 Heterobranchus longifilis
GCGTGTGTGTGGACCCCCTGAAATAGCAGTGGCCACCCCCTGGCCACCCCATGTAAAAAATTCTAGCTCCGCCACTGAATTGCAAGTAAATTACAAACTGCATGTAATGTTGTAAAATATGAATAAAACAGTATTAGTGTCACGGTTAGACACCAGAGGGCGCCATGCTCCCGGACTCCATTTTGATTTCTTTTGTGTTTTGAGTATTTGTATTAAACTTCATTTCCCAGAGTGCATCTCGGTCAGGTGATGGGAGCACACCTGAACCGAGGTTAGCTAATTACTTTAGTTATAAATAGTCTGTCTCAGTTGAGTTTCCTTGTCTGGCATCTGTTGTGTTTCAAGTGCTGTTTTTGTAATCTGTAAATTCTCCATGTCTCGGTGTCATGCCATCTTTGTTAACTTCCTAGTCAGGTGTAGCTCTTAGTTAGGTTTACCTCCTAGTCTCATTGTGCTCCGTGGCTTGTCTAGCCACTTATCTTGTTTAGCTCTGTGTCCTGATTAGCCTATGTTATGTGTTGCTCTTGATAGGTCTAGCTCTTATGTTTAGTTCGTGTTATGTTTATATCCTGTTTGTTTAGTTTCAATGGTTGTTGTGATTTCTGTTGTTTAGCTTAGCTTGGTTAGCTTAGCTATGTCTAGCCCTTGTTATGTTCAGTTTAACCAAAGTGCCATCTAGTTCCAGTCTTAGCTTTGTCTTATTCCCTGTCTTATAATCTTTAATAAAGTTAAATGCTGAAGCAAACATGATTTTGTTTTAGTCTATTCATACTCGGCGAATATTTGTTGATATTTTATTTTAAACTTAGAATATCAGCCTAAAAATATCACCATAGGAGCACAGCTCCGGCTCCGGAGCACCCTTGCCGCAGGTTGGCGACCCCCGATCTAGGCTATATATTTAAATATATGCATATATATTAAAAGAAAGATTGACACAAACATAATAAAACTCGACCTAAATCCAATCTAGTGGTTTTTTCAAACTAATGTGTATGAAGGCTGCTGTCCCGCACGCACCCGACTTTGCAACCAATCTGAAGCGCTGCTATTTTAATGTTATGACTTTTAATAGCTTTTGTTTTTTGTTTTTTTACAATAAAACCTCACAATATAAAGTTATGATATTAAAAACTGAAAATATTACAGTAAATATGATTTCCACACGTTTACTTTATTAGTTTGTTTTAATCTGCGCCTGAGAACTGCCACCTGAAACATGACTGCCACCTACTGGTCTGAGACATGGCGTCTCTTGAAATCTCGCGCACTGCCGCGAGTCGCCATGAGATTCCTGTCCCTCTGACGCACATTTTTTACTGCCCCATCTGTAAATAACGTCACGTCGCACGTCACCTAAGCATTTCACTGCATATCATACTGTCTACTAGACTAGCATAATTTATGGTTGTGTACGTGATAAAATTTGGCAGCATATTTGGTCGATGAGGCATTCTGTGTTTTCGAAGCTGTTGAGCAGATCGATTTTTGTAAACGACATCGATATGCCAGGGCAAAACTGCTGCATCAAACACTGTCATAGCAGGTCACATGATCATTTAGGAATGTCACAGGGTTTTACCCTGTGGCGGGCGTTTGGCCAAATTTTTTCACTCCTTGCTTACTCCAAAGGAGGAGGCATCCCCTTCTGCAGAGTTCATTCAGGGTTTAGAGCCTATCGTTGTGCGGAGAACGGTCAAGGTGAAAGCGGCATGTGGGTGAAGCGATGCCACACTCCAAGGACTACAAAGCCATGTAAACTAACCATTGCCATTTGATCACCACATGGGAAAGGGAGGACAAAGGATTGTGTGCGCTGCCACAGCACTTTCATCTACAGCAAGCACCAGCTTTCACAATCTAGCTGCCAACAAAGAAAAGGCACTGTGTTTACCATTAAGGTGCCCGTTCCCAGTTGGGGGAAGCCACCCATACCTCAGAAGTCACAAGGGCTCACACTGAGGCTGCAAAAATGGATGGCTTGGCAGGGCCAGCTCGCCGCTACAGTGAATGGAGGTAAGCTGTGTTAAAAGCCTGTAGGAGCCACTGCCCAGGAGAATCCACTCTGCTGCTCTAAATCTGCCAAGATGGACCATTATTTACACGTGATTTGCATTTGAGCAGGGACCTTGCACCCCAGGGACTTCAAAAAGGTGAGCCTGCAACCCTGTTTTTACACCAGCTTGAGCATGCTACGCTGTCATCACACCAGCCTGAGCACATAATACCGTCCTTTCTAAGCTCCTTTTATCTGAGTGCAACAATTGTATCTCTTCGAGTTCGGTGAATAAAGGTGAATAACGGTGAGCTGCCGTGCCACCTATTAGAGCTCTTTGGATAAAGGCGAGTGGGCTGTGTGCCGCTATGTCCCCTTTTTGAGCTCATTTTGCAAAGTTCACAAAAGCGGACGAACTGAGCACTGCGAACGCACATATTAGAGCTCACAGCACAAAGGCGGATGGACTGAACATCATCTACTTACCAGACAGAGCTCATGACAACAGTGGACTGAAAAAGTGGAGACTGAATATAGCTAATGTACCTGTTTAAGCTGACGGTACAAAGGCGGACAGACTGAAAACTGCCCGAAACCCTTCAGAGCTCATGGCACAAAGGCAGACGTATGGGACACTGCTGATGTATCTGCATAAAGATCGAAGCTACATGTAAGAAGGGCGAAGCCCGGCAGCCCCGGAACTTCAAAGGCAGAAGCGTCGAATGACGCCGTTTAGCCGCTGCGTTGGACGAAGCTAAGAAAAGGCCTGTACGAGCTGCCGCAGCACTTTTCATGCCTGCCAAGTATTAGCCTGCGAACCAGCCACAAGAAACATAAAGGCTGTAGTCATCGCCATTACAGCCCCCGCTCCCAGCTGGGAAAGCCACCCAGTCGAGGAACATCATGAAGAGGCCGCACCAACAGAGTGCTGGGCGGGGCCCGCTGACCCCGTCCATGAAGCTGCGTTAAACTGTTGGCAGAAGCCGCTGCCCATATGGGTGCACCCTGTCACTCCTTCACTGCCAACACTTGCATCATGCCTTTTTTGTCGAAAGCTGTGACACATAAGTTCTGAAAGCTTGTATCAAGCAGAAGAGGCGTGTTTAAATGAAGCCTTGCTTCGAGGTGTGTGAGAGTCACATGACCAATGACAAACGAAGCGCCGTGTTTGTCGGAATCACGTGACCGACTCGTTCTGTGCTTAAGTAAAAGGCTTGTGCACTACAGTTAATTTTCAAAGATTCAGAGATGTTGATTATGTACATAAACATTTCCTTGAACAGTGCAGCTGCATCTACATATTAATTGTGCTGCTTGCAATGTTACGATCTAGTTGCTACACAAACTATGTCCACTAGATGGCAGTACAACAAGCCCTTGAATGAAGCTTCATGAAATTAAACTTTTGGAGACTTTATTAGCTGGGAACCCTCGATTCTTCCTCACTGTCCAGAACATTCTGAAGAGCTTCCTCAGCTGTACAGCGTGTGCCATTTTCCAAACACGCAGAAAACTCACTGAATCTGAGTGTGTGTGTGGGCGGATGTTGAGGGCGTGTTCTTGTATATAGATTACCCAGACTGTTTTCCCTGTGAATCGTGTGTGGGCGTGCCCTGTCTCAAGTCATTATCAGATAATGAAGTGCTACAGAAATTCTGTGCGCCTCCTTGGATTCATACAGATTACATAAACTGAGAATGTTTGTGGCCATACATGAACAAAAGACCTTTTACAAATTCAAACGATGTACTACAGTACAGTTATGTTTATGATCAAACATGTGTCTTACTGAGGAGCAGGTCATGTGACTCTCAGAGAGATGATCTTACCTCAGTGTCTCCAGGTTACAGTAAGGATTCTCCAGTACAGCACAGAGAAATTTTACTTCTGAGTCTCCTAATTTTTTATGGGACAGATCCAGTTCTCTCAGGTGTGAGGGTTGTGATCTTAGAACTGAAGTCAGAGCAGCACAGCCTCCATCTGAGACACCACACCAGTACAACCTGTAGAAAGACACAATGACACACTCTTCATCACCAGATTTTCATCTTCATATGAGACTTACTTTAAAACTGATATAAAATTGTTATTATTCAGAATGACATCACCTGTTCATTCAAATTAACAATATAATTTAAAAATTATCATACTGAGTCTTATTAATTTTTCTCTCAGCAGATGTGTGTATATCTACACTAGCATAAGGATGAGTCTTTTTTTTTTTTTTTGGATTTTTCCCCCATTTTCTCTCTAATTTAGTCGTGTCCAATTCCTCCCCACCAGAAGGGGGCTCCCACATTAAGATTACTACTACCACTCAGTCGGGAGGGCCGAAGACTATCACGTTTTTCCTCCGAACCACGTGACGCTAGCCGACCACATTTTTTCGAACTGCTCGCTCAGGCACTGTTGAGGGCGGCATAACACACTAGCCGCTATCCGCTCCTTCCGCTTGCGTGAGCTCATGCCCCTGATTGGCTGTAGAGCCGTAATTAATGTGGGAGCACTAAGTACCTCTCATCCCTCCCCTCTGAGAGAGCTCGGGCAATTAGCTCTCTCTAGACCTCCGCTGCGAGAGGTTACAGCATCACCCGGGAAACGAACTCGCGATCTAGATGGAGAAATTCAAGGACATGTGCTAGCCATCAAGAGTGAGTCAATTATTTGCAAATCAGCCATGGCGTTGCCAATGAAATAACTCACGACAGACAGGTTCGTGCGAGATGCGTATCAAAACAACTCACTGAAGGGCTTTGGATATCGGCCAACAGAATTTGGACAGATACTCTAAGGAAGGTGAAGTTTCCTTACAAGACATGGTTTCACCACTACGAGCCTGAGTACGGAACGGAAACATCCTCAATCACCAACCGAGAAAAAGTTCAAAAGTCAAACATCAGCTGGAAAATTGATGTTTACAGTTTTCTGGGATTCTCAAGAGCCAATATTGGAACATTATCAGGTAAAAGGTTCAACAATCAACAGCGCTCGCTACAGTGAGACGCTTATTAAAGAGCTGAAGCCTAAACTTCGGATAAAACACAGATGACTGCTATCCAAGTGCGTCGTGATCTTGCATGATGACGCACATCTGAACACTTCTGCCCTCGGTGTCGTCATTCTGCAAACACTTAGTTTGAGGTGTTAAAGCGTCCTCCCTATAGTCCTGATCTGGAGTCCGCGTGTTGACAGATGGACAAAGTGTATTAAAACATTACATCATGTAAAAATGATGTATTTGAATTGAATTGAATCATTTTTGACGACATAGAAAAACCCAAAATTGAAAATCGGGCTCCGTCTCACCAGAGGTGTTCTCCCGATAGCGCTGAGGTACTGCAGCAGACTCTTGGTGTGGTAGATGGTGGGGTGAAGCTCCGCACTGGGGTTCTGCCACTGTCTGTTCAGATCCTCGCCGCTCAGAGAACATCTGTGACTATACACACGCACACACACGAGCTTAGAGCAAGCGACAGTGAGGGATGGTATAAAAAAAGTGAATGGATGCTGAATAGCATGTACGTGTGTGTGTGCACGTGTACATACCTGCCGTTGATAACTCCGTCCGGGTTGAGCATAGGGATGATTTTGAAGATGTAGCTCTCTCGGAGGCTTTGTGCCAGAGGGCTGGAGCTCATCAGGAACTCCAGCGTGCCCTTCATCACCCAGCTGGCGTTAGTCTCTCCGGGGTGAACGCGTGCCGAGAGAAACACAAGCGGCCGGTTCTCTGCACACACACACCAGTTCGCAGTTCAGCACATACATTTTTACATATCACGACAAACGATATTTGGGAATGTTGTAGGTTCCTCACAAAGATAATAAGTCGATCACGTGTGTGTGTATGTGTTTACGTGAGAGTCGTACTGAATTGGCAGACGTGGTCGTTACTGGAGGACTCCGGCATGGCTGTGATGGTCAGCAGGGGGCAGTCGTTTCCTCCAAGCGTCTTGCAGAGCTGCTGCTGTCTGTAGTAGGTGTTAGGAGTGCACAGAGCATGCAGCTTCTGGAGATGCATCTGACACACACACACACACACACACATCAGTTCACAACAGATCAGATCAGAGAGTCCACATACAGTGAACAGAAATCGACTCGAGGACAGGAGGTTGAGCCGTACCATACCTTCAGGGTCGAGTAGGTGTACGGGTAATGATAGGCAAAGTAACAGACGTCGTCCTTGTGATGAAAGCTCAAGGTAAAGGTGATGGTGTAATAGGATTTGCCCTTCTGACCTCCGGCGGCGATGGAGCTTCGTGAGAAATGGTTCCTGTGGAGACAGGAAATAGATCAGCCTGTAGAAATGAGATATTGTCATTATTCGTGTCACACAGTGCGGCAGGATGTGATAGATGATAGAATAATACACCTACGAATTAAAAAGTCATTGCCCTTTTCAGACATTTCAGACACGGTAAATGGCGCTTTGTAAGCAGGGAGAAGAAGAAGAAGAATGCCAACACAAACACGCGCATGAATAAGCCTGGCAGGTCGGAGTTTGTTGATAGTGAGTTCAGTCTTGCGTGACCTTGTTGCTCTTTTCTCCTCTGGGATTGTACAAGGCGAGGTGTTTTCACAACAAGTTTTTCCTCAGCTAGACATTGGCAGGTTTTATGTGCAGTCAGTGATTTCATACAGAAACAGTGCTTAAAGAAGTCTAAAGGAGGGTTTTATTCCTCTGACATTACTGCAATTTACTTTTTTTTATTATTTATTAAAGATGTTTATATTACCTCAAAGTATCATCATAAATATACGAGGGGCGTTCAAGTCAAACCGGGACTTGTAATGAAATTTCTCGTAAATGGCATAAAAATGATTGCCTCGTTCATTGGCTGGCATAAAAATGATGGACACTGACACCCTGATACTTTAAAATCTACGCATAACTCGTCGCCAACTTGTGTAGTAACTGTGTACACAATCTTTCACAAACACCACTTGCACATTACAGGAACTCGGCATGTTCGTGCAATTAAAGGAGTTCCTGAAAGGCCGGAGTTTCAAATGTGAAGCAGGGAGTGTGATCGTAGCTCTAGTGCACTGAGGAAACGTTCTTCCTTGATGGTATCCAAGCACTAGTGAAACACTGGGATAAGTGCATTAGTGTTGCAGGGGATTCTATAGGGAAATAAAGGGAGTTTTTTAATCTCATATATGAAAAGTCTCGGTTTGACTTGAACGCCTCTGGTTTAAACATTTTCATGGCTGAATGAACATTGATTAATATATTTATTAAACAATGATTAATATATTTATTTAGTTAAAAAGGTTTGCATAACGTGAAAAATCCTGTCAAAATAACAAGTTAATTATTATTTTTTTAAGTAAGGTAAAAAAAATAAATAAAAAAATATTATATTAACGTTTACCAAATCCGTACGTAGTGACCTGATCAGGGATCATTATACCATTTACGATGTAACGGAGTTCAAAAAGTAGAGGACATTACTTTGAAACATGGTGATCATGTGATCATGGTGATTTGAAACATTTTCACATTCTGCATATGAATTTGCGTCAATTAATCTTCGGCAATACTTTGAGTATTTCTATGCCATGTTTTTCCCCCAAGAAAGCAGAAAAGCACAGATGCGTCTTTTCTGAAAGACTTTTTCCTAATGGAAAACTTGCTGAGCGTTACAAGAATAACCTTTAATCAGTCAGTGATCTGAGATTAATCTAATCGTAACATGGCATTTTTGAAATCTTAAATTAAAGTTACATTTCTCTACTTTATTGCCCATTCTCTGTTAACATCCAATGGAAATGAACTGAATACTTGAGCAGAACCTACTTGTAGTAGCAGATATCAGATCCGGTACGAACCCAGCGAGGGTTCCCGCCAATCGCTTCCTGTACCGAGTACATGAGTGGCTGCATTCCTGCAACAAGAACACACAGATCTTCTAATTATGTCACCGACAGACTTGTACACAATCAGTACAGATACTCCGACACAATAATATGAGGAGTGTTTAAGTCTTTATTCATTCCCAATTTGAAAAGTCCCAGTTTGACTTGAATGCCCTTCATATGATGTCAAAAAACCTCTTTCTATCCCACAATCAATTAAAAAGTTTATGTAGTAAAATTGTGTGTGTGTGTGTGTGTGTGTGTGTGTGTGTGTGTGTGTGTAATGTCTTGAGGCAACAGTAATTGTTTTACAGTAACAGCTTTGGTCCTAGCTCACCGTAGTTGAATTGGCTGTTGGATTTTTCACAGTTGATGATGTTGAAGCGATACGGTACCCCAACACGCATGCCGCTCACCTCGAAATAGAACCACTGATGATAGTGGTTACTGTTGATGTCCGAGTTTAGCACCAAGTCATACTCAAACCTAAAAAACACAGAAATAATATTTTTAAAAAAAGGCACAAATGCAAAATTCCCTCCCCCCCCCCCAATTTTCTCCCTATTTTGGTTGCGTCCAATTCCCACCATTAGGGGGCGACGTAACACACTCAGAGGAATTGGATTTTCAACATACAACTTTTTCACCGGACAATTATTTATTTAACAAAAATAAAGGCAAAATAAAAATAATGATTTTATTCTGTTTTCACACAAAAACACATAGTATTAAAAGGTGTAATAACTTTTGAACATGACTGTACTGTGTCATGTTCTTAAAATGAATCTTGCTTACTTTCTGACTTGAATCGCTTTGCGCAAATTCCCCGACTCAAACTGCGAGTTGAACTTCAGAGCCTCGTCATCATCAATTAATGGACAGCTTAAAAAAAAAAAAAAAAAAAAAAAGACAGACAGTACCGAGTGCTGCTTTAATATTAAGAGAGTATTAAGCATATTAGGCTAAAATGTTACAGCATTAACAACTGACCTCTGCAGGTCAAGGTCGTACACAACCTTATCCATGATATCGCTGGGGTGGATGAGCCTCTCGATATCCTGGAAGATCTTTGCCCTGTTGGGAAAAATATTTAGAATGTACTACATTTATACTCTAAATAAATATCATTTTAATATAAAAATATTATTTCTGTAGTAAGAAGAAGCATAAAAATGTTACTGAACACATGACAGGTAGGTGTTATTGCATCAGAAAACATAAAGGCCAATCATCTTCCAATATGCAAATTTTAGGTTTAGCATTACACTACCGAAGGGGCGGGGCATGTAGGATTGAGGGCGTATCTAATGCGCATATTAATAGAATCAGATTGCTGAGGATAGAAAGTGTTGGGGTTCCTGTCTACTTTGTAATATTTAAAAAGTTTCTTTGTGAAACTGTATCGTAATACTAATAGCCGTGTTATGGTATAAAATGTGTGCTAAAGAATTATATATCAGTAAAAATACAAATTTGGAGCAATTTTATTTGCAACGAGCAGTTTGAAGAAAAAAAAAAAAAAATTCAAAGTCCTCACCTCTGTACGCCATAAACCCTCTCGAGAATGTGCTCACGAATGTTAGGCGCTACGTGACCGAAATAGTCCGGGTACGCCACCTCAGTGTACCCAGGCACCGAGAACGTCCCCTTCACCATCTCCAGGTACAGTTCAGGGTCATGCAGGGGCAGCAGAGCAGCAGTATCAGGCACCTCAAGCTCTGCCCCGCCCTCATCCTGAAGCCCCGCCTCCACGCAACTTCCTCCGTTCACCGGATCGGAGGCGTCGAGAAGCAGCCGGCTCAGACCGTGCACCAGCTCCCGCTCCGGAGCTTTGGAGTTCGAGATGCTCTTCAGACCCATGGGTTTTTCCTCCTCGTTCGGGTGTGAGGATTTGTTCCTGGGTTTGGTCTGAGCTGTAGGGATGACTATCGAGTGTTTCTGCTGCTTTGGGGCTTCAGGAACGGAAGGGGACGTGGACGTGGATTTGTTCGTCTCAAAATCGTAATCCTGAAAGAAAGGGCATCCGAGGTGAACGGCTAGCAGGAGGACGTCCTGGTGAATGTTCTTTTTTTAAAAATCACCCCGAGGGGTTTCAACACTTCGAAAGGAGAGCAATTCAATAAAGAAGAGCATATGATATCGATCAAATTGCTCTAATGTAGTTATGTCTGGAGTTCCCATCATACCGGGTGTAATTTGCCAAGGTGTCAGTCGTTTAAAAAGAAAAACAAAAAAACAAAAACAAAACAAAACTTTAAATGCGTATGGGTTTTTAAAGCCACAGTCAGCAATTTAGGGTGCTTTCATTTTGCAGCTGTGCGATTAAATCAATTGTGCAATGCAATTGATATTTTGTTAATCGATTCAATTAACTGAATCGATGGGTCGGCTTTTGTTCTGAATCGATTTGTACTTTTAGTTAAAAAGTTTAACTCTCTAAAATCGACAAATTCCTTTTAAAATATACCACAGTCTCTGCAGGAAATGAAAACTATTACTATTTTTCTTGTTTGGTAATAGTTTCACTTCTCATTGTACTTTATGGTCGATTGGTGCAATAGCGCCACCTGCTGGACTGGGGTGTGGCACAGCAATTTGACAGGAGAAAAAAAAAAGAAAAAAAAAGACAGCCCGACAGTCATCCTGATTGCTTTGATGGTTATTTTTTTTTCTACTAATATATTTTGTGACGGTGAGGTCCAGAATTATTGGAACAATCAGTAAAGACAGGAAAAATAATAATGCTATGTGAAATGTGAAAGAAATCTGAACTTTAAATGAAGTTAAGGTATTCTTAAAATACATTTAAAAATAGACATGTAATTGATATATTTATCATAGCTTCCTAAAATAACTTTTTAATTAAAATTAAGCACAATTTTTTTGAGCTGGAGCAAAAACGGTTAATCAGTCTGGTTCAGGGAAGCTACAATGCATATGAAGTTTAAACGGGAAAGAAGAGGAATTTAGGGCAAAGACAAATGATCCAGATTGTATCATCATTATCACTGTCCTAAGCTTTAACATCTGGACCAAATATTAAACAGAAGGCAAATCCCTACCTGAAAATCCTCAGAAAATTCCGGAAAGAAGCGCTCAAAAGGCCTTAGTTCATCAAACTGCCGTATCTGTATGTGTCTGGGTCGCAGCTTGTTGATATCGGTCTCGATGTCATCATTCTGCAATGAGATCACATAAATCTTTTTTTTGTTGTTGTTTATTTTAGTTAAGTACGTCACAATTTCTGTGCAAATCCATAACTAGTAACTGTTGTACTGAACTTCCAGCCTCCTAACACACAGTATGACTGCGGATCAGTCCTTGCTATCTGAGATCAGTCCTTGCTATCTCATTCACCATTTTTCAAATTTCATACAAATTTCCATCATTTTCTTTTGATTGTGTAAAGCTGCTTTGCGAAAATGACAATTCTTAAAAGCGCTATACAAATAAAATTGAATTGAATCGAGGTGAGGTGAATAACTTGCACACGGCTTTGTGCAATCTCAGTACCGATGACATCACTATGTTTAACAGGAATACTTTGCAACTTATATTTTAAGGTGACCTGGGGCTTGTGGTCCTTCTCGTCCTCCTCGTTCTCTGTGTCGATCTCTGTGTCCTCGTTATCATCACTCTCATCTAAGACATCATCCACTGCAACAGACAAGACATCAGCTTATCACGCTCTCTCATTCACCTGCAGCTTAAAGTGATATAATCACTGATCCTCTGAGTTTTTCTTAAAAACTGTCTAATTTCTGTAAGCCTATAAGCTTTTGCTGCATGTGTGTGTTTATTATGCGCTTTACCGCCCGGGGGCTGACTGTAGAGCTGAGCTACAGGGCCGCTGGCTGGAATGTGCGGTAGTGGGTAATGAAAGACGCTCTTGATGGTTGGCACAGGCAAGCGGTTCTTTGGAAAGCACTTTCTCATGATCAGGCTAGAAATGTTGACCAGAGGATCCAAAGTCCTGACAGGCAAACACTCCTGATCAGCAGAGAGAAAATAAAAATGTACAAGACTGCAAAACATACTTGCGAGCCATTCATACAATTTTATACATATAACAATCATTAGAACAATGATGATTTTTGTTTTTTGGCATTTAGCCTCTGTTGAATGAATGGAACATTCAAGATGTGAGCGAAGTCAAGACTTTCAGCTTTAATTCGAAGGTTTTGGTTTTGGAATTAACCATTCAGAAATTACAGCTATTTATTTTCACATGCATTGCCATTCTGGTGGCTCATAAATAATGGAACGAACCAAGATAATCACAAACATAAGGACTGCCTTGCGACTGGAACCCATGGACCTCGTCAGGAACCCATGGACATAACCAAATGCTGAGTTTCCTGCCTTGAGATGCTTGGTCAGGCCTTTACTGCAGCTGTCTTCAGGTTGCCAGCGGCTTGTCTGTGGGTCTTTCTTGCCTTCAGTCTTGTGTTCAGTAAGTGAAAAGCATTCTCTACTAAGTTGAGGTCAGGTGACTGACTTGGCCAGAGAAAAATATCATATTTGCTTGTCTTGAGAAACTCACTGTTAGGTTTCGCTGAATGTTTTGGTTAATTATCTAGCTGGCACATGAAGCGGCGTCTGATCAGTTTTGCCGCATTTCGCTAAATTTACACCGAGAGTACACTTTGCCCTATACACTTCAGAATTGATCTGCTACTTTTATCAGCAGTCAGGTCATCAATAAACACTAGTGACCTGGTTCCATGGCAGTCATATACGCTTATGCTATACACATGTCGGACAGATCATGTGATATGCTTGGGATGATTAGCTGTTCCTTTCTTTCTCCAAACGTTTCTCTTCCCATCATTCTGGTACAATTTAAGTCCAAACAATCTTATTCCAGAATTGGGCACGTTTTTTTTTAGGGGTTTTCTAGCAAAGTCTAATCAGGCCATGAAACCATGTTGAGAATCATCGGGTCACTCTTGAAGAGATGGGCCTGTCATTGTCAAAGTCTACAGTCAAGAGACAGCTTTTTTTTCTTCAGTTTTACCAGGGGCAAAAAAAAAAAAAAACATCTCTTGACTGTAGACTTTGACAATGACACACTAATCTCTTCAAGAGTGTTCTTGATATGGAGAGATATTGTGAAAGGGTTCTTCTTCACCATGGACAGGATTCTGCGAAAATCCATTTTAATTGACTTCCATGGTCTTCCAGGCGTTTTTTTTTTTTTGCTATTGCTGAGCTTGCCAGTTCCCTCTTTTAAAATTTTTTTTCAAACTGCTGTATTGGCCATTTCCAATGTTTTTGCCATCACTCTAATAGTTAATTTTTTTTCCTTCATCCTAATGACGGCCATCTCCACTTGCACCTCTTTGGACCTGATGTTAAGAGTTCGAGTGAATACCTACCAAAGTGTTGCAAATGTAACAGTAAAAAATGTAAAGTTTTTTATCTGCTTCATTGTTCATGAAATGATCTAGTGATTTGAATGATCTGAATCTAGATCATCTGAAACATCTAAATTATCTAATGCTGCTGATATAATGAACAGCACCTACACTAATTCTTCTCCACCTGTTCTTTCTTTTTCTACCCATCCTGAGGCATCTGGAGATTGTGCCAGCTCCAGTAGACAGAGGCCAACCCTGTGAGGATCCTGAGGCAACCAGAGAAGCTCCAGCTGGATTCTGCTTCATGATGGTTTAGAGCTCTGCTCTCTGCACTTGTCCGACTCATCCCTGTGCTGAACTGGACTCCATGATAACTCAGACATCTTCTGTTATATTAAGCTTCCAGCTGCCTTATGACCCAAATGAGGATGAGTTCCCTGTCGAGTCTGGTTCCTCTCAAGGTTTCTTCCTATTGCCATCTCAGCGAGTTTTTCCTCGTCACCATCGCCCTTGGCTTGCTCATCAAGGACAATCTAATCATTCTGATCTATACACACTTTTACTTGCTCCCACACATTTCCATAATCTTCTTTTAATTTTGTAAAGCTGCTTTGAGACAATGACCATTGTTCAAAGCGCTATATAAATAAAATTTCATTCCAATTTTGTCAAACCCCTTGAATTGAAGCTGACCGTCTTGCCTTCGCTCATATTGTAAGTGTTGTATCAAATTTGATGTGTACAGTGACAAAATACCAAAAATGACTCGAAATATTTATGAACCTGGCTGCATGTCATATAAAGTATGCTAGGATTAAAAGACTTCATGTTGTGCTGTTAGAGTAAATAAGATTGATGATGAAGTGTGGCCTTGTGAGAACTAGTAAACAAGGCCTGTTTCTTACAGTAGAAGTGCTGTAGAGGATCCGCATGCCATCTGCGTCGATGAAGGCTTTCCTGCCCAGCTTGATGTTGGTGATGTTTTTGATGCAACCCAGAATGCTTTTGCGAATGAGCACGTGTCTATGGCGGGTGTCATTCCGGTGCCAGTCCTGATAGATGGCGAGCAGAGCTGGCACGTGTCCCCGGTCCACCGCCCGCCGGGCATTCATCTCTGACAGACAAAAAGCACTGACGCTGTGAGCTTCTGAATTATTTACACACATCACATGTCTACGTTAAGACTGTACAGCAGCAAAATAATTCAAGGGTATTAACTAGTGACTAATTTACTCAATGTATGGGACACCACATTATCTTTGATTTTATAGATTTAAACGAAGGCTTACTTGATTTCAGCAATGCTGCCAATGTATCGAGAGCCACTCTGTGGTTGAAAAAGGGAACAAATATCATATTTAAATTGTGAACGCAATCAGTTCTGCTTTTGCTGTACTTTATTTATCACATGAAGATGGTGTGTTTATTTTAGACTTTAAATGTGAAAAAGTCATACTTACTTCAGAAGAGTGGTGTTCTTCTTGCTGTAAGGTCCGATGACTTTGAACATCATCTCCACCACAGCGATCTTTCCCAGAGACACTGCGTTCACTGCTGCTGAGAGAAATAAGAATGCTTCATATCGAATATTATTAATTATTAATATTAATAAGTAAGGTGATATATAACTGCAGAATGTATATTGCATCTTTATGTATTGCTATTTTTTATTCGCCATTTCAGAAGAGTCAAATTATTGGGCTGCATGACGCAAAGAAAAGAACTAAGGAGAATTTGTGAAGGTGTTATGATCTGCTTTGGTTGGTCAGGTCTAGTCTCAGCAATGTTATGGGGCAATAAAATTAAGTCAGCTGATGACCTGAATGCACTGAATGACCAGGCGTTCTGGTCATTCAGTGCATTCAAAGTTTTTGGTTCCTAGAGCGTGAGATGTCCAGTTTTCTGGGAGTGCCTGGAACGTTTTGGGTAATGTTCTGAGACTGTTGCACTGTCGAGAACATTTTAGACAGCACTCTAAGAATGTTTCGAGTAATGTTCTGGAAATTTTAGCTTTAACAGATATATTTTAAGGTTCTGGAAATGTTGTTAGATAACATTTTAAATATGTTTCAACAAGGTTACACTCCATCTCAGGTCATTGTGATGCTAGTTAACTGCCAGGATCACTCACTCACTCGTGGTCCTACGTGCGGTGGTCCTATTTACACACTACGGGCAATTTGGGAACATCAATTAGCCTAAATCTGCATGTCTTTGGACTGTGGGAGGAAACCGGAGTACCTGGAGGAATCCAGCAAGCATGGGAAGAACACGCTAACTCCATGCACACAGACCTGATGTACCCTCCAATCTGTAGGTTCAAGGCAACAGTGCTAACCACGAAGCCAATGTGCCGCCCGCCGTTATAGCGGGCTATAAGGTGGCTCAGTGGTAGGTTTCTCGCCTGCCATGTGGTAGGCCCGGGTTCGATTCCCAGCCAACGCCCAAACCCCAGCCACTAGATGCAGTGCCGGTCCCAAGCCCGGATAAATAATAGGTAGGTCGCGTCAGGAAAAGCATCATGCCCATACATACATGCCTTTGTTTCAATTCATAAATGTTTAGAATGTTGCCACAATACTAGGATACACAGTAGTCTATATACTATATAATACATGGCATTTGTTGATGATGACCTAAAGCTTTTTTTCTTTTTTTAGTGACTTGGCTTGTCTTTTTAAACATGCTTACGCATTCTTGCACTCACAGTTGCTGGCGTAGACACGGAGCACCTGCAAACATGGCAGCATCAGTTTGTAATTCTGCAGGTTTTGTTTCAGCAGATTCACGGTGACGTTCAGGGCCCCGCTCAGCCGCGCTTTAATTCCAAACTTCCTGTCTGCAAAAGTGATTCAGGGAAGATGTGTTGACCTTTCATCACTGAGCATCAGGCATTTCATAATACTCCTACAGCATGTGAACGGGTCTGCTTCTTACCCTTAGGGCCGACTTTGGCCAGCAGAGAGTGGATCTGCAGCATGAGCTCTTCATTGGGAGACGTTTCTCTGCCCGAGCTAAGCAGCAACTGCAGGAGGATGCCGGTTCCTCCTTTAGATACGAAGACTCCAATCCTGCGGCCGCCACCTGCGCAACATGTTAAAATACTGGTTGTTTAAACCCCCGAAGCACGGAGATGAGCATTTTAATGAATTAATGTGAAACTGGTAAACCTGAGCTACATGTAAATGTAATCAATAAGAGAACTTGACCAACAATAAAGTATCTTATAAAGTCTTATTAGAGAGGTTAAAGATCCATTTTCTCTCTCTGAAGGAAGGAAGGAAGGGTAACTGTGTAAGACAAGAAGGGGGAGAGGGGGAGGGGGGCTTTAGCTTCACACACACACACACACATACACACACACACACACACACACACATACACACACACACACATACACATACACACATACACATACACATACACACATACACATGCACACACATACACACATACACACATACACGCATACACGCATACACATACAGCGCCTGCACGCACAAACGGAAACACTTAAAGTGCAGGTAAAGGTAAAGTGCAGGTTAATTTGTTTTATTTTTACTTATATTTTTACTTATATATTTTGTGTCAATTATTTTTATGTATTTATTTTTTTGGGCTGTGGAACGAATAATTTGAGGTTCTATTATTTCTTATGGGAAAATTCAATTTGGTTTACGAGTGTTTTGAAATGCTCGTAATCCAAATTTCCACTTTATTAGAAAGGAAATTCCCCCACATAATCTTCTTGTTTTCTCTTTGTACATCTGTCGACAAGCTTCCTCGTTGTCTCATTGAAAATGTTCTAGGCTGAGCTGCGAGCCACAAATGCACCACTGTCTTCACTTATTCATCAGAAGTGAATCTTTATCCTTCTATGGCTGCTTTCAGGGAACTAAATAGGTTTAAAAAAAAGTCTGATTAAGAAAGATCAGGACTATAGGGAGGATGCTTTAACACCTCAGTATAAAGTTTTTGCAGAGTGTCGATAGTGTGGGCAGAAGTGTGTGGACATGGTTTGTCACAACACCCTTGGATAGCGGTCCTATGCGTTTAATCCGTAGTTTATGCTCTAGCTCTTCAAGAAGCCTCTCACTGTAACGAGTACTGTTGATTGTTGAACCTTTTTCCTGATAACCTTTTTCCGAGTAACGTTCCAGATTCTGTTTGCAGATATCCAAACGCTTTTGTTTACCCTCTTCCGTGAGTTGTTCTGACACCCTCAGACCACAAAACATGAATCACAGCATGCTGCTCTTTTTTCGGCCAACATAAGTCTGCGGAAGAGTGCGGGTAATTTTTGACTCTCCCTCATTGTAAACTTACCCACAGTCAAGAGCTCATTTAGGATCCCCAGGATGTTCAGCGTTGTCTGCAAATCCCTTGTGTTCTGTGAGGTCGAACAAAATAATGTTGCTACTATCATCAACAGCAAAAAAGATATTATAAACAATAATGTTACTGTTATTAATAAGAACAACAATTATTATTATCATTGCACTCTTTGGACAGTATCTATTTGAGTTAACTGGGGGATTTTTTCCCCCCCTCATGCTGCACTGTTTGTGTTTTTTCTTTATAAGGCAGCTTTACCTCTAAAGATGAGAGAATGACCTCCATCCCGCTCGAGCCTTTCGCCATGATCTCCTTATGCGTCTTTTCTGAAACACAGCAGTCGGGGGAAAAAAACAACATTCGCTCTGATCGTTTCTTGGTTACTAATCCGATAAAACACAACAATCACCAGTGCGTAACATCAACAGTGTGTAAAGCTACAGCCAGACCCTCTCAAGCTGTCCTGTACTTATGTGGCTATCTGATACTTATGTTTAATCCAGTTTGGTATTTATTGGGAAACACTTCGCTGAGTCCGGAAACATTCTTCCCATGTTGGACATTTCAAACAGGTAATCAGGTTTCAGGCAGGAGAAATATCTGCAGGGAGTAAAAAACCTAAAGCGCCCGGTTACTGAAACCTAAAGCGCCCGGTTACCTTCTCACGATCACGTTTCTCAGACGTCTGGACCGTTTTTTAACGAGCCAGCTCTCCAGCAAGAAGTAAATATTCTTTTTTTTTTCTTCCTCCCCTAATGTGGTTGTGGTGGTGTTCTCATGTCGGCTTTTAAGCTTCATACAAGAGTGCAACACAAGTATTCTTGACACAAGACCAGAGCAGTGGGTGAAGTGACTTATAACAGGGAAGTGGCAGAAGCAGAAGTTTAGCCATGTTTACTCTCGGAGAGGCGAGCATGGCGCGCGCTGACAGCGCTTGAAATAGAGCACAATGGAAACAAGCAACAATTTACTTCATCACGTCTAAACAACACAAAACATGCAGGCAGAAATGCCAAAACCGCAACCGTTACTAACCTACATCAAAGGATCTTCTCTATAAAATCGTTCCAAAATGTTAAATAATTATAACTGCTATTACATTTGTACAAGAAAATATAACATCACTACAAGTTGTGTTTATATAAGTGGCTTTCACAGAGCCGAAGCTGCTGAACCTCTGGGACAACTGTACTAACTAGGGATAATTGTGTTGATCTGCTCTGCCAACGTTTTGACTTTATTACTATATTTTTTTACTTTTTGCATCCATTTAGGGTTAATTATTTTTTAAAGCCTGACTGAGCTGCACTTCATGTACTTCATGTCCCCAATCACTAATCACTGATAGCAATGGTCTTCCATCGCCCAGTCGCGATCAGCACTGTTCCCGTCGCCTAGTTTGCACTGTTCCCAGTGACCGACCACGATCAGCACTGTTCCCAAAGACTGACCCTGTTCAGCCCTGTCGCCCAATATCAGCACTCCTGATCAGCCCTGTCGCCCAATATCAGCACTCCTGATCAGCCCTGTCGCCCAATATCAGCACTCCTGATCAGCCCTGTTCCCACAGACCAACCATGCTCAGCCCTGTTCCCACAGACCAACCATGTTCAGCACTGTTCCCACAGACCAACCCTGATCATCACTGTTCCCAATGACCAACCCTGATCAGCACTGTTCCCAATGACCAACCCTGATCAGCACTGTTCCCAATGATAAATCATGTTCAGCACTGTTCCCAATGATAAATCATGTTCAGCACTGTTCCCAAAGACCAATCATGTTCAGCACTGTTCCCAATATCAGCACTCATGTTCAGCACTGTTCCCACAGACCAACCCTGATCAGCACTGTTCCCACAGACCAACCCTGATCAGCACTGTTCCCACAGACCAACCCTGATCAGCACTGTTCCCAATGACAAATCATGTTCAGCACTGTTCCCAATGACCAATGCTGATCAGCACTGTTCCCAAAATCAGCACTCATGATCAGCACTGTTCCCACAGACCAACCATAATCAGCACTGTTCCCAATATCAGCACCCATGATCAGCACTGTTCCCAAAGACCAGTCATGTTCAGCACTGTTCCCAAAGACCAATCATGTTCAGCACTGTTCCCAATGACCAACGCTGATCAGCACTGTTACCAAAATCAGCACGCATGATCAGCACTATTCCCACAGACCAACCATGTTCAGCACTGTTTCCAAAGACCAACCATAATCAGCACTGTTCCCAAAGACCAACCATAATCAGCACTGTTCCCACAGACCAACCATAATCAGCACTGTTCCCACAGACCAACCATAATCAGCACTGTTCCCAATATCAGCACTCATGATCAGCACTGTTCCCAAAGACCAATCATGTTCAGCACTGTTCCCAAAGACCAATCATGTTCAGCACTGTTCCCAAAGACCAATCATGTTCAGCACTGTTCCCACAGACCAACTCTGATCAGCACTGTTCCCACAGACCAACCCTGATCAGCACTGTTCCCAATGACAAATCATGTTCAGCACTATTCCCAATAACCAATGCTGATCAGCACTGTTCCCAAAATCAGCACTCATGATCAGCACTGTTCCCATTGACCAACGCTGATCAGCACTGTTACCAAAATCAGCACTTATGATCAGCACTCATGTTCAGCACTGTTCCCACAGACCAACCATGATCAGCACTGTTCCCACAGACCAACCATGATCAGCACTGTTCCCAAAGACCAACCATGATCAGCACTGTTCCCAAAGACCAACCATGATCAGTACTGTTCCCAAAGACCAACCATAATCAGCACTGTTCCCAAAGACCAACCATAATCAGCACTGTTCCCAAAGACCAACCATGATCAGTACTGTTTCCAAAGACCAACCATAATCAGCACTGTTCCCACAGACCAACCCTGATCAGCACTGTTCACAAAATCAGCACTCATGATCAGCACTGTTCTTGATCATGACCAACCATGTTCAGCACTGTTCCCAAAAAACTAACCATGATCAGCACTGTTCCCATGAACCACTGACGGACAACCATTTTCCCCAACAAACCAATCATAACCACCCCTATTCCCAACAAACCCCCTTAAACATCAATCACTGTTGTTTCCTAAAGACCAATCGCTGTTCGCCACTGTTTCCCAACAATCACTTGTATGATTTTCAAAACTCAGCACCTCGTTCTGTACGGAGCTGCTTTAAATTGCTAGAATATCATGTTACATATTACAGAGTGCAAGTAACTTGAAAGACAGCAGGGGCTATAAAACACACATCGTATACCTGCCTGCTGATTTACAGCTGTTAATAAAAGTATGCTGCAATACTCAAGTAACTGGTGACACAACAACAGATTGCTGCCGAGTAGATAACAAGGCATTTCTGGACGCGATTCAATGAAGAACAGATACGAAGGAAGGAACAGATACCCCTCGTTCTTCACGACACGGCAAGTAACAAGACACCGGGATCATGCTACAGTAGGATTTCACTAAAGGCGTGGGACAAAATGTGTGGTGTTTGTTTACTGAATAACACATTTAGACAAAATCTTAATGACACAATCTAGAACTTCAATGTCTTAAGCTGACACTCAAAAGTTGAGCCGCTTTATGAAAATCCTGTGCCTGTGTTACGCATTGTGTTTTAAATAAAAGCACACACGATAAATGCTGCGCTGTTAGTCTGATAACTTGAAGAAAAGCATTTTTTCATTTCTAAGCATTCTTAAACATTATTAATTACCAGGGCTGCATAGAAGCTGAACGTATCCGTCCCTCTGTCTGCAACTGCTGTAGTCCATCTTTATCTTTCACAAACACGCATACACATATACGTCTTTGACACACACATACACCCTTGACATTATCTGCCACACTGACACTTTGCCTCATGGTGCACCAAGCCCCTCCTTCTGTCCTGACCCCTGTGGTGAAAATAAAGGCAGACATGCAGGACGCCATGCACCGCCTGGGACGCCGGAGACACAGTGTGACTGAGAGGGACAGGAGAAGGGAACAGGAGAGAGGAGATCAGTGCTTCACGTTTCAGACAGTGGAAACATGAGGGATATGCTGGATACAGTTACAATGAGTCAGGATAGTGATGGAAAGTTCATGGCCTGATTTCAGAAGAGACCCTACTGAGCAACTTCAGGTCACCCACGGAAGATTAGGTTAAGGGGTGGGATGATGTAGACTTCTGTGTAATGGTAAACCATGCAGGGAATTTAAAAGACTACCAGTGGAATAACCGGTGTTACTCCTGATACGATATTGTCACAATACCGTGTCGCAATGCCGTAAAAAAGTATTTGCCCTTTTCCTGTTTTAAACATACTGCTGTATGAGTATGACTGCATATAAAATATGAAACATGTTAATTGCTTTGTTTCTCACTTGTTAGATACAGTAGATAGAGAGATTTTGTATTTACAGTGAAATCTCGGATTGCGAGTAATGCGGTTTGCGAGCAAAGATTTGTAATAAATTTTGACTTTACGAGTACCGAGTATTATTTATCACGCATGCGCTTCTTGTTTTGATGCCGAGCGTCACGGGATCACAACTGTGCCAACGGGTTTTCTCTCTCTTGTGCTGCGGAATTGTGGGTAACCGACTCACCTGCTGGGTCTTAGTGCACGTCTCTTACTGGTATAATCAACCTCCGTGCACGCGTGTACTGTTTACTATAACACTGT
>JAOVVB010000036.1:4432094-4445407 GCA_028570985.1 Heterobranchus longifilis
GAAGGCAAAGGGGCCAACAAGTGCTAAACACCTCTGGGAACTCCTTCAAGACTGTTGGAAAACCATTTCAGGTGACTTATTTTACCTTATTTTGTTAAGTACATATATATATACACACAGTATAAATAAATCTATACAATTATAAAAAGGTAAAGGCTTCGTTTTGGCCTACAAAAAAACACGCACGCACACAAAACTTTTCATCATCAATAAATGATGAATAAATAGAGAAGAGTATGAGTTGTGTTCGGTCTGTTGTTTTTCTCAGTGCACATTAATCTTAAGTGTTTGTTGCGAACATCTCAAAAAGCACTGGAGTATTTCTTTAAGATTAATGTTCAAGTGCGTTGTTCCAAGGACACCGTCTTAAACTGTGTGTGTGTGTGTGTGTGTGTGTGTGTGTGTGTGTATGTGTGAGATCACCAACCCTTTCTCCGTTGCCATTTTGGGTTTATTCATTGCTCGCCCCCCCACGCGCGCAGGTCAAACAGACTGTGAAAGACAAAAGGTAAATCCGTTCACACGTCTCACACACACACACACACACACACACGTCCCTAAGCAGTGACAAGACAATTGAAAGTTTACACAAAGTATCACATGGCATCATGTCGGATTAGACTTTTACAGCTTAAAATCAGCACGACACCACTGTTTAACACACTCACATAAACCATATGATAAATGATAATAATGATAATAATGATAATAATGATGGCTAGGAGCGATTTTATATTGAAGGATTAAAATCTGATAAGTCTACACTTTTTTTCTTATACTAGCCAACGTGTAAGAATGAAAAGGACAATAAAGTAAATAATTCACCACCTTCGCGTTTATTACTGAACGTTTAAACCAAGAACTTTAACTTATTGGCACAAAATGGAAAAACGCTGGGATTACTTTAAAAACTGTTCATTTGAATTTATTTTAATTAAAATCAGTCTCCTGGGCATGTGCAAGACTTGCGCTACATAGTTTCCAAGTAAATTTATTAGAAATTAGACATCCTGTAAATAACTGGTACTGTTCATAAGCTACTGTAGAAATTGAAAAGTAAAGAGTAAAAAAAGTGTGTTTTTTCCCTCATATTCAATTTAAATTAAGGCCAGCGAGACGCAACTCCCAGTCAACCACGTTGTCATGAGGGTGAACATTCTGGAACTTCACCAGGCTGCGGCCCACAATGCAATGTGAAAATCTTCAGCTGCCCATCCACACCCTTAATCACGACTCCGATCAACACACGAGACTAAGATTAATGACGAATATCACAATGTTTCTATCCCCTGGTTTGTTTTTTTTCAGTTCTGATCAACCTTTTGCAATGTAAAAGGTGTTTTATCAGAAATATTGTATAGGAATTTTAAACCTAAAAGAATGCTATGATTTTTAGTAAGATTTGATGTACAGTGTTAATTTAAAAAAAATATTATATTTATAACTTAGGTTTATCAGGATGTAATTACAATTGTCTTATTAAACAGGTTACGATTGAATCAATCTTTTGTTGATCAATTGTGGTGGGTTTTTTTTCCAGATGTAAATACATAATCTGAAATACTGTACAGGAATTTTAAACCTAATTATTTATTCCTTTAAAACTATTTATTTGTTATAAACGGCCCACCTGCAGTACCCTTAACACCACTAGGGGAAACAACACTTAACACTACACTTCGAGAAACACTGCTGTGTAGCCAGCATTTTTTTTTTTTAGGTAACAGGTGAGCTATGATATTTAGCAAAATTAGATGTATAGTATAACTAGATACTGTAGTATATATTATATTATATTTTCAACTTCCGATAGGTTTATCAGGATATATGTAAAACTGTGATATTTAAATAAGTTATAATTAAATATATCTTTTGTTGGTCGATTTTAGCTACTTTTTAAAAATGTAAATACTTAATGATGGAGACTGTATAGCAATTTTAAAACATTTAAAAACTTTTTATTTATTTGTTTAAATGACCTGTTGTGGCCCACCTGCAGTACCCTTACGACCACTAGGGGGCACACCACAATTTGAGAAACACTGTAGCCAATGTAATTTAAAATAAATAAATAAACACGATATATATGATATAGTCAGATTAGACGCAAGAAAAACTGTGCTATAAAATTGTTTACAATTAAATTGATCTTTTGTTGGTAGATTCGATTCAGTGAATTAAATTGAATCGGTTTTCAATTTAGGATCAATTCACATTTTTTAATCTTATTTAGGTGAACCTACAAATGTTAAGCGGTGTATTTCATCAATATTAATTTATTGAAAAAAATACAGCTTTTGCAGAAAATACAAACCGTGTGCATTTTCCATTTTTGTTTCGCAAGATATTCACGTCTTCCTCATATGAATTAATGGGCGGCCGAGGCAATAATAGCGCCACCTACTGGACTGGAGTGTAGAGCAGAGGATCGACTGGAAAAATAGCTAATCGATTTATACAAGACATTTAAACTATCAATAAAAACATTTACACAGCGTGTCAACATTCGAAACCTAATTGCGACAAGTTACATTAAGACAATAGAAATTATGTGCTAATAATTCACGTGTAAAAATGTATTTTTAGAAGAATCGCGTGCGTCAGAAGCCTCGCGTGCTCGTGTCAGAAGCCAGTGTGGTCGCAGACGCTCAACCCGCACACTTACTTTAGGTTAAGTTTTGAGACTCTGGAGGCATTTCAAGCAGTAAAACAGTATAGTTTCTTTATAATCCTACAGGTGGCGCTCTCTGAACTATTTACACATTTCCATCCCGTGTGGTACGAGTGAATTCTTTGTTAAGTATGTTTCAAAACAATAATTATGGCGGATGACAGGGATACGTGCTGCGCAGTTTAATGTTAAACTCTTGGATTTGAAGTTAGTTTGTGTTGTTTAAATCCTGCGCTTGATTTTTAAGTGAAAAAAGGTACGGGCTACATTTAATTAACCATTAAATTTTTTTTAAAGGTCTAAAATTTTAACAAAACTAGGGGCGAATGTAATATCCAGTCGTGATACTTGCAAATTGCGATTTGCAATTTTAATCGAATCGACACCTAGGTATCGTGATAGTATCGTATCAGGAGGTGACTGTTGATTCTTATCCATAATAAATATACAGTATAATAAATGCTTTATCTCCATGCATTGTCATTATGCAGCTAGCTGGAGCAGAACTGTAGGTCAATTCTGTGCAATCAGATTGTTCTGTAAAACAAATCAATTCAGATGATACTTTGACAGCTGTCCTGTTCATACTATGCATCGGTCATGTGTTATTTTATGACCTATAACAGCTAAGAAAGCTAATCTAAAACACACAAACATTAATGTGTCAGCTGCACCTGCCCTTACCACAGGCTAACCGGCTAAAAGCTCATAAAACCCCACTAACCAAACAGCTGCCAGACTCTGCACACACAACAAACACCCTGATTAGAGAAAATATTCGGATCTTTTCACCGACCTGTCCCGTGATTAAACACTGCTCCATCCGAGCACACACCATCTCCTCTCTCAGCACTCCCTCAACCTGCAACGGCTTTATTTACCAGCACTCCATATAGACGGACCTTCCCTGCGCAGATCTACAACGCACAAACGACAAGACTTACCCTTAAAAAATAGATTGAAGATCTACGAATACCCGCGCACTTCCGGGTCATGTCTTTCACCGATGAGCTCAAAAGGCCTCACGGCGTTTGGGATCTGTAGTGTATTTAGGGGGTTATCCTGCCATGTAAACAAAACAATACCGTGAACATTTATTACGTACCATGACAGCACGTGCCAATCATAAACACTAGTGAAAAAACACGTAGACACGTATTTTTCAGCGCAGCGAATAAATCTACGCATGCACGATTTAGAATTAGGTTGAACTACGAATCCCGTGATGCAGTTCGGCAATGACGACTTTCTCAAGCGCCGGGTAAAGGATTGATGAGTGGTCGCGACAGAAAGCAAGACATTTAACCAGGTATAGCGTTTATATACGCGTTCAATTAGGATAATGAGACTGTCAAACAAATAGAAATTATTGGTATTTAGTATACTTTTATCATATTTGAGATTATGGATGTAATTGTAACCTGTGGCGTTTGATTGTAAATGGTGTTAGCTTTGGTGCTAGCTTGAGCTCGAGCTCAGGTTACTGAACGGTTATAATAATACATAAATGTGTTTGTACAGGTTAAGACATTTGTTTAAGTGAGTTGTATCCTCTTTTAGTTTGTTACAAAAATATTAAATGAAAGTAGTACTTAAATGAGTTGTAGTATGTCATTGCAAACTTCAGTGCATCATCATCATCATTATTATTATTATTATTATCATCATCTGTAGATCTTTCCATATGTATTGTATTTATTCTTTCTCTGCTTACCTTCTGTAGTAAATTGAGGTTGGGTCTCGATGGGTTTCTTCCTCTCCTCCTTAAGATTTTGAGAAATGCAGATCAAGTAAAGCAGGTGTAAAGCTCCAAGGTCCATGATTCACTGCTCATGAATCATCCTCAGGGTTGTGGTGGTGGTGGTGATGATGATGATGATGATGCCTCTTACTCAGGGCTTTTTTCTTTTCTTCGCTCTTCATGTCACTTACGTTTCTGGGATATCCAGACGACTAGAAATTTTGAGGAAAATCGATTAAGTTATGAACTGTGATTCCTTTATCGCCACACTCCAAAATCATAAAACATTTTTTTAAAATACATTCTGTGTATTTTTACTGTTATAATAGAGATGAACCGGTCTATTGGCCTGTCTATTGGGTGGTTTTCAGCTTAAACGGCCATGGCTGGTGATCGGCCGATCAGCCTCCGATATAATAATTTCTGTACCGAGTGGAGAAGATTCCGAGTGGCGCAAAAGAAATGCATTTTCATGCCGTTACATTATCAAAAAACACTCACGTTAAAAGCCTCCATTCTGCGTTTTTCTCCAAACTCTGTATACCTCACACCCACTTATTGTACATACTTTCGCAAGTCTCAAAACATTGTCAGTGATAATTAATCCCAAAAAAAAATCACATGCATTAGAAGCCACTCAACCCGAGCGCTCATTGTCAAGTTAAGTTTTGAGACTTTGGTGGTAAAACCTTGCCGCTTTTTTTTTATAATTCCACTCATTGCGCACTCTGAACTATTTCCACATTTTCATCCCGTGTGGTAGGAGTGAATTATTTGCTAATTATGGCAGATGACCGAGATACGTGCTGCTCAGTTAAATGTTAAACTCTTGTATTTAAAGTTAGCTTATATTGTTTAAATGCTGCGCTTGGTTTTTAAGTGAGAAAACTTATGTTATGAGGTACGGACTACATTTAATTACTCATTACACTTTTTTTAAAAGCTTTTAAAATTGTAACAAAATTAAATTGGGGATATTTATAAAATCGTGATACTTATAGAATCACAATGCAAATCGATTTTGCACCGAGGTATCGTGATATCTTATCGTGTGGTGACTGGTGATTCCTGTTCCCACAGAGCGCACGCACACACACACACACCAAATTTGGATAATTTCAGCTTTAGACCTGAGCTATTTAAAGCCACATTTCCTTGATCCTGTACACTGCAATTCAATACTAACTTTGGTTAAAAGTTGGGCTTTGAGTGCAGGGTCAGTAAATATAACCACGTTGAATGTTTACGCATATAGACAACGTGACAGTGTTTATTAAATAATTTTAGCAGTTGTTAGTACAGTAATTTAAAATCTGCCACATCAGCCCTGAACAACATGATCTTGTGTATGATACTGTCCATTGATATGTGCAGCTCTTGTCTCTGTCTGTTAATGTGATTTTACTGTACGTGTGTTGCGTTTGCAGCTGTCTTCATGGTGATGAAGTCGTCGTGTGAGGAGGATGAGGGAGCCTGGGGTCTCGGGATCCCCGACAAGATGAGGAACAACGCAGACTGGGTGGATATCACGCAAGACTTCAAAGCATCATGTAAAGGTGTGTATTTGTTGGTGATACAGTAAGTCATTTGTCCTGAAAATATATTAGAAAATTGATCTCCTTGTTCTGTGTCTCGTATAAAGTCGTAATAAAGCGCTAACCGAATTTAAGCAGTGTGTTGATATTGGATGGAGCTGAAGTGCCTCTGATATGACTGACTCTCTAGGGACATCAATGATTTTTTTTTCCCCCCAGAATAGCTCTATTTTCCACTGAGCTCTGAGAAACGTGTAATGTGAATGTAGCTGCGTTACATAACGGAAAGTTTATTTGTAAGTGCACGAAGCGAATTTTAAAGATATAAACTGGGATTGTGTCCTTATAAAGGTGTCCAGTCTTCTCCGCAAAAGGCCAGCGGATTCTTCCATGTCTTTTTGGCATGATCTGAAAGAGGTGTGTGTGTGTGTGTGTGTGTGTGTGTGTGTGTGTGTGTGTGTGTATAGTGCAACCTGCAAAAATCTGAACACTTTAATCATCTAAACACTGTGATGTTCTCTAAATTTCTAAATTTTATTATAATGTATTTGATTAAAAGAATCCCAATCACACTATACTTACAACATTCAGCATTCAAATCAAACCAGGACTTTTAATTGTGCAGAATAACAACACAGTTAGGAGAAGAAAAAACTGCCTTTATTTCTCTGTATAATCCCCTGCTACACTAATGCACTTATCCCAGAGTTTCATTAGTGCTTGAAAACCATCAATGTAGATAGTACACCATGATTGGACTGCTTCACATCTAAAACGCTGGCTTCCCAGGAACTCCATTACTTTTCCAAACGTGTGGAAATGGGTTGGAGCACGGTCAGGACTGTACAGGGGATGTGGCACCAACTTCTAGCCAAGTTCCTTTAATGTGCAATAGATGTTCGTGAATTATTGATTTATTTTTAATTTATATATTTGCATTTGATGTTGCCGTTCCTCTATAATCCTGCAGGTGGTGCAGTCTAAACTATTCACACAGCACATCATTCTGTGCGGTAGGGGCAAATAATTTGCTAATTTTGTTTAGAATTGCAACAAAATCTTATCTGGGAGGGGCCGTCCCCAAACTGTTCATTCAATGAAATTGTCCTCTCTAGGCTCTATAACTGGTAGCAGTACAAGTTCTTGCTCAAGTTCCACTCGCCGAATGTTCACGGGAAAGGCAGTGTGTGTAGCTCTAAACCATCATGAACCAGAATCCAGCTGGAGCTGGTTCATCTCTGGATACCTCAAGATCCTCTCAGGGTTGGCCTTTGTCTACTGGAGCTGGCACAATCTCCAGATGCCTCGGGATGGGTAGAGAAATAAAGAACAGGTGGAAAGAATTAGTGTAGTTGCTGTTCAGGATACTGGCAGCACTAGATGAGAGTGTGATTTTAAATGTACTTGAGTATGAGGTTATGGGATGAATTATGCGTATGCCAGATTAAAGAGTCTACTTTTAAACTGGTAGACTGAGACCCGAACACTATCTGGAAGGCTATTCCAAAGCTTAGGACCTAAATATGAGAACGCTCTACCCCCTTTTGTGGATTTGGATATTCTGGGAACTACCAGAAGTCCGGAGTTTTGCAATCTTAGGTAGCGTGCTGGATTGTAATGTGTCAGAAGACTGGCTAGATACGTGGGCGCTAAACCATTTAGAGCCCTTGTACGTAAGTAATGCTAGTTTGTAATTAATTCTAAACTGAACAGGTAGCCAGTGCAGGGATGATGATATTGGGGTTATATGGTCATATTTTCTTGATCTTGGACTAACTGTAGCTTGTTTATTGAGGATGCAGGACAACCATGTAGTAATGCATTACAACAGTCCAGTCTGGAGGTCGTGAATGAATGAACCAGCTTTTCTGCATCAGATATGGATAAAATGTTTCTAAGCTTGGCAATATTTCTAAGGTGGAAAAAGGCTGTGTAGGTTAATTTTTTTATTTTTACTTTATTTTGTATTCATTTTTTTTCTATGAATATTTTTGGGCTGTGGAACGAATCATCAGAGTTTCCATTATTTCTTACAGGGAAATTCACTTTGATATATGAGTGATTTGATATACAAGCATGGAAAAAGGCTGTGTAGGTTAATTTGTTTTATTTTTACTTTATTTTGTCTGAAAAATAAAATATCTTTATTTTGCCTCTGAAACGAATTACGCTCGCAATGCAAGGTTTAACTGTACTACGCTAAGCTAGGTTACACTGAACTATTTTATACAGCGCTTGTACCTTACTAGTCGTCTCTACTACACCTGGTTATACAATACACGCTAAACTGTACTATGGTTTACTACGTCATATTGTACTTATTGATTTCTACTGTACTACATGACAGAAGTGTTTCATTATAGGATAAAGATCATCACTCAGAAGAACTGCAGTGATTTATATTTAATCTTCCGTCATAAGTAATGAAGAATAATCAGTATTATCAAGACTTGTAACATAGCTGGCACTTTATATCAAGTATTTTTCTCTCTCCGCTTGTGCAGAACTGAAACTCGGCGAACTGCTTCATGACAAATTGTGAGTATGAGAAATGCCTCCCAGGAACATCGTATTCCATTGAGGTTAAGCTGTTTCACCAGGTAGAGCTCGGTCATCTGTGAAGCAGGCTTTTAAATGCTTGTTTTGTGCCCAGGTTCGGTCTTTTCGAGGCCATGTCTGCCATCGAGATGATGGACCCGAAGATGGATGCCGGCATGATCGGGAACCAAGTGAACCGGAAAATCCTTAACTTTGAGCAGGCTGTGAAGGTCTAGTATTAATATTCTTTCCTAATCCTAAACACTTACTCATTTCACTGAGACAGCTGTTCTTTCATTCTCTAATGACGTTCCTCGCATCCGTTACTCTGGGGTTAGGACGAGGCGATTAGAGTGAAGGATCTGACATTACCTGAGCTCATTGGCATCGTGGACACGTGCTTCTGCTGCTTGGTTGGTAAACTTCATAATATCACACTTTTATATCATTATAGATCTCTGTTTGTATTAATATAATGCTTTATAAATATTAAAACCCTGTTTGTCTTCCGTAGATAACTTGGCTGGAAGGACACTCGCTGGCACAGACCGTCTTCACGTGTCTGTATGTCCACAACCCTGAACTCATCCAGGATCCTGCCCTCAAATCCTTCGCCCTCGGCATCCTCAAAGTGTGCGACATCGCACGTGAGAAAGTCAACAAGGCCGCCGTGTTCGAGGAGGTGATGTGTCGGCATCGTTCTGCTTTCTGGATGGTGTTGGTTTGATTCCATTGGTGAATTTTAACAGCTTTGTTTATGCAATACAGGAGGATTTCCAGGCCATGACTTACGGATTCAAAATGGCCAACAACGTGACTGATCTGAGAGTAACAGGTATCATATGCACTCTGAATCCTTTTCATTGTAAACCTGACCATGAACATGGGGGACATTTCTGTCTTCCCTGAAAAAAAAACTAGAGCACATCACTGAAGGATAGTTATGGATTTTTCATTACAGCTCTTTTAAGTTATGATATCATCAACCTGGTATGGAAGACTTATAACATGTTAAACATTTTTCTGAACCTGCAGTACTATGCAAAAATCTAAGAAAACACACTGATACTGATTTCCAAATATCTGTATTCTAGCAAAGCATTTTGATCTTACAGGGAAATATCTGTAGGCCAGAACAGATTATCAGCATATTATGTAAAAGACCACCTTTCAGACAAAAAACAAAAAGCTTCTGAGTTTTGCATGCATGCAAAAAGAAGCAGGTGCGACAAAGTTCTTAGAACGATGTTCAGTAAAAAGAAACAAAGCATCTAATTTCCTTTTTACCCCACAAACTGAACATGAGACTATAATAATTTAAAAAAAGCACCATAACACCAAGTATTAATTACTGTTTACTGCTTGTTATAGTTTTTTTTTTTACGCTCTACAGCAGTTATTGCATATTCCTAAAACCTTTGCAAACTAATATATGTTTTGGACAAGAGTGTGTTTTTAAGCTACTTTACTTTTAAGACACAGCTTTATCTTTGTTTTTACCTTGGGTCTGCAGCCTAAGCTAGATGTTTGGGGATCAATCAAACTAGGACTTCTGATTATGCAGAATAACAGGACACAGTTATGAAAGTAAAAACAAAAAAAAAGTAAAAATTCACTAGTGCTCGGAGTTTTCTCAGAGCCATGATCAGACTCCCTTCTTCATGTCTGAAACGCTGGCCTCCCAGGAAATACTTTAATGGCCTAAACATGTGTAAATGGCTTGGAGCGAGGTCAGGACTTTAAGGTGGATGTGGCAATAACTCCCAGATGAATTTCTGTAATGTGCTGTTGGTGAACGATTGTGATGTTCAAGGATTAGAAAATTATTCAACAACCTACAATCACCCTCTATGTTTTTTCTTTGTCCATGTCAGGAATGCTAAAGGATGTTGAGGATGAGCTGCAGAGGAAAGTGAAGGTGAGATACAAAGCCCAAATTACAGGATGAATAGAAACGATACACAGGTTCTTGCATTAGTGATGAACGAACAGGTTTCTCACGTTTCCTCTCGCTCTCGGTTTTCCTCAGAGCACACGGAGTCGACAGGGCGAGCAGCGGGATCCTGAGGTGGAGCTCGATGTAAGACCGATAATCTGATAGCCCGCTTACTAACAGCTGTCCTAGTCGTACTGTTATCTAAAGAACTCGTGTGTCTCTGTGCAGCATCAGCAGTGCCTGGCCTTGTTCAGCAGGATCAAATTCACTCGCCTCCTACTGACAGCGCTCATCTCCTTCACCAAGAAAGAGGTCTGAAATTGCACTCACGATTCAGACAGGTTTATCAATGCTGCCTGTAGTAATTCTGATCGGTTCACACAGGAGAAATGACTCGAATCATACAATACTTCTCACATACGCCTCATTTCACTATTAACTGATTATTGCAGCTTTCGCATGATATTGAGTAGGTCACATGTCCATAAAATGTAAGTGGCCTAAAACAAAAGGATATAAATAAACAATGACCATATATTTGGTTTATCATCACTATTAGCGATTATATACAGTACTGTGGAAAAGTCTCATGCACTTTGTTATTTTAGTACAAACTTTCCAGATTTTTTGAGTTGGAGGGAAAATTGATCCAGTTATGAATCGTGATTCTTGCTCGTGAGTCATGCATCTCCCCACTGACTCCAGAATCGATTTTTTAAAAAAAAACTATTTCTACCTTTATAATACAGATGGACTGGTCGATCGGTCAGAGACCAAAATGATCTGGTTTTCAGTTTGATTGGCCGTGAGATATATTTATCCGACTTTTTTCCAGAAGCTTCAAATTGACGCTACAGAAACACATTTTATGGCGTTACATTATCAAAAATCATGCATGTTAAAAGCCTCCAATCATTTTTTTTTCAAAAAATCGCCAACAGCGATAAATAACTATTTCCAAACATATGCAAAGAAAAAAAAGCCCTTTAAACTCTTATTTGAAGTTAGTTAGCATTGTTTAAATTATGTGTTTTTTTTAATAAGAAATATGCTAAATTGTAATTAATTTGAAACTTTTTTAAAGGTTTAAAATTGGTACAAAATTGGGGAGAAAATGTAATATTGAATCCGGATATTTATAAAATGGTGATACTTAAAGATTCACAATTTTGTGTCAAAGTCAGTGATTCAACGTACTGTGTATCGTTTGTGTCTTTATAGTTTTTTTTTGTTTTTTTTGAAGGCATACTTGCTTTATAGCATTTATTTGCATGTGCCAAGACTTTTGCACAGTATTACATATGCTGACGATTAAAACAAAAATCACAGACATTCTGGCAGGTGCGATGTTAAAGAGATCCTGTAGTAATGATTATCACCCCACAGTGTCCCTGCTGAACACTGATCCCGTTTGAATAGAACCTTAATTTACATTTATGATGGACGGATTAATGATGTTCCTATTTCAGACAAGCGCAGTGAGTGAAGCGCAGAAGCTGATGACTCAGGCGGCAGATCTCCTGCCCGCGATACACTCCACCATTCAGTACGGTATTCAGTCACAGAACGACACCACGAAAGGAGGTAACTTACACGCTCTTACTCATGCACTGGCTTGGTCGGCGCACGCATTAGAGTCGCAGTAGCACATTCCCCCTCCCTCTCTCTCTTTCTCTTTCTCTCTCACACCCAGATCACCCAATTATGATGGGCTTTGAACCTCTGGTAAACCAGCGCCTGCTTCCGCCCACTTTTCCCCGCTATGCCAAGATCATCAAGCGCGAGGAGATGGTTAACTACTTCACCAAACTCATTGAGCGCATCAAAATCGTGTGTGACGTCATCAACACCAGCAACCTGCACAGCATCCTGGTAAGGAAGCTACCCAGAAACGCGTTGAATTTTAACAGATCTTTTCAGAGCTGCTTTATTTATGTTATGTACGTGTTATATATATTTTTAGGACTTCTTCTGTGAGTTCAGTGAGCAGTCCCCTTGTGTACTGTCCAGATCTTTACTACAGGTATGACACTCACACACACGCAAGTGATGCTAGAACAAATCCGATCTGTTTGTATTAATTTAAGTTGTTTTCTCTTTTGTTTTGGGGTAGACTACATTTCTAATCGACAATAAGAAAGTGTTCGGGACTCACTTAATGCAAGACATGATCAAAGACGCTCTGCGCTATTTTGTCAGCCCGCCGGTTCTGTCCCCAAAGTGAGCGCTTATATTATTGAAGCAATAATTTTTTTTTTTCTCTTACTCAGAATGCTGTTAACGATGTGGTGTTAACTGACATTTATGCTCTCAGGTGCAGTCTGTACAACAACCACCAGGCCAAAGACTTCATTGACTCCTTCGTCACACACTGCTCTCGGGTATGGTTGTTCATCCTGTGATCTGTTATAACTTCACCAGTACTTGTAATAACCTGTATTATACAACAGACAATTCTGACCAAATAATCAGATTGGACGAGAGTTTTTCCACGAGTGCTAACAACAGACGGTACAAGCACTGGGAAGTTTAACTAAAGGTAGTCCCCGACTTACAAACATTTGAGTAACAAATTGCCACAGATACAAACGGACCGCGGTTCTACGAACATTCGTAGATGTGAACAAATCATGAAAGTAGCTCACGTGTATTGTATGAAAAATAGACACTGTATTGCACCAGATATCAATATTTACAGTTATATACAATATTTTCAGGGTGTCAGTGAATGTGGGCGGCACGGTGGTGTAGTGGTTAGCACTGTCGCCTTGCACCTCCAAGGTCCGGGTTCGATTCCCAGCCAGGCTCGATTCCCGTCTGTGTGCATGGAGTTTGCATGTTCTCCCCGTGCTTGGTGGGTTTCCTCCGGGTACTCCGGTTTCTTCCCACAGT
>JAOVVB010000036.1:4449635-4468634 GCA_028570985.1 Heterobranchus longifilis
AGAGTGGGGAGAAAATCGGGGAAAAAGAACTGGACAGGACGAAATTTATTTAAAAAAATATATCTTTTTTTAAAACTTACCTCTGCTGCAGAGGAGAAGTTCATTTAGAGTAAACAGCACCTCAGATTAGAACTGTTATGAAGGCTTTACAGATCATGAGTAGCAGAAACATCTCAATATCAACTGTTCATGGAAGATTATTGTATACAGTGGAACCTTGGGTTGCGAGCATAATTTGTTTCAGAAGCATGCTTGTATATCAAAGCACTCGTATATCAAAGTGAATTTCCCCCATAAGAAATAATGGAAACTGAGATGATTCGGTCCACAACCCAAAAATATTCATATAAAAATAATTAATAGAAAATGACCTATATCAAGACCTTGCTCGTTTATTAAGTTAAAATGAATTTAAAAATTTTGCTCATCTTGCAAAACACTCACAGACCTTACTTAGAGTTACTCGCACACAATCCAAGTTTTTACTGTATTTTGGACGCCTTCAGCATTAGAAAGATATAATCAGGAAAGACCATTAAATTAGAAGTTGTGTCCGAACTTTTGACTGTTGGTGTAACTGTCCTTCCCTTAGCACTTCTGATAACGACGATGTTTAAATGCTGCACAAATGTGTGTACTTTTTGTGGTGTTCTCTGCTTAGCTCGTCCTCTGGGGAAAGAGATCACCATGAGCCAAGCATACCAGAACATGTGCGCAGGAATGTATAAGGTGAGTGGAACACACCGAGCAGAGCAGTTCATAATTATAAGTGTAAAAGGAAAATAAAATCGCTTCTTAACACGATGGGGACTGTTCTCGTCTAGACGATGATAGCCCTAGACATGGACGGAAAGGTACGGAAGCCCCAGTTCGAGCTAGACAGCGAGCAGGTGCGCTACGAGCATCGTTTCGCACCCTTCAACAGCGTGGTGACTCCTCCACCAGTGCACTACATCCAGTTCAAGGTGTGACTTCCTTATCTGACTCGTATTCGGCTGCTAATCAAAAAGATCTGGTCATGCTCTAAACGAGTGTTTGGTACGCAGGAAATGTCCGATCTGAAGAAGTACAGTCCTCCTCCGCGCTCGGCCGACTTGTACATGGCGGCCAGCAAACACTTCCAACAGGCCAAACTCATCCTGGAAAACGTCACCAGCCCCGACGCCGAGGTGAAGTTCTGATTCGATAGATATAGCAGGAAGATTTAAATGATTACTTCCCTATTATTAATAATATATATTTACTGGCATTTATTTATTAAATATGGTCATTTTTCCAGCTGTAAATAAATGCCATTAAATAAATATGTACGTCATTAAATAATTGAAAATTGAAATTGACACAACAGTATGTAAAAGTATTTTATTTTATTATTTATTTCATGTTTATGTTCTGTATGGTTGCTAGGACAGTAAAGGAAAATTCAATCAGAAAAAAACGATACAATAAGTGCTATACACCTTGCTGCATATTACACTTTCATACTGTCGGTCACGCAGTCTACCTTTATTCTCCATTTTAATACGAGGGGCGTTCAAATCAAACCGGGACTTGTGACGAATGATGGAGTAAAACCGCTTGCCATTTAAAGACATCCTTTCTACATTGATGGTACCAGTGATGCACCCAGGGACAAGTGCATTAGTGTAGCAGGAGATTATATAGGGAAATAAATAGTTTTTACTCTCATCACTGTTCTGTTATTCTGGCCAATCAAAAGTCCCAGTTTGATTTGACTTTGAACACCTTTTGTACATGTGATTCATGCATTAACCATCATTCTGTTCGCCCAGGTGAATCGTATCCTCAAAGTGGCCAAACCCAACATCGTCGTGATGAAGCTGCTAGCTGGGGGACACAAAAAGGACACCAAGGTAGAGCAGCATCACCTCCTAATGCATACTCCCAATAACATGACCTCAAGCTCTAATCCCGTCCTCATACCTTCTTTTCTTTAGGCCCTCCCTGAATTCGACTTCTCCGCACACAAGTACTTCCCTATAGTCAAAATCATCTGACGACATCTCCAAGGCTCGTGTCCCCTCGATCTACTCCGCTGACCGAGTCGTTTTTGTTGCAGTTAACGTCAGAGCATCACACCACATCACTCAGTCCAAACATCACAACGTGACTAAGACTGTAAAGTCGTTGTGGCTAAAGAGTCTACGATCTAATGTAGAGAGGACTATTACACAGATCAAGGTTTCTATATGTCGTGAAATAGCCGAGTTTGTATACAGATGGCGTGTGTGTGTGTGAGAGAGAGAGAGAGAGCAAGTGAATGAAGGTCTATCCATTAGCGTGTGTGTATTGTAACGTGTACATCTGTCCTCATTTGTTACTTTTGAATTAAAACATCATGCCGAACTTATTTTCCATGTCATCCTTCTTATAAACAACTACTGTAAAGACCGTTATTAAGGATTATGTTTTATTGACAATTAAATCAAAACAATTTTTGGAAAAATGCAACAGAACTTCAATAAAAAAAAGTCTGGCTCTAAATACAGTCTAGCTTTGTTTTGTTTTTTTTCTTTCTTTCAAGAAATTGTGTTTCCTAGCAAGTGGAATGGGAATAAGTTAAAAGATCATACTTTTCAGACTTTATTCTACACTGACCAGAATCAGCTTTCTATACAAAAAAAGGTAAATTTTTTTTTTCTTTTTTTCAAAACATCTGTTCGGTTCTAGATATATTATATATCAAGAATGTGTTATGTACAGTTTTTTGAACATTTATGGAAAGAGTCTCCAGTGTTGAAAGGTCAAAAGAGGGGAAAAAAAGCAGGTGTTGAGTGAAAGATTATTGAGAGCTGCTATAACAGACGACTCGTTTCATGGAATATCAAAAACTAATAATAATTAAAACAAATTGTAACTGCTGGCAAATTTCTTTGATGTAATTGAGCAAAAAAAAACATTTTGTAGTATGGTATTGCGGAAATATATTCAACTTCGGCACAAAGTATTTTATCCCTTAACACGTTCTAACTAGCAGTGTGGATAGCTCTTGGGCAACGTCTCGAATCACACAATGCACAGCATTTTTACACTACACACTCTGTACACCAAGATCTCTGGAATCTATATTTGTTGCAGTGCAATAACATCCATTAAAAAAACAAACATTTTTTTGCACTACACAAATACAAACTTGTGAAGGAAAAAAAACAAAAAACAACTTTGCATAGGAATGCTAGATTAAAAACAAATAATTCAGTTTCTCCATTAATAGCAGGCTGCGCGTGTAAAATGTTTACTTGGCACTGGTTCTTGTGCGCTACATCCATCCAGTGTGAGCGGTTTATTACGGAGAAGAGATCCGACAAAGTGCAACTTCCACACGTCTGCTTTCAGTGTCGGGTATAAAAACTTCAGCTTTATGAATACGGTTCAGTGCTCGACCCTTCCTCAGCATTACGACATTTGATATGTTGGAAAATCTTCATCATGTGCAAGTGCAAGTAGGAGACTCGGTATATATGTGGAATGAGACGGCAGCAAAACTGAACAGTAACGTAAATTCCGCGCCCGCTTGCGATCATACAAACGGCTTTTGAGCAGGCGGGGGTTAGAGCCATTTAGCCCAGCAGGAACAGGATGGAGGGTTTAACACCTGTCTCCAGGCACGAGTGTGAGCCTGTGTGTGTGTGTGGGGGGGGGGGCATCTGGGTTAGACCTCGGCGAGCTGCGCTTGTTTGTCAGCTTCAAACTCGGGTTCGTTCTCGTCATCGCCGTTGTAGTCGGCCATCTCCTCGTCAAACTCCTGTGCAGCCGCTTTATCATCTGTGTTAAAAAACAAACAAACATGAGCACGATCAAGACTAGACAGCAAACTAGATTAACTCCTGATCTGGCTGGGCGGACTCAAGCCAAAATTACGCTGGTTTGAAACAACTTCAGATAATTGTTTTTGTGTACAGGGTTGTATGGGTTAGGGCAGGGGTAGGCAAGTTCGGTCCTTTTTAAATTTATTTTTAGGGTTGGAGCTGAAATCTGCAGGACTGCGGCTCTCTAGGACCGAACTTGCTTACCCCTGGGTTAGGGGATTAGAATTATATAAAGTGTTTGCAGTCAGGTGACAGTCTAAGATATGTCTAGCTGTCAAGATTCAGTGTTGAAACTATCACAGGATTGAAGTTATGATCACCAGACATGCTTAACTTCAATATCAGCTTAATCTCAATATTAACTTTAAATAAACAAAACAGCAGTCTGGCCGATTAATCACTTCTACTAGACACTAGAGGAAAAGTGACCGTTTTACATTCCCGACTTTGGGGTTTGCATTTATTTGCTCTATAAAGAACGAATAAAAGAACATAAAGAACAGATCAGACATCTTTCCAGTGCATCAAGGATTCAAACACAAGACGGAAATGCAATAAAAGCACATAGACCAATGTCAACCGCAGTGCCTCAGGTTATTGCCTCAGAACTCACAGGATTGGGACTAAACAGTCGCACAGCTGCAAGAAAACCACTTGTTAATTAGACTAATCATTCAATTTGTGAGAGATGCATAAAAATTGGACTTTGGTGCGATGGAAAAAAAGTCATGTGGTCTGACGAGTTCAGACTGACCCTATTCCAGAGTGAATGGTGCGTCAGGGTCGCTTACCCTGCGATGCACCCATCATGTATAGTTCCCAATGTACAACAAGCCTCTTGTTATGATCTGGGGTCGCTTCAGTTGTTCCGGTCTAGGCTTAGCAACGTTATGTGGCAATAAAATGAAGTCACCCGACGACCTTGATGTACTAAATGACCAGGTTATCACATCTACGGAGTTTTTCTTCCCTCATGGCACGGGTAAATTCCAGGACTTCAATTGTGAAAGAGATACTGTACAGAAGGACCTTGAGAAATGCTACTATGGTGCATTTCATTCTAATTGCTTAAGTAGACATCAAGAAATACCACAAGGCCAAATTATGTCTTTAAAACGAATCAGATGAAAAAAATGCTGAACTGGGTGTGAGCTTGATCATAGTAGGAAGATGTTTTCTTTACCACTGTTATTTATAATCACTACAACACCCATAATGCAACTTGCCTAAAATATTACCTGTTATTTCTATTTTCTTCCACTCATATTCTGGTCATTTTTTGGTCCTGTCTTGAGGGTTTGTGTGTAAATCATAAATCAGGACCTGTGTATTTACACCTACATCTTGCCTAGAGTGGTGAAACGTCTCAGGACGAAACGTTTCCTGCCACACCCTGTGTCTGACTAAAGAGTAACAAGACGGAAACAACATTGTAAGCTTACAATCTTGTATACACCCTGCAGATTTATTCTGGCTGTCGCATGTGAAGCACATGTTTATCCCACTAAGTTGCGCCAAGCCTTCACTCAACATCTGGCGTTTGTTTTTAATTAACAACAAAAATGTAATTAATTAATTAACAATCAATGAATAATTGTTTACCATCATGCAAATGACTGTGCGAGAATTATATCAAGGCGTTAACTGTCCAACTTATTTCCTGCTATTTTAGTATTTCACCTCATAAACCATCAATCAATATTAACTTTAGTCTTTTGTTGTTAAAGTATTTCTAACTATTTATTTTTTGTTTTGTTCCTTCACTACTATACTCATGAGGCTGAAAATTTCTTGGAATATTTCCCACTCCATATTTTCCACATTTCCATATTTAATAATAGAGATTTGCACCTTTTAGTTTAGACAAACGTTTCTCAATCTCCCCGTCGTTGTCGTACTCTATGGCATCTTCTTCCTTCCCTTTAGTGACTGCTGCAGCGTCTAACAGAGCATCTGGACAGAAAGAGAGCATACATGTACAGTAGGTGTGTATGAGAGAGAGAGAGAGAGAGAGAGAGAGAGAGTTGGAACAGGGATAGAGTTTACGGTTTCAGGCATTCTTACCTGCATTCTTCAAGTCACCTTCTTTAACGTCCATCACTCCTTCCATGGCTTTGGTCAGGCTTTTCAGGGTGCTGTTCTGACTTTGCAGTAATGAGGTGGTCAGCAACTCCGGCTTGCCTGATTCGTTCGTCGCTGGAACAGCTTAACGAGGAGACAGAATGCAAATGGAGGTTTTACAGCATGCGACGATGTACACTTCTTCAAATACTCAGTCCTACTGCCGTGTCCCTTTCAGGCCACACACTATCTTCTCCATGAGTGTTTGAACGGTGACATAATTTTTATTTTTTATTATTTTTTCTGTACACCACAACAGTGGATTTAAAATGAAGCAATCAAGATGTGACTGAAATGTAAAGCTTTATTTCAAAAGGCTTAACAAAAATATTCCATTCCAACAGTTATAGCCATTTTGTTTCACCCGTCAATTTTCATAGTAAAAAAACAAAAAAAATACATTTAAAAAATTTAAATAACTGACTCTTAAGCAGCTTGATGGCCAGGTGTGGCCTAGTTATATCATGACAAATTAAAAGGATAAAAGGTCTGACGTTGATTTCCAAGTGTTGGATTTGCATTTGGTGGCTGGTCATGAATTGTGTCTGTCAACATGCAGACTGAAGATGCAAGTAAAGGAGCCCATCATTAGGCTGAAAAATAAACAAAAACAAACAACCCTGTCAGAGAGATATAACTTTAAGAATGGCCAAGTCGGCAATTTTGTACATTCCTAAAAAGCATGAAAAGAACTTGAAGACATGCAAGACAAACTAAAGTCGAAAATCGCTGAATTTTTCCTTGTTGAAGAAAAGCCCGTCACCACATCCAACAAAATGTCAAGTATACTCTGGAGGAGGTAGGCGTTTGTGAAGTGTACAATCAGAAGAGACATCTTCGTGTATGATTGTAATAACAGAGGGTTTACCCCAAAATGCCACCTCACTGGTAACACTCAAGAACACAAAGGCCAGATTCCTGGACTGACAAATCCAGTTCACTTCTGATACGCGATTACTTTACACAAGAGTGATGGGAAGAGAAGAATATGGAAAAAGAAAAGGAAGGGCCCATGACCCAGAGCACACCGAATCTTCATCCAACACGTGTAGCATGGCGTTACGGCATGAGCGTGTGCAGCTCCCAATACACCTGGGTCACTGGTGATTCCTGATGATGTGACCGCTGATAGAAGTAGCAGAATGAAGACTGAACTGTACAAAGCGCTACGTTCTGCTCGGCATTCAGTCAAGTGCTGTAAAACCGATGAACGATGCCTCAAAGTACAGATCCAATACATACCAAGAAAGCAACCCAAAAGTTTCTTAAGGCAAAGAAATGAAATGCTTTTGACCTACTGAAGACAAACCTGAAGGCAGGAAGACCCAAAGACATGCGGAAACTGAAAGAACATTGAAATAAAACCCTGGAAAAGTAGCTCAAGGAAGGAAACAGCACTGCCTGATAGAGTCGTGGGGTACAAAGTTTTTTGCATACAAGTCTTGAAAATTAACTCTAATATGTATGATTGTTAGTTTATCAAATTACTTTAAAGAATATGAAAATGGAGGGACTGTAAATCCGAAAAAATTTATGCAATGCTTATGTTAAACCCCTTGAATTAAAGCAGAAAGGCTACACATTTTGATTATTGTACGGTTTGGTAATATGATGCGACCTTTCCCCTGCCGCTATGCCCATAAACAACACCCTCACTGTGCTTCCTGATTTCATATATGATAACACTTTCTACAGTCCGTGTCCAAATGAACATACACACAAACAGTTTGTGTTCGCTGGAACACGTTTGTCTAAACGGAAAACGCTATTGTGTTTCATATCGTCGGTCTGTCTCCGGGTCTCTATATGACTTACATGCTAATGAATTGTTCCTTTGTCCTAACACAGGGCACCAGGCCAAAAGCTTAAATCTTTGCTTATAATTAACAAAGAACTTAAGGCACATCATGCGCGCGCACGCGCGCGTCTGTTCATCTCTCCTGGTTTGGGCTCGGTCGGTAAGCGTATCGAGGTGTGACGTATGCATCAAGCAAGAATTATTATTTGTCAAATTCTTAATCTTAGAATTATATCTTAAAATTTAACAATTTGGTAACTCTTCTTAACTTAACAGTTACTTTATTTTAAATCCAATGTGACAGAATGGCAAAAACGCAAAAGCTATATCGCTGTACAAATACCTACGGACAAATTGTACTACTTTTTTTTTTAATAATAATAAATACAACACAAAAAACTACATACCATATATTATACGACTGTCATCTTAAATTTGAACATGACAATGAGTTGACCAATTTTTTTTTTTACGGATTTATTTTTTAGCCTTTAAATGTGCAAATATTATGAATGCTTATTGTACTTGTGATGTGTTATACTGCTAATGCTGCATACCTTTATCTTGTGGTATCTCGTTGGTTTCTAGAGGGTCAGCAGTTTTGGGCTTTGATTCTGAATCTGGTTGGGTCTGTTCATGTTCTCCAGTGTTTTTCGTCGAGTCGTTTCCATTGAGCGCTTCCGACACGGGTTTAGAGACAGTCAATTCGGCGGCAGGCTACAGACGAGACAGACAGGAGAGAATCAAGACGCACGTTCCTGCTGGAAAACTCCTTGAGGGATAAAGTGAATGATTAAATCACCGCCACAATGAATAATAAAAAAAAAAAAAAAACTTCTCCCTGGCTATGCTTCCTCTTTTCCTTCTTGAAATAAAGTGTGGTCTGATGGGAGTTTACAGCAGTGGCGCCCGTGATGAATGGCCAAAATCACAGCACACTATTATTCATTTTACTTTTACTGTCCATAAGTGCCAAACACAAAATTCAGCAATAAAAAAACGTGACTCAGTTTACCTGAACAACAGCTGCTCCTCCGGCTGAATTTGGCTTCTCGTACTTCTTCTGTACCTCCAGTTTGGCTGCTGCGACCTTCTCGTTGCACTCCTCCTTCTGGGCAAGTATCTGCGTGTTACACTGCGTCCTACACACACACACACATATACATATATATATACATATACACACACACACACATATATACATATACACACACACACACACACAGATGATGATGACCCTCATGATATTTGACATTAAAAGAAACTACGCAGCGCAGTGGCACACTCACATGTCATAAGTGAGTTTCTTATTCAGTGTGTTCATGTTGTTCTTGCACAACTGCAGCTCTTTCTGCACCTTACTCAGGTTCTCACGCAGACTCTGCATCTGGTCTAGAGAGGGAGTAGAAGGGAGTCGTTTGTTGGGAAAAGGGAACGCGATACCACAGGACTTTCACCACAGAGAAAGGCGGCGAGCCAATCGCTCACACTCACTTTTCATTTCCTGAACAGTTTTCGCAGTGGAAGAGATGTTCAGCAGTAGACTCTCCTACAACAACATAATGGATGTTATACAAGATAAACCAAAATGCAAAATCCTGATGACACCCACAGCCCCGAGGTGGACTGGTTTCCCTATAATGTCACAACCTGAAGGGTTTTATTAATATTATACCATAGCAAGTGTGTGACTTGTTATTAGAGAAACAATACCGCAATATTATATTGGTTGCAATAATATGCAAATGCGCGTACATCCCTACCTTCTCTTGTTTCCAGATGCTCTGGGCGCTGTGTTGCCGTCTCTGGTGAGCTCCCTCCAGGAGAGCCAGCTGTTCCGTTTGCCTGCGTATTTGCTCCTCCGCCTCGTTCCGGCCCATCTGCTCCCGTGTCTTGTCGGCTGCCGCCCGCCGCACGGCTTCCTCGAGCTCCAGGAGCTTAGTCTAAATGCAAAAACACGTCTGGTCTAAAACTTATTTCCAGGTTATTGCAGGGATGGTGACTAATATATAAAGAAATTTTTAAAAATAACTCCCAGGACACACATTATAATGATTTAATGACTGAAAGGCTGATGTTTACTCTTACAATGACATATTGTGTGTAGACAGCATTAGCATAAACACCTATCATTTGCATCCAGCTTTCAAGGTGGCACCTTTGTCTTATATTCTGTATGAATGTATAGACCACTATTCCACACACACACGGTGCTGTCACCAAACTCACTTTTTTGTCTGTTTATTTTGTCTTGTTTATTAAGTCTTAACACAACACTGACACTTCTTCATTCCTCCGTATGGCTTATAGTTTCGGTGTATGAGTGTTTGATGAAGCAAATGGCATTGTTTAATGAAACAAATGCTGTGACTGCTCTGGAATATAACAGAGAAAACCTGTAAGAATCGAAATAATAAGGGGTTATACTTGGTATGAGCTTTTTATGGCAAAGTCGAAAACAATACATAATGAATGAGAACCACTGGAGTGAAAGAAAGTGTTTTTTGCTCCCTTGCTAATTCTCAACCACCAATCAGCTCTCCTCTGTCACATACACACAACAACCACCACCAACTGTTGCTTCCTCTGAGACACATGGAGGCAGCCAACTTTTTAAACTGCCATGTGATCTAGACATATACAGTCGACACTTAAAATTATTTTCTATATTCTAGAACTGGATTTTTTCAAAACTATGAAGTAATTAAATTATGCCGTATGGGTTAGTAATAACTAACAGCAATCAGTCAAGCGTCAGTTGTTATTTTAAGACATGAAGGTCAGCTGTTCTGGAACAGTTCTTGCAAAACCCATCAAGCACCATGATGAAACTGTCTCTCATGAAGACCATCCCAGGAAAGCGAGACCAAAACTTACCTCTGCTGTAGAGGAGAAGTTAATTTAGAGTTACCAGCCTCAGAAATCACCAATTAACAACCAGCACCTCAGATTAGAGCCGTTATGAAGACTTTACAGAGCGCAAGTAGCAGAAACATCTCAACTGTTCAAAGGAGATTATTGTAACATAAATAGTTTTCAGACTGAAACAAAAAACCCAATGTAGTCTGCTGGGTTTTGCATAAAAACAGAAAGAAGCAACTGTGACAAGAAAATAAATAAATTACCAGAAGAACTCATTCTCCAGCACGCTCAGTAAAACCTAAAAGCCGTTCTACTTATAAAACTGCACAAATCAATAGTTCGGTCTAGGGATCATGTTTTAAATATACCAAAGTACATTACACTACTAGATAACTAGATAATGTAATAGGGTGTATAGTGTGACAGCTTAAATCCTTCTATTTATTTCTTGTATTATATGTTTATTCTACTTTTCTTATCTTTCTTTTTTTATCACTGACTCAGAGAAAAATCCAATTCACTCATAGTGTTGGTACGTGTACAAATGGCAAATAAAATCTCTTGAATCTTGAAATCTGTATCGAACACTACTGATTAATTTCAAGCAAAGAGTTTTCCTCAACCCCCAAGTCCACCTTGGGTATCAGTTCCAGTGCCGGCTCAGCTCTGGTCATATTTACTGCCAAAGCTCTGAAGCAGTTCAAGAAGAACAGTGAAATAGTAAAAAAAGAAGAAGAAGAAAAGGACCAACAGAAACAGCATTGTGAATGGAAGCGCAACCAAAATAAATAAATAAATAAAAAAAAATACTCATCCAGGACTGAACCTTTCCCCTGAAATCTCGGTCGGTGCTCATTAATGTGCATCAACGTAGCATATTGACAGTTTATACAACACCCCCACTGGCTAGCTACACAAAACTACAGTCAGCTAGCATGTACAAGCACTAGTAAATAAAGAAAAACTACTGACAGCGTGTAGAATTGTAAAATTACATTCAGACAGATTTTGGTTAAAAAAGAAAAAAGAAAATAGGAATGCTATATTTCATAGCCATATTTTGGGGCACAAAAGGTACAATAGCATAGCCTATGTGTGTATATGGACCTGTATATAGACTATATCAATATAAATCCCCTTAAATTATTAGATTACATTTACACACAGCACATATCTACAGTATATCTGTATAATAATACTGATAAGAACTGTGCCGTAACATTATTCAGCCAAAATCCTTCACATTCAAACAGACAAGACAAACCTGCAGCTCCACATTTCTCGAGCTGGACACCCAGTAGTTGAAGCCAAACAGGAGGACGCAAGAGACAAGGGCGACCACAAGCAAAGGCGGCGCGCGACCTCCTCTCCGGATGTTCACCAGTGCTCCCATCATCCTTTAGATCCACGAAATCACGACAGCGGTCACTGCAAACACATAGAGAAAAGGTGTCTCACATCTTCACACAGTCTTCTACTGTTGCAAATTTTCACAAAGTGCTTAATCAGACATCTGGGTGGAGTTTCACTGATTTGCATTGTTTGTTTTTTTTCCTTCTTCCCTTCAGAGCTGTTTGGCCTGTTTTCCCAGATTAGCCTGATATCCTGCGTGCTATTCTCATTTAATGACTCACCATCTGGATTTAAATAAGGTCTAAGAGGTCAGGTTTTTTAAATCTAAAAAAAACCTTCATTTAAATCTATTAGGTTCACAAATCATACTGCAGGTGAACAAACTGACTGTAGCCATCAAACCTGAAATACATCGGAATAGAAATAGAAAATAATACATGAATAATATATATTTTTTTAAATCAATCTGTCTGTACAATCTATGCTGTCTCAATTAGGTTATTTTTTTATGTTGTTTCTACAACACCTGCTTATTTATTTTTTATGAGAAGCAGCACAGCTTTACTAACACTTTTGGTCGCACCTTGTCTCTCGCCCTCCTTTGCATCAAGCTAAACATCGCTGGATGTTTTCACACCGCATGCGAAATTGCTTGTGTGTGGCCAACAAACACCTACAACAGTGGTCATGTTGAATTAATCACTCTTTTCATGTAACATGAAAGTGTCGACTCTGGGGCAGGAAATAACAAACTAACAAATTTTGCTGCATAGCTCATACACACTTGAATGCATGCAAGTGAAACTCAATCACTTCTAGATATCATTGAGCTGAACAATTTTCACTGTACATGTCATGGGCTCTACCCGACAAAGTCAGTTTATTTATATTATATATTATAATATAATAATATATTATTTTGACTTGCAAGACACACACACTGGATTTTGATATACTCCACGAAGGCAATATGTACGATTTCCATCAAACCAGGCTCATATAATCTCAATGCAAAATTTTCAAAAAATCTCAAAAAAAATTTGCGGATGCAAAATTGTAAATGGATTTTTGATATCTCATATGGCTTGGCGAGGCTTTAAAGTCATGGCAAAAAGTGGCTAATAACTTCCTTAGTCATATACAGCATTATTATATAGGTATATAATATATTATGTCAATGATAACCTCAACAAGCTCAATATGAGCGACATCCTATTGAGTGACACCACATTGAGTGAGTTTTATAAAAAGCATCACACTAAAACTCAATGCGAAAATTGGCTAATAAGTTTCCGTCATTGGAGTTTCTAACTATATTTTTTTTATTTGACCTTTTAAAAATTCCTACAAACTCTTTTTCCTCAACATAGCATTTTATATAGATAAAGATATGGTGTAATGAAATATATGATTGAAAGTATGAGATGAAATTGTGTGTGTGTGTGTGTGTGTGTGTGTGGGTGGGTGTGCAGCAGTTTGAGGTTGTTTTTTTAATCCCAGAATATATATTTTAAAAAAGTATAGAATGTTTAAGATCTTCCTTACAGAATACACTGTTGCTCAAATCTATTCTATTATAAATTTCTAAAGAGCATTTATTCACAGGCTGGCCTGTTTGAAAGTAATAAAAGCGTCAACCAAACCTTGATTTAACGTGAAATTATCCAACCAATTATAGATAATCATTTGAAAACAAAAAACCCAATGAAATCTGCTGGGTTTTGCATGAAAACAGAAAGGAGCAACTTTGACAAAAAAAATTACCAGAATAGTCAGTAAAACCTAAAAGCAGTTTTACTTATAAAACTGCACAAATCAATAGTTCGGTCTAGGGATCATTCCAGCTCAGTCCTGGTCATATTTACTGCCAAAGATCTGAAGCAGTTCAAGAAACAGTTTCTGAAGAAAATGTGAGTGGCGCTTGCCCTGGCATCATAGACATGATGTCATAGCTATGATGTCATAGCTGATGTTGGACTCAATGTTAAGTCTATTGGACTTGTTGGGGCGGTCTGAGTGGCGCTTGCCGTGGCATCATAGACATAGCTATGATGTCATAACTATGATGTCATAGCTGATGCTGGTCTCAATGTTAAGTCTATGGGACCTTTTCCCACCTGCGGGGGCAATTAACCGCCCACCCCTTAGAAAAGTCATAGCACCCCATTCCCGAATAAGCCGCACGATTTGACACCTTTGACACCGACAAACGGTGCGGGACTAGGACCAAACTTTTATACGGAAGAAGAATAAAAAGAAGAAGAAGAATAAGCCTGTGAGATAACAATAGTAGTGCTTCGCTTCGCAAGTACCACTAAAAATGACCAACAGAAACAGCATTTTGAATGGAAGCGCAACCAAAAAAAAAAAAAAAAAACACTCATCCAGGACTGAACCTTTCTCCTGAAATCTCTGATTTCACCGATTAAAATCTCTGCGACATGAGAAAACCTAGGCAACGTGTTACCTACAACCAGGAAGCAACACGTCATCAGCGTTCTCATCCTCAACCTACAGCAACGGCATGTCCCGCCTCCTGCGCGCTGATTGGTTGGACCAAACCAATGAGCCAATTACAATCCTTGAGATGCTGTTGAGTTGGAAATGCTATCCAATGCTGAGCCAAAGGGGGCGCAAGTTTGGTGAACTAACACAAAACCGAGTGGTGGTGGGTCAAACCTTATCTTTGTGTAAATATGTAAACTAGGAAGATAACAAACCAGTGTTTAGCAATTAGCTATACAAATCAGCAGGAAGCAAGTAAAATAGTCCATAAAGCAAAAAAAAATAAAAGCGCACGAGCACATACTAGCAAGTTAGCTCGCCAACTAAACAGCCACATTAGCTCACTCATCTTATATATATATATATAAATATTTATTTTACAAGGAGGCAATTTAAGACATAATCCTTACCCAGATAAAGATGTGTAAACAGGTCACCTAGCTAAGGTCAACGCACTCAGGCATGTCGATAACCCGCTTTCGCTGAACAAAGGTTCACATCCGTCACAACAAGCACCGACTGACTCGCAACACTAATGTGTCGTTTGCCGGAGAGTCGACCATTTGAATCGATTCTTTTAGGTGAACGTTAAGAACTGACTCGGGCGTGAAGGTTATTTTTGTAAGCGTAGCAAAATTTAAACGGAGATTGGTTTTCTTCAAGGAGTACAGACACCTCAGGTATAATAAAACTATTATTTGTATATAAACTGTAGGTTTTCCTGATTTGCATGATTTATTCAAAGTGATTCGAAGAGTCGACTCATAAATAAGTTGATGGCGCATGCGCAATAAAACAAATCTGAGGCTGATGGGTTTAAAGGAAAATCAGAGCAAGATCAGACTGTGTGTGAGCTAGAGAAAGTCACCTTATCCATTTTATAGCTCATTGTTTGTGGTAAATGTGGGCATTGGTTGCTTAGTGGTAGGGTTCTTGCCTGTCATGCAGATGGCCGGGGTTCAATTCCCACCCAAACTCCATCTACTTAGATTAGATTAAATTAGATTAGATTCAGCTTTGTCATGATGTAGAGTACATGTACAGACCCATGAAATGGAGTTAGGATCTAACAGAAGTGCATAAGTGGCCTATTTACAATAAATATTGTACTATATATATTGATATAGTAATGTACAATATAACTGTGCAACATTGTGCAGTGAATGTGCTATAGTAAACAGAAGGTGCATTAGGTAATAAATATATTTAAATATATATATCTGTGTCTATAATGGCGTACAGTGTAATGCAGTCCCAAACCCGAGCCACTGGATCCGGTGCTACCAAGCCTGGATAAAATGGGAGGGATGCATCAAGAAGGGCATCTGGTGTAAAACCTGTGCTAAAGTTTTGTCCGGATTGGATGATCTGCTGTGGTGACCCCTTGATGGGAGCAGCCAAAAGTCCAACAATATTTATGGAAAATTTATAAAATATTTTGTGCTTATAAAATGTACATTGTTCTGGTTGTAGAGCTTCCTAGGTTTTTGACACTTCATTCATCTTCTATACCACTTATCCTGTGTACAGTGTCACAGCCTATCCCATGAGACTTTGGGCACAAGGTGTCAAACCACAGCAGAGCGCGCACACACTATGGGCAATCTGAGAACACGTTAGCCTAATCTTCTGTCTTTGAACTGTGGGAGGAAAAAGGCGTAGAACCCACCAAGCACAGGTAGAACATCCTTGCACACAGACCGAGGCAGGAATTAAGCCCTTGACCCTGGAGGTGTAAGGTGACAGTGCTAACCACTACACCTACACTGATTGGTAGCTTTTAGGAAATATACTATAAAGCACTGATTTGGACATTAAGTGTGAATAATACTGTGTTTATTTACAGAAGAAAAAGACATCAATGTTAAACCTTTTTTCAGTGTTAAACCTTTTTTTATTAAAAAATCTCAAATTTTGTACAGGAACAAGGGTACAATGAGAGACAAATAGTTCATGGACGTTTATGGACTCTTGCAGCCATCTACTCAGAAATGTTTCTGGGCGTTTTCCGCCTTTAAAAAAGAAATGGTAAAATGGTATTAATTATTATGTATTATTATGCAAAATCATCACAATATTTCCAAGTTTGTATTTTATGTATCATTAGTGATAAAAGCTTTTACCTTTATAACTCTACCCAGCTCGATCAAAACGTCTTCATATCGGCTCTCCATGCCGCTGAGACTTTCTGGATTAATGGTCTGCTTCTGTAGGCCCGGACTGCCGGCCTCCTGGACCATCTTCACAAACTTTTCCTCCTACATACATAAGAGATTTTTCTAATCCCTTTCCGACAAAGCAAAGCAAAGGAGAACTGACTTTAAGGATGGCCCAACCCTTACCTGCACTCCTAAGACAAAGGTGAAGGCCACACCGGCTTTCCCAGCTCTTGCCGTTCTCCCCACCCTGAAACACAGAAGCATCAGTCAAACAACGACTTTGCATTTGGCATTGCCTTTGTAGATAGAACTTGTACGATAAGGATGGAAACGTGCCTGTGGATGTACGTCCTGATGTACTGAGGAGCATCGTAATTAATTACGCATTTAACTCCTTTAATATCGATTCCTCTGGCCGCAGCGTCGGTGCTGATCAACCTGCGGGAGGCAAAAAAAACAAAACCTGATAAGTTACTTTAGATGCATGAATCTGCTTAAAAGTTAGAAATGGATGTGGCCATTAAAAACGTACAGCTGAATTTTCCCCTGTTCAAAATTCTTGAGTGTCTTCTGTCTCTCGCTAGGATTGAGTCTGGAGGAGAATTCCGCAACGTCCACACCACCGTAAAGCTTCACCAGTAAAAGGAGCCTGAGAGAGAGACAGAGAGCGAAGAGTGGGAGACACAGAATGAGACAGCGAGTGAGAAGCGGAGAAATGGACAGAGGGAGACCGTGAGGATAAAAGAGAGATATGTGATACAGGATGTGATACGGAGATAGGATTAATAGACAGAGAGACAGAGGCAGTCCAACTTTATTATAGCTCCATTTTGGGCTTAAACTAATAAATCTTTGAATATATTTTATAATATAAAGTAAAGTATAAAGGTTTACTTAAATATAAAAAAAGATTTGTAGAAGTGTCTAAAGAGCTTAAGAGTTACATTAGCCTTGTCAGACACCAAATCAGCGAACGAAAGTTGGGTAAATGAAATTTTTTTTGCAAACACTCTCACTCACTCATTGCCTATACCGCTTTATCCTGTATTTATGGTCGCAGGGCGCTGGAGCCTATTCCAGGAGACTTCCATCGCTGGGCACACACACACACACACACGTTCATTCACACACTACGGGCAATTTGGGAACGACAATTAGCCTAATATGCATGTCTTTGGACTGTGGGAGGAAACCGGAGTACCCGGACGAAACCAACCAAGCAGGGGGAGAACATGCAAACTCCATGCACACAGATTATGGAGGTGCAAGGCGACAGTGCTAACCACTGTTTTTTTTTTTTGCAAACATACTGCTTTAAATCAATCGGTGAGTGCCGCTACCTGTGCGCTGCTTCTCTGGAGTTCGTGAAGCACAGAACAGGATTGAACTTCAAGCGCAGCAGGAAGTGCAGAATAAGAAGCGGCTTCTTGCTCAGCGTGCAGCAGACGTAGTACTCCTGCAGAAACCAGAGCCGCAGGTAAACACAGGAGCATCGACATCGTTTGTGTGTGTGTGTGTGTGTGTGTGTGTGTGTGTGTGTGTGTGTGAGGAGCAGGTGTTCAGTTGATACGCACAGTCAGGCCCTGAGGGAAGTTAAATTTCTCTTCACTTGTTGTTGAGGTGTGTGTGGAGCTAAAGAGACGAGGCTGGTGGAGGCCCATCTGCTGCAGTTTCTCCGGGTTTTGCGTCAGAGTGGCCGAGAAGAGCAGCTTCTGCAGCGGCATCTGCGGCGGAGACAGACTGAGACACACCACCACAGACGACTTCTTATTAATATTCTACGACATCACCACCTGGAAATGAAATCGAGTAAACAGAGGTCTCGTACCTCGCCACTGTAATCGGCCCAGGCTCCGTCCTTGTAAAAATGGATGCTCCTGAGCCACACCCACTTTTATAGACAGCCTTGGTCACCTGATTGAGCCAAGCCTGCTGCATACTGTCGATCATTCGGTCGGCCTCGTCTATGATCTTAAAAAGAATTTTACAAAATCACGTCACATTCTGTAAATGTAAAAAATAAATAAAATAGATTCGAGTACCATGCTTGTTGAGTGATCCTCACCAGAAAACGAAGATGCTCAAGACTGAATCCTTCGGTTTTGTTGATGTGATCCACCAGGCGACCTGGTGTTGCTATGACGATATCTGCCAAACTCCGACTGACACCCCTTCTGAATAAACAAACAACATTGCACCATTGTGTCACCCAGGCCGGTTAGAAGAGTTCACCAGGATAAACCTGAAAGCATCAGATGTCCTTAAGGTCAGGGGTCGCTCAGTGTTTAAGGCGTTGGACTACTGTTCAGAAAGTCCCAAGTTCTAACCTCATGACCATCAAGTTGCCACTGTTGGGTCCTTGAGCAAGGCC
>JAOVVB010000036.1:4468644-4479105 GCA_028570985.1 Heterobranchus longifilis
TCAACTGCTCAGACATATAATGAGATAAAAATGTAAGTTGCACTGGATAAGGGCGTCTGCCAAATGACTAAATGTAAAATGTTTTTTTTGGCCCAGAAAAATGACGTGTTCATAGACTTATAATAACTGACATTCCAGACTTACTGTACACACATACTCTATACAATCTGTGATTTGAAATATGAATATTAGTTGTTTCATTTCAAATATTTTTTTTCCTAGTCATGAAATTAGCTCCGCCCCCTGTTAAAGCTACGGTCATCCATGGCCATTTTACGAGGGTGAGTCAAAAATTATCCGCACTCTGGCTCTAAAATTGGATTTGGGACCTTAAGGAAGAAACAATGGAATTATGGTGCCATTACTGTTGCTACTGCTAATACTAACACACAGTTTTGTTTTTATTTCTAGAATTTATTTTAATTAATAATTTTTCGCACATTATCTCCTTCTTTTTAATACATTTTGTCCATTGCTTTCGTATTCTCTCGTTAAAAATGTTTTAGGCTGAGCCGTGAGCCACAAATGCAACTTCTTCATTAGAAGTAAATCTCGGTCCTCGTAGGACTGCTTTCAGGGGACAAAACTGGTGAAAGTCAGATGGAGCGAGATCAGGACTAGAGATAGGGTTTAACATCTCAAGACAAATAAAATGTTTTGTCAGAGAGTCGACCGAGCAGTGTGCGGACGTTCTGCATCAGCCTTGGACGTGGACAGCGTCCGGGTCCTTATTGATGGCTAACAATTTTGCGACCTTCCTTGAATTTTTTTTTTATTCATTCCTACGCACTTATTCATGATAAAACACTTACCCCATACTCCACAAAAAGTCGAAAATAAATAACGACACCAGGTACACCCTGAGACCACAAAAAAACAAATCAATGCATGCTTTTCTTCTTTCATGCAAATCTCAAGTCTGGCGTCCATTTTTGCTCGCAGTGCAGCTACAAGTGAACTGATGGAACGCGTTCACACCTGCACGGCCTAACCAGGGAGGAGACGGTAGCCTTGAGCGGAAAGCGCTGACAAGACAGTGCAACCATCAGAAGTTTTAATATAAACAGAGTACGGATAATTTTTGACCTACCCTCGTACAATATTTCAACTCGTAAAAATTTACAAACATCTCAATTAATGGAAGAATATGTTCACTTTCTGTATTTACCTGACTTCTAAAAGAGTGGACTGCTCTACAGCGAAAGGTTTCTGCCCGGCAGCCATTACAACTTTCAGTCCCGTTCCTTCAGCATAAGTGCAGAAAACTTTATACACCTGCAGAGAAGAGAAGAGATCCATCATCATAACAGACAAAAACACAGTTGTACTGGCAAGAGAGGGACCAAGAAATAAAAGTAAGTAACGAAGTAATAAATCAAACCTGCTGCGCCAGCTCTTTGGTGGGCAACACCGCCAGGGCACGGACTTCACACACCACTCGCGTCATCAGCGCCTGTAACGACGAGATCAGTGAGGTGGCATTTAGCATGATCTGACCTGCACAGTGGAAACTAAGCTCTTCTGCTACAAGCTATTTGAGGACATGATAAGAAAACATAAACTAATACATTTTGATAAATGAGAAGATACATAAATCAAATGATGTATAATAATTAAATAGGGGTCTTTTAATACCTACTTTAATACGCTTATGTTACCCTCACTGAAAAAGGATAAGATGTGATATTGAACTGTGTTCCATCCACTTCTAAGAATATCTCAGTTTGTTTTTATATATACGTGTGGCGTTCAAGTCAAAACTGGACTTTTTTTTAATTAAGCAGAATAACAAGTGTAAAAACTACCTTTATTTCTCTATACAGCAAGTCCCCGACTTATGAACATTGTCCCGTTCTGGAAGCACGTTTGTAAGTCGGATTCGTTCATAAGTCCGACAAATATAAGTTCGTAAGTCTTATACACCTTTAATACAAATACTGTATATAATGTTAAACATAATTTAAAAAAAACCCACAGGTTTGGCGTTTTAGTTCCGCATTATACTCTTTTTATTGTGAGACGGCACATGTTAATCGCGAGGGGAATCCTGGTGACGCAGCAAGGTCAGCTGACCTCATTTAAAGGCAGCCCCGGGGGGACGAGGTGTTTACTGGGCACTTGAACGGATGACATTTTGTCTCAGAGCTATATTAGACTGTGAACTTTCTGTCTCGTAGGATTATTCACCATCAGGACAGCTTTACGGGACCTCATTTCTCCCGCACCCCCACACATACAATATACAGGACTTTGAACATTTTATATATTCACTTACACACTGAAGATCTATAAAATATACATACAGTAATTACACAGTACAATACACATGAGCTACTTCCGTGATTTGTTTGCATCTACAAATGTTCACTGAGAAGATTCGTAACTCGAATGTTTGTAAGTCGGGGACATCCAAGCATTCATCCAAGCACTAGTGTGTAACTAAGTTTCTGTAATGTGCAAGTGGTGCTGTTAATGATCGTGTGTACAGTTCCCACAGACACAGATGCATCTCCTTCTGCAAGTTGGTGACAAGTTATCCACCAAAGTTATTTTCAAGGATTAGGCGTTCCACTATCTGAATGTTCAGAGGAACGACTCCAGAACACGTCGGCAGAGATCGTCACTTACAGCCTGCTTGAAAAATGTTCGCACCGTTTAAATATTTAATCACCGTACTAATAATAAGTCACAGTTTGACTCATATACTCCAGCAAAAAGCCTTTAATTTAATGCTAGCTCTATTCAATGATTTTGTGGTATTCAATAATGTCGTTACTAATATGCCAATACTAATCTGTTTCCTTTACATACTTTAGCAGCACCATTTCAACTTCGACGCTAACTAGCTTATTTAGCGGACAGTTTGATTTTTTTTTTTCTTTCTTCCAGGCCAGGGCAAAATGTAAAAAATTTTTTTATATATAATAATAATAATAATAATAATAATAATAATAAAAAAAAAATATATAATAATAATAATAATAAAATATAATAATTATAATAATAAAAAAGAAAAATCTATCAAATGCAATTACTGCGAATCAAGATTCTTCTATGGTATCTTTGAAATTAAATGATTATTAAAGGCCCATGAACATTTTTTTTTTTAATTATAAAAGCTCATAAAAGCTTCTTAAAGGTAAACTCATAAAATATACTCATAAAAGCTCTGAGTGACAAGGAAATAATAAACATCTGTACATAATTTGACTGTAAAATAATACAGCATACACTATGACCAATACACAAGGCCACACCTGTATGACAGGTATAACAAACGCCAGCGTCTTTCCGCTTCCTGTAGGAGCAGACACACAGATGTCTCTTGGCCTGTAACCTCCTCTACCGATCAGAAGCCCCGAATTCACACTCTCCAGGACAGCGGGGATCACCTCGGCTTGAACTGTTTATGATTGAAGTAAAAGACTGATAAGAAACAATCATGAAAATAAAATCATCTGATACAAAAAACAAAATCATCTCTGGGATGAATCTGTCTCGCTGACCTGGGAAGAAGGTCTGGATCCCATTTGCCTCGAGTTTCTTCTGTAGCAAAGGACAAATTCCAGGCACATCACAAAGAGGGATCAGGTTGCTCTTAATGTCTCTCTCGATCATGTCCGGCTCAGCCAGCCACTTAGGCAGCACCCGCTGGACCTAGAAGGCAGTATCGCGAACAGATTTCATGCTATAGGCTGCTCTTTGACTGTACACTGGTTTTAGAAATGTGTGTCACAACAATGTTTTCAAGAGGACACCTTTTGAACCGGCTTGTTCTCAAATCCACCGAGGATGTGAAAGCTGGAGCTGGTGTTTGACGGCTCACTCGCGGATTTTTGGCTTTCAGGCTCGTCTACTTCTTCACAAACCACATCTGTTAGATATACACGTCTATTAGATACACAAACAGTATATTTGTGTTTTCCCTGCTCTATGACATCCGATTCATTTCGGAAATAAATAATAATTACCTACAAAATGAGTTATGCGAGCATTTATGCAAGCATATGGACAGCTACCTGTGTGTTGCTTCTCCTCTTGATTCCCACTCCCCTGTTTCTCTTTTTTCTTCTTTTTCTTTCTCGACTGCTTACTCGTACCCAGATCCGTGGCTTTCGCAGGCGTTTCATCAACATCGTCCTGCTCGCTATTGCTGTCCTTCTTCTTTTTCTTCAGTTGCTTCTTTTCGTTTTCTTGCTTCTCATGTTTTCTTTTCGTCTTTCCTACACCGTCCTCTTCACCTGTCTTCGTATCCTGGACGTCTGACCGCTTCTTATTTGCAAGACTCTGTTGTTCTCTCATCTTGGCACGTTCCTGGAGCTTGCTGAGCAAAGCTTTGGACCTTGACTCTCCATTTGATTTACTTTCCTCTTCCTCCTCTCCAAGATATCTGCAGGAGAACAGATGGATAGAAGTGCCGAAAGTGTCATGAAAACTCATTCTTTATTCACCTATCAGGGTGATCACATGACTAAAGTTTTAGTACATAGAAAGGAAGCGATACATAAGAGCACTGGAAGGGACATTCTAAATGATTTAATGTGTAATATATGAAAATAATGACAAGGCAACATCAAATCTCACTGGATCCTGTCATAAAAACGATTTCGAATTTCAAACTTCTATAAAGGTCACTAAAAAGTAAGAAAATAAACACAGTCCATATTTGGTGTGAAAACTTTTTGCTTGGAAAGAATCAGTAGCGCTAGATACAGATGTGTGCAATTTTATAAGTAAGACAGCTGTTAGGTTTTACTGAGCGTGCTGGAGAATATGCCAGAGTTCTTCTGGTTAACTTTGTCATAATTGCGCCTTTCTATTTTCATGCAAATCATTTATTTAAAATATTAAATGATTTTCTACATTATAATGCAGACATCATAAACACATATGTTCAAATCACACATTTTCAAATCACATGCAAGGATTGTCTGGACTGTTCCGTATGACACACTGACAATGACAGCAATGTTGTGGATTGTTCTCAGATGATCATCATGCACTAGGTGCCGAACTGTTTCAACATTTTTAGGGGCTGAGCTTGTTGAAGATCTTCCTGAGCTCTCATCATCTTCTGGTGACGTTCTCCTACTGCTGAAGCGCAGGTGCCACTCAAAACACCTCAAACGAATCATTACAGCATTGTTGTAAATAATGTCAAATCATGTGTTGCCCAGTTTCACACAGAATTTCACATTCTGTGTGAAACTGGGCAACACATGATTTGACTTGCTGTCCATGATGAAAGAGCAGACGTGGTAACGAAAAAGCACCAGTTGCACAGCTCCCGATGTACACAGGATGATGTCTTTTGCCACACTGACTTATGAAGGTCGTTGCTGCCTGTTACTGTGCGTGGAGCCTTGTGCTGGCATCTGCTGGCGTGTTACAAAACTAGTCTCAAAACTTTTTTATATTACCTTGTATATATGATATTTATCTTACTGGTGAAGCACAATCTTTTACCATTCCCTCATTTGGGAGTTATTACAGTACCACATCTCTCGTACAGTCCTGACCATTTTCCAAGCCATTTCCACATGTTTGGGCAATTAAATGAGTTTTAACAGGCAGTCCGCTCATGGCTCTAGTGTACTGAGAACACTTTCTACCTTGATGGAGTCCAAGCACTAGGACTGGGATAAGTGCATTAGTGTAGCAGGGGATTATAGAGAAATAAAGTGAGTCTTTACTCTTATAACTGTGTTCTGTTATTCTGCACAATCTAAATTCCAGGATTACCTAGAACGCCCTTCGTAGTATTTATGACAAGGTAAGTATGTGAGATCTGGTGTTGTTTGGTTGATGTTTTGGTTTATTAATAGACACTTTATATGAATTCCCAGCAATATAATATATACAGTAGAAACACGGCTGAGATAACAATTATGTAATATGAAATAAGTATAAGCTGCATGTTGATATGCATCAAGGTAAATCTCTCTCCAAACTTACATTAACCCTGTAAACAAGTCAGGGATTCACTTTCAATCACCTCGTACCTGTTAATCATGAACAGAGCCATCGCAAACACTCAGCTCTTCTGTAACTCCAACACATCCAGATAATCTTCTGGATCAGTAGAAGACCCACAGCTCCGGAAAACACACGACTTTCATTAAACCGGAAAAAACGATGTGCAAGAAAGCATGTCGATCGGTCATTCGAGAAATCCTGTTCAGTATAAACACAAGCTAGGAGCCATGTGAGCGCGCTGACAGTCGCGTAAAGATGACGGACGACGCGTTTCGATGACGTGGCTGCAGGTTTCCACAACAGACCGCATTGAATTATTCCCTCAACCCGTTGCTTACAAATACACTTTTACGTGGTATAACAGATTATTTAGTTTATTTAATTTTATATGTTACATTACGGCACTAATAAAATTTATTTCTGTCTATGCTGCTAACTGTGATCAAAAAACATGCTTAATATCATTATACACTAACATTATAATGAAATGATAGTCTTATAAAGATATTTTATACCTTAAATATATCTCATAAAAGTTTAAAGAAGTTTCTTTATGCCTGTGATGTAAAACGTACACACATACACCGAGCAACCATAACATTAGGAGCACCTGCCTAATATTAAATAGACAAAGCCCCGCCCCCCTCCCTATACTGTACGGGTCAACCTTCACTCCCCATGTGCACCAGTGAGCCTAGGCTAGACAACTAGGTCAGACCAACTCCCAAACTGCAGCTCTTGTGTGATGTTCCTGGTCTCCATTGGTCAGGACCTATAAAAAGTGATCCAAGGAAGGAAAACCGGTGAACTGGTGACAGGGCGATGGGTGGCCAAGGCTCAGTGATGCACATGGGGAGTGATGTGGTCTAATCCAATAGAAGAGCTACTGTAGCTCAAGCTGAGGAAAAGGTTAATGCTGGTTCCGATAGAAAGGTTTTCGAAAACACAGGTCAAACATCTCTGATCCAATCGTCTAGCCATCATTTGGCCCTTGTCAAAGTCACATCAACTTCAGGAAAAAAGGTTCACTCCCACCCACTTCCAGCCACCGCTGTAACGAGATATTGAAACTGTAGCTCCTGGGAGAAGGGCCATATTGTAATGGTTGGACAACTGGGTCAACAACTCCAAAACTGCAGCTCTTGTGGGATGTTCCTGGTCTCCAGTGGTCAGGACCTATCAAAAGTGATCCAAGGAAGAGCTACAGAATACCTGTATGATGTATTAATATATTATTATTATTATTGTTATTATTAATTCATTTATTCCTGACTATCCTTGATCTCCCAATGCTTTCCTTCCTTATGAGCTCAGACTTACTACATTCACTTTAACCAAGTCAGCAGGTAGCACATTGGAAATGGCGACCCTCAAACTCTCCACTCTAGAGTGCATGCATGTAAGTAAGGCTGCTGTCCTTGCTGGCTTACCTGGGACAAACTGGCGGAGGTCTTTACTTTATATTTAACCTGTCATTGTCCCAGGCAACTGCCTTCATGGCTTAAGACAAAACCATCAAACCAGTGTCTGAACATTTTACTTCAGTCTGAATCCCTACACACCTGTTTCACACACATGAAATGTTTTTAGATTTTGTTTTGAGTTAATTCATAGCAGGCCTACCACTCACACTGAGCTACTGTACATCTGATTACCTACTTCCTGTACAGGTCGATGGAGAATGCCATTGTCACTGCTGTACATTCTGACCAATAGACCTCAGTCTGTTAGGTTAAGTAATCACAAGTTCTCTACCCTCATTCTGAACACTGGTGTCCCACATGGTTGTGTGCTGAGTTCACTGCTCTTCTCTTTACTTACCCATGACTGTGTGCAAAACTGCAACATAATCATGAATTATGCAGATGATTCCATGGTGGTAGGTGACATCAGCAACACTAAGAAGTTGGCCTACAGGGAGGTGATCCACAGTCTAGTAGCACCTCACCGTAAGCGCCTAGAAAGGCAAAGGATTTATTGTAAGTTTCTGGAAATCTAAAAAGAAGCAGGCACTCTCAGTTTTAGATACAAAATAATTACATTAATCCCCTGTAGATTTTTTCAGTTTGCCCACTTACAAAGAAATGAAGGGTCTATAATTTTTTTTATCATACAAGGATAGAGACAGAATATCAACCAAAAATCCAGAAAGCACATTATACCAAGGTTATAAATTAGGTTGCATTTCAATGAGTAAAATAAGTATTTGGTCTCCAGGCAAAACGTGACTTAGTGGTAAGCACAGAGGTAAGACGTTTCTTGTATTTGTAGGTGACCAGGTTTGCACACATCTCAGGAGGGATTTTGGTCCACTATTCTTTACAGATCTTCTCTAAATCCTTGAAGTCTCTTGCCTATCGCTTGGCAACTTGAAGCTTCAGCTCCATCCATAAATTTTCTATAGAATTAAATTCTGGAGACTGGTTAGTCCACTCCATGACCTTAATGTGCTTCTTATTGAGCCACTTCTTTGTTGCCTTGACAATATGCTTTAGGTCATTTTTATGCTGGAAGATCCATCCACAGCCCATCTTCAGGACATTCTCATTCAAGATTTTACAATACATGGCTGGGGCTCACTGCGGGAAAGTTGGCCTGAGATGCCAAAGAGCTCAATTTTGGTCTCAGCACTTTCTCCCAATTCTTCTCTGGTTATTTGCACACTTCAGACGGTCCAGGCTGTACCCCTTCTTGTCACCTGGGATAAGCTCCAGGCCTCCTGTGACCCTGTACATGAGAAGCGGTATACTAGATGAGTGAATTAATGAATGTAGTGGGTTTTTCTTGCTGTTACATTTACATTTATGGCATTTGTAATAATATATACAGTATGTGATTATTGAAGCTAATTAAAGAGGCAGCAGCACTGCAGCAAAACCATCATGAATGTCCCAAAAGGGACATATCCTTCTGGTGTAAAGCAAAGGGAAAATAAGAAAAGCAAGGAAGAGGAAAAACAGCAAGATAAGTGTATGGTTATAAGAAATTTCATTCATAACTAAGCTATGTTGCGAGCTAATGTTGCTGGCTAGTTAATTAACAGCCTAGGTAGCCTCTCTTTTTGTTTTAGGAAAGTTCATGTTTGAAATTTAACATCCTTAAATAGACTTGACATCTTAATATATTAAAATATAACAAATTACTAAGATAGTTTTAGATTAAAGTTTTTGTCTTCTGTGTAAAAATTATATTTCTGCGTATATATATATACTGTATATATTTGAAATAAAAATAAGCCTCTTGTTTCTGATAACAGCTTAACATTATTTACATTAGCCTACCTTTTGGGCTCTTTGCTATTACAGTATATTCCAATATCATTATGCCTCAATTAGCTAGTTACAGATTAAGAGTTGTTGTTTTATGTGTACAGATGGCTTGCTGCTGTGTTTAATAATTAATGTTGTTAAAATTGCATTCTGTTCCATCAACTATACTTTTATGAAACTTCCCTAGGAGCACTGTTGACATATTTTGGAGGTGGGGCACAACCAGCTGTTAGATTTATACTGTGTGAATAATCAAGCATTGACAATAATCGTATTGGTGGCACAGAGGGGCCCCGAAATAACATTCTGCTTAGGGCCCCATAAAGGCTTGGGTCGGCCCTGGTGTGTGTGTATGTGTGTTTGCCCTGAGATGGATTGGTCTCCTCGGATAGGCTCCAGGCCCCCCTGTGACCCTTTCATGTATACAGGATATACAAGTGAGTGAGTCACCATGACACTTGTGCATCACTCCAGCTTTGTCCTGTAAAAAAGATGACGTCTTTGATCTGCCACTAGGTGGTACTGTTGAGTCACTGCGTTAGAGGATTAGATTAGCGGAGGAATGAATCAGTCAAGGGCGCTTAGATTTAGCCATGAGCCCGTGTGTGCGTGTCAGTGAAAAACAGCCAATATCCGAATTCGGATTTTCGGATTCGGAATAGAGAAGACATCTTCTGTACGGTTCGGGTTTTAGATACAGGAGGCAGAAAATAGCGGTTGGAACAAAAATAAGCACTGCAAAAGGGTTGCCAGATTTGCATCGATTTGCGCCTTAGCGGTGTCCCACAACCTGATGTAAATAAAAATATTAAAGGAGGTGGGAGGGGTAACCGGAAGTAATACCCCAATGTGGTAGCTGTGCGCGCGCTGGCTGAGGGCGGAGAGACGCGGAGAAGTTTGACAACAACTGGAGCTCGTCCTTGGAAAGCAGAATGTCACCGCGACTTTGTTGCGCCCTTTAAAGCCGAACCTGGACGGAGTGTCGGAGCTCGAACCATGCTGAGTGTCCTGGCGCGAGCGGCGGTGAGTCCCGAGAACCGTTAACACTGACACCACTACAATAACAAGCACCAGAATCACTGATCCGTGTGTGTGTGTGTGTGTGTGTGTGTGTGACATGTAACAGCAACCATGGACCAGGCTCAAGTGTGTGTGTGTGTGTGTGTGTGTGTGTGTGTGTGTGTGTGTGTGTGAGAGAGAGAGAGAGAGATCTGAT
>JAOVVB010000036.1:4542302-4559617 GCA_028570985.1 Heterobranchus longifilis
TGACATCCCTGATTTATAGTGTGAACAGAAACTGGCCTGCGGAAACATCGGAGCTGAAGTGGACCAGAACGAGAAGCGAACTTGTGAAGAAATGTAAACACACACACATACACCAAAGAGTGAAATTTTTTTTGTCTGAAGTTTTACTTCATTTAACACCCTGAGAGGCAGCTGTAGAGATTCGCGGCCTTATTCAGAAGGACGATACCGGGTGTGTGTTTAAGACCCTGCGGAGACTACCTAAACCCCGCGGGCGCGTTTCCCTTAAGCTACTCCACGGAGTGTCGCTAGTTATTTGAGGGAGGCGCTATAAGCCCTACCTCCACTTTACCCAAAAAAAAAAAAAAAAAAACCCCAAGGGGGGCAGAGGGAACTAACGGCACGGTCTTCTTGAAAGCATCAAAATTTGCGCAAAACACACTTGGCTGTCGGTCGGAGTAGAGAGCAGCGCCGCGTTCAGCTAAACGGTCGATGCGATGCGAGGGTGAACATCACAAACACACACACACATATATATACACACACACACACACACAGAGGGGAACGGAGGAATCCTCGAGCTCCTCGACACTCTCTCTCTTTTGGAGTATATGTGGAGGTCAAAGCGCGCACTTCTATGAGAATCCCCCCTGCTCTGCGGCAACACCAAGTTCGGCTGTTTTCCTGAGCGGAGTCAACATGGTCGCGGTGGACGGCGCTGTGCGGCGCTGGGGCTCGCTGTGCCTCCTCGCGCTCTGCTTCGGCTTCGCGTGTCCGCGAGCTCGCGTCTACACCAACCACTGGGCGGTTCGCATCGCCGGTGGGAGCGAGGCGGCGGATCAGATAGCGAGCCGATACGGTTACAGCAACCTGGGCCAGGTAAGGACGGATTCCCTTCCCGTTAATTTCAGTGCGTTTCGTGAAATCAAACCGGTTATTGTTTCCACCTTTTTGTTTGATTGTTTCCTTTCCGAGTTGCTACTTTTTGATTGAAGTTCTTTTGATGTGGACGATGCGTTCCTAAAAAAAAAAAAAAATCCTCGACGCTTCTGCTTCTCTTTCCAAAAGTTTCTCGTAGTTTCACACATTTCTGGACCACATCCATCCCTCTCTCTGTCTCTACAGTCTCTCTCTTTGTGCCTTTTTTTTCCTTCTTAATCTTACTCTCACTCTAAAGCAGTCCAATCTGCATGTTTTTTTATTTATTTTTTTATTTCTTAATGCAACCCATCTCCATAAACCCCCTTTTTCTCACCTCACACAGACCAAACGCTTCCTCTCTATTGATCTCTGGACCAACAGGTGCTCCCCAAGCGCTCCACTCATCTAAAAAGGTTAATAAAAACTCATGAACTCAAGTCCAGCAATGCAATGTTAAAGCAAATGTAAGATGACATTTGACATCTAAAGTTTATTGTATTTTTTTTTTAAACCTAAAAAAAAAAAAGAGCTTACAGACATTAAACTTGAATAGGTCCTGCCTGAAAAACAAGCACACAAAAAAAAGCCCTAATCTGAATGAAATTTGCAAGCCACATGTGCTTATAACTGCCAAGCTACAATGTTTCAGTGTGATGTAATGTGGAAATGGGGGTCGCTGAGGTACTGTAAGCCAAATCGAAGTCCTTGTGATATTGATCTCAGCTATCTGAGTAAAAAAAAGCCCTGATTTTTCTGGTGGTTAATTTTTTCCCTTCCCTTCTTTAATTCGATACACAGTTAATAAAGAGTAACTAATGTAAGCACTTTGGCTTAATGGGTAGCACTGATGCCTCGCACCTCCAGGGTCGTGGTTCGATTCCAGCCTCGGGGCTGTTAGCATGGTGGGTTTTTGCCGGTACTCCGGTTTCCTCCCACTGTCCAAAGACATGCAGAATAGGCTAATTGGTGTTTGAATGACAATCAGGCGTCGAGCTGACGACTCGACACCTTAAGTAACTGCCATAGAAACAATGGATATATCTTCAGGGTGGGGAGTATCTGTCGCCGCATGGCACGTGGACAGAAAGAGAAAAAAAAGTGTAAGCATAATGGTAATTTTAGAACAATGTCCCTTTGTTGCCTTCTAGTTGTCTGACCATATGTTACCTCACAAGTTAATGAGTTAATGGATTGTCTTTGGTTTGATCGTGTCTTATTGAAAATGATTCCTCGTTGTCCCAGAACCACTCATTTCGCAATTTGAGCCAGATAAATCTTGACTTTATATAGCCGTGCCATGACGAAAAAAAATCCATAGATGAAATAACTTGGCCATTCGGTACATTCAGCTCGTCGGCTGACTTCATTTTATTGCTGCAGAATGTTGCTGAGCCTAGACCTGACCCCAGATCAAAACGCTGCCTCTCCCTCCAGAGGTTTGTACAGTGACCACTATGTACGTCGCTTTATGCGCTTCCCTTCTTAACCGTGACACAGCCATCAATCTGGATTCATCAGACTGCATGACTTTTATCAACTCGACCAAAGTCCACTTTTTAGGCTCCCTTGGAAAGTGAAGCCTTTTTGTTTTGACTAGCCTGACTATCTCAATTGTTTTTTTCATAGCCACACAGCTGTTTAGTCCAAGTCCTGCAAGTTTCTGTCACATTGTACATGTTGAAATGCTCTTACTTTCACTATTAAAAAGATTGATATTGATTTTCAGCTATCTCAGGAAAGAGCCCTGACTTTACCAGTGTTTGTGGATCAGCACAGTTTGGTGATTCTTCTGCTCAAACACAACCGATTCAACTAATCGCCTAATTACTAGGTGTGTTTAATAGTGATGGGAATCGTCAGGGGCCACCCAATACGATGATATCACGATACTCGGATTCTGATTCAATCTGTATTGCGATTTTATAAACAACCCAGTTCGAGAGTTTTTTTTTTTTTTTTTTTTAGATTTTGTTACAATTCTAAACAAACTTCCGTACAGAATACTGTGCTGTCGGAATACTTTAAAGTGTCCCACCTACAGGATTCTGGAGGAAAGGCCAAATTTTTACCACCTTGAATGCATACATTTCTGGATTACAAATTTATTTTAAAACAAATTGATTCTGGAGTCAGATGGCGGCGATGCATGAATTGCCACGCAAAAGAATCATGATTCACTGAATCGATTACACCCCTGTCCCCCCATCTCTAGCATTTAGATATTGGTGAATTACAAACTGTACTTCAGGACTGGAGTTAAAGAATACTTCTCTATAGCAAAATAGTCCACGGGGCAAAGTACAAGGCGGTAAAGACTGTGACGCATAACTTTGGCTGAAGTCTAAGACATTCCTTATGTACACTAGACATAGTTTTACAGAAGAAGCGCTAAAGACTCATGCTTTTTGTCTCTGTTAAGGTCCTCTTAGTGAGATTGGACGTTAACATGAGTTATGAAATAAGCAATGGATATTTAGATGTTTTAGTTACATGGTTGACACTTGATTGTTCACCCTAAAGGCAAATGCTGCAGTGAGAATGGTAGACATGATGCATGTTCATTAAAGATGACAAGATGGAATCTTTTTTCCCCTCACGTTTTAACACTAGGGACGGGAATCATCAGGGATCACCCGATGTGATATTATCACGATACCTATTTGCAGATACGATTGTGAATCTGATTCTTATAAAAATCCTGATTGCATAATAAACCTTTTTTTCCTCCAGAATTCTAAACAAATTCAGCAAATATTTAGCTCCGCCCACACGGGTTTCTGTGCTGCAGAAACTGAATGAAAGTAAATTTTTAGAAGACGGCGTCGCGATACAAGAATTGCAACATGAAAAAATAGTGTTTGTTGTAACTGAAACTATTCTCAATTTAACACGTATACATGTTCTATAATTTCATAATTTCACTGTAGTGCCAACTTCCTGTGAGTCCAATTATGAAATCAAGTGTGAATGAATGATTAAGACTTTTGTAGGAACTTGCTGTAGGGCTCCAGTGCTGGAGGCATAACGACTATCGCACTTGGGACTAGAAATAACAGGGTTGTGGTTACTGGGTCCCACTTCTGTTAGTCATCATCTAAGCAAGCAGTCTTAGAAGTGTGGTGTAAGCGCATCTTCCCATGTCTTTAAAAGGGTATTTCTGCAGTGTTAGTTTGAATTATTTCTGTCTATTTTTGGTGTGTGCGCGCATATCACAAATTTTCCTTATGAGACTTTTGTATGTGCTGAGACACACTCACTCGTGTCTTATACCCTACCCCCTTTACAAAGCTACTGTGTGACGTTTAAGGGCCCCATCTCGTGTCCTAAAGGGTGGTCCCCCAATTTTGAAATACTCCTGTGTGCGCGTGAACCGTTATTAACCGTTTGTGAGAACCAGATGTCCTTACAATGACAGGACGCTGTCCACAGTCCTAATAAAAAGGCTGTGATTTAACATGAGGCACTAAAAGCCAAAACATCTTAAATTCCATTTAGTTACTTGCTTAAAGGTAATGGTAACATTTATGTATAGGCATCACTTTACTTTAATGCAGAATTAAAGATGAAGATCCTCACAAAAAAATGCTAGCTATGCAAAAACAAAAAATAACCATCCAGTGCGGAAGTCTCTGTTTATATAACAGACTTCCATATGTCATTGGCTGTTGACGGATGGACAGGTGATCTGCTTCTGCTACATGGGCTCATTGGCACTCCAGTAGAAGAGGGGAGGCCATGTTGGTGTTTTGGAGAAGTCTTCTTCCCATTCAGAAAGAATGCAAATATTATTAGCCCAGGTGTGTGGGGCGAGTTGTGGGACAGCGCATCCTGACCTAGTGGACTGTCCAGCTCTGTCAGGGAACGGCACAATGAGTCGAGTTCACCTCGGCATGATTAGAATAACATTGCGGTTCAGCTGTTGGTCCACCGTCAGATTAGACGGGTCCTCCTAGTCCGTTCCAGACTCGGTGTGCTGGTTGTTCATGGACAAGAATTGACAAGGAGGAGTTCTCTAGTGAGGTCTAAGCCTTTAACTCCATGATTAATAATTTCGGTTTGCTAGCATTATCGCTGCACACTGAGGCAGTGGCCACGTAGCCGATATGTGGCTTTGGCACCAAGTTCGCTAGCACTGCATAATGAAGTTACAGTCCTGCTAGCCTTTGAATGTTGGTGGATGTGAATCACTGAGCGGCCTGGCAAAAGATAGCGCTTTAAGTAAGCAGCCATGTTAATGAAGGAGGTTGGCTGTAAACAGCGCCTCAACTTGCTGGCGTAGTCTCAGGTCTTCTAGTCAACTAGACAACAAGGCATGGGAAAGAGGGGTCATGGCAGCGCAGTAATCCGGGAGGCCCCGTTCAGCAGAGATATGAGGAAATGGAGGGAGACCCAACTCTGGCCCCTATATGTATTAACGGAGTCCAGCAGTGGCTTCCTATGGATAAGAAGAACCATTCAACCATGTCCATGGCACATCTTCACAGCCATTGCAGGCGACAATAGACAATAGGGGGAAAAAAAACCCCTCATACTTTAAGGAAAGACTCGGAAACCAAGATAAGAGGGTTTGAGCTTTGAACTGTTCTGTTGCTCGGTATGGCAAATTCAAGCTTGTAGCTGGTTCAAACCATTGCTTTGAATGTCTGTGGGTCTTGAAGGTACACTTGAGGGCCAACATGTTGGTGGGACACGAAAAGAGAAAGAGGAAAGGCAGCTGTATTATCGGGGCATTTGGACAAATATGGACTCATTTTCCTCCCCAGTGTGAAGTCCTCTCTCCCCTGAATACCCCTCGCCCAAGTCAATCAGAGCTTAATAATTAGCTGATCAACTGGATCAGGTTCGCAGGCAGCTAATAAAGATTGAAACTCTGCAGGGATCTCCAAGACTGGGGAACTGAAGTTTAATGTAAAAATAGGAAACTGGGGAACTGGAGTAAAAATTCTTGTCGTGGCTTGTTGTGATCGAGTGCATTTAGATCCGAATGGATGAAATCTATAAAGCCGCAGTCGCGTTCCAAAAGATCTTAACGGCAGGCTTCTTATCTTATGTTGTTGTTCCTATAGATCGGCGACCTGAAGGACTATTACCATTTCTTCCACAGCCGGACGATAAAAAGGTCGACGCTCTCCAGCCGTGGCACACACAGCTTTATCTCCATGGAACCAAAGGTCAGGCTGTCACCATGGTGACAACACACCTGGGCGTACTGTGATCTACAAGAATTTTTGTCATATACGCACGAAAAAATGTGATCATTCTCAGTAATCTTCTGCTAAAAGCCTGGAACCAGATGTTGTCTCTAAGAACAGAATCTGAACTATAAAAATAATTAACACCTAGTATGAATTTGCTGTCTCCTAGGTGGAATGGATTGAGCAGCAGGTGGTTAAAAGGAGGGTAAAACGAGATTATAAACCCTTGTACCAGGGGTTAGTGAAGACCAGCGCACCCCAGGCTGACTCCATCTACTTCAACGATGCAAAATGGAGTAGCATGTGGTACATAGTGAGTATAACAATCCACGGGCCAAATACAGCTAGAGAGCATTTCTTTACAGTATGCGACGGACACGTTGTGGATAAAGGTAGCTGCACCGATCACACTGTTTTTCATTCTCGTTACAGTGGGACATCGGGACTCTGGGCATCTGTGTATTGTTTTGAAGGATGCCAAGATTATTGTTGTTGTTTTTTTTTTTTTTCTCAGATAATGATCTTAAAATGGAAATGATCAATTTAACTGGGGTATTTAAGCTTTCTCTGCAAATAAAAACCTAATCCAAAGTTTCTGTTAGTTCCCGGTCCAAAGCCATAGTCCATGCCACCCAGATTACTGAGGCATTTTTGGAAACTCATCCATCACCTACTGTACATGTCACAATTCAAATGTTAAGAATAAAAAGGACTCTATAATTATGATCGTAAGATGGACAGTGCCTGATACTTAGTGACCATCCCTACTAACTAAAGAGACCTTTGACATTGGATTTACGTAGCAAACATGATGTTTTTACGACTGGTGTTCAAGTCAATCCGGGACTTTGTATAGCGCACAATAACAAGGCGCAGAATATAATGCGCTTATTCCATGTGTTCACTAACGCTTGGATATTATCACAATAGAAAGTTTTCTCAGTACTCCAGAGCCATGATCGGACTGCCTGCTTCACGTCTGAGCCACTGACCTCACGAGAACGTATTTAATGACCCGAATATGTGGAAATCACTTGGAGCGAGGTCAGGACTGCCCGGGGGGATGTGGCAATAACTCTCAGCTGCGTTCCTGTAATGTACAAGTGGTCTTTGTGAATGATTGTGTGTACAGTTCACACTGACAGATGCACCTCTTCTGCAAGTTCGCGATTGTTTTTTTTTTTTTTTTGGATCGTTGTTGACGTACGTATATTCAAAACAGTTACACCGTTCAAATGCTTTACTGTGGCCGTGAAGCGTCTCATCATCAGTTTAACACCTTTATTCAATCAAGTCCTGGTTTGACTTGAACGCCCTTTGTGTATTCCATCACATTACCATCCTGTAGAGTATGAACACATGGATGTATTAATATTTCTACACTATTTTTCACATCACAACTGTAAGGGCTGGGTCACAAGTTCGTGTTACTGTACACAACCAACCCTCTGACCTTCTGCTCTTTGATCGCAGAAAGGGGGTGGATGTACTTTGGCCCGTTGCCCTGGTGGCTCTTTAGCCTGTTGTGTCATTTTTACATATCGAATTCATTTGTATCAGCGTTTTAGTTATTAACTGAAAATAAATAAATAATAAAAAAAAAAAACGCAGCTGCTTTATGACTATTGGAAACGTTCTGTTGCAGTCAACAAGCTGTTGATCGTCGTGTTGAGTTTATTGGTTGCGTATGTGCCTCATGAGGACGCCGAACAATAACCCAATAGCAGTTTTCTGTCAATGGTTAATGCAAATCAGATAACGTAAATACTTTGACCTGGACACCACTAATCAGCAGGATTCCTAGGAGTTGTACTTTGAGAGCAAATAAACTTGACGTCTAAACAAAGGCCAAAAGAATGTGTTTATCAGCTTTTTTTTTTTTTAGGTTACTTTTACTAGGGTAATGTAAGCATTTCCTTAAACTGAGCATGAATCATGTTCCCTAATCCGCAGCAGTTTCTTTTTTTTTTTTTTTTTCTTATCCTTACAGCCCTCGTAGCCCTTTTCTAAAATAAATAAAGAATAATGAAATCTGTACCTTTCATCAATATAACCGGCTGATTTTCTCTGTTTTGCGCGTCGGCAGCACTGTAACGACAACAATCAGAACTGCCAGTCGGACATGAACATCGTCGGCGCCTGGAAAAGGGGATATACAGGGAAAGACGTAGTCGTCACGATTTTAGACGACGGCATCGAGCGAAACCACCCGGATCTCGTACAGAACTATGTGAGTGGTCCGGTTCCGGGTTGCGCTACACTACACAATTATTGTCTCTTTTTTTTTTTTTTTTTTTCCTTTTTGCTAATCCATGATAAACAATAAGATTTTAACCATATATATATATATTTTTTTTTCCCTAAGAGTGATCGGATCAGATTAAGCACATAAAACTTGCTCCAGTTTCCATTCCAGTTGTCTTTTGTCTTTGTCTCATTTTGAAGTACAGTAAGCCTTAGTCTCTCTCTCTCTGTCTCTCTCTCTCTCTCTGGTCTGCATGTACAGGATAACCAGGCCAGTTATGATGTAAATGGAAATGACTTGGACCCCATGCCCAGATACGATGCCAGCAATGAGAACAAGTAAGCGTGCAGCACTGGGGGAATGGAAATGCGTTCCACGCTACTCGAGCGTCTTTACCTGTGGGAAGGTTGTGTTTACAGAGCATGTGTCTGTGTCTGTTGTGCGTACGTGTGTACAAAAGTGAGAAGGTTGTTTAGTTGTGTATTTTGTGTATGGTAATGACAACGATGCTCCTCCTCTCTCTCTTTCTTTTTCTCTTTCTCTCTGTGAGTGTGTGTGTGTGTGTGTGTGTGTGTGTGTGAGTTTGTGTGTTAGTCTGTGGCTTCCACGCTGCCAGCATGTGTGAGCCGGTGCCAGATGGCATCGCAGCATTTTTTTGGAAGGTTGGGCCAAAAAGCTTGGCCTAGGTTTACTCCTCAGCACCAGCGCTGTTCTGTTGGAGTTTCAAATACACGGCTCTTAAACTCCTCGTATGATTATTTTTTTTTTAGTCCTCTTTGTGTCTCGACTTGTGTACGCAGCAAAACGTAGAGTTGCGTTAGCCGGGGTTTTATTCCTCATTTACTTCAAAGACATAGCGTCGCTTCCCGGACCACGGCTTTGTAAAGGTCGTTCACGCTCCTGTGACTCTCTCAATGTACCTTTGACTAGACAGATCCGTCTTTTCTCATCTCTCGAAGCGGCAATGCGACTATTCTTAAGTAATTCTATTGCCCGAGGAGACTTCGGAAGAGAATATGAACCTGAACCTCTTCATCTGAGGAAGTGTGCGGTTCGAGGGAGCTTTTTCATGGCATGTATAGGCACGTCCTATAGAATATTGTCTGCTTGAGTGTGTGCCTTTGTGCCGGATGTCTGCCGGCTTTTAAAGAATAGTTTATTCAAAACTGCTAATAAGGTGCTCACTGAATCCTATAAATGCTAAACTGGCTAATTTCCATTCAATTTTTTTTTTTTTTGCTATTTAATTTAACTCTTGAACCCTGATCCATGATCTTGTAATAAGTCTTGCCGTGACACGTTCGCTTTGGTTTCATTCATTTTCTTTAATAATATACCGGAAATCTGATTCATAGATTATATAATTCATCGCCAGAGATGATGGAGGAAGTGAAGCGAAATATATACGTTACTTTTGTCACTTTAAAAATATTTCGTTTAATCCATACAGTTAAAGATGGGATTCTGACACCTCATGGGCTTCATCCACAACTGTTTCATGTGTCTATTATGTTGTACCAGCCATAACATTAAAACCACTGACAGGTCAATAACATTAATTATCTCTTTTCGACGGCACCTTCCAGTGGGAGGGATGGATTCAGCAGCAAGAGAGGAGTCGGCTCCCAAAGTCGGCACTGCGTGTTGGAAGCATGAAAAAGCGTTTGCAACTTTGGCAAAGTGTGAGGGCTTGATGTCTGGGTCAGAGCATCTCCATACGTGTGAGGAGCTCCTGATCTTCACTGATTAGTAGAGATGAGGTTGAAAAAAAAAAAAAATCGTTTCAGTTATGAATCCCTGTTGTTTTGTTTAGCGATTCACTGAAAAAGATTTTTTTTTTTTTTTTGATTTTTAAAAATATATATATTTTTACACTTCTAATAGAGATGAACCGTTTGAACGGTCAGAGACCAGTTTGATTGACCGGTGATTAGCTGACCAGCTTTAGATATAAGCGATTCTGTCCCGAGTGCACGAGCTTTCAAATGGCGCAACAGAAACATATTTTTATCGCTGAGAAAACTAGTGTTGTAGGGAAAAACTTTAAGCTTTTCAAAGATTTACAATTGAATTGAATCAGCACCTGGATATTGTATCAGGTGGTGACGTGATTCCCATCATTACTGGTTAGTACCTACCAAAAAAAGAAGTGTGGTCCAAGGAAGGACAAATAGTGGTGAACCAATAACGGGGTCATGGCCGCCCAGGGGTCATTGATGTTCACGAGAAGCAAAGGCTATCCCGTCTGGACCGATTCCACAGTAGAGCTACTATTGGCCGGCTGTCACAGGAAAATGTGAGAGAGCACACTGATGGGTCAAAGTGCCCATGTTGACCCCGAACTGAACCGTGGAGCAATTGTTCGAGAGACATGGCAGAAAGTTCAGAAAGTGTTGACCTCTAAATTCTCGAGATCTCGCATCGATTGATTGTGCATCTGTGGGATGTGCTAGACAAACCGGTTCGATCCATAGAGGCTTTTTTAGCGAAACATATATATTACTTAAAGGATCTGCTAATGTCTTTGGTGCCAGGTAACACAGCACACCTTCAGTAGCCACGGCACAAGGGGAACCTCTTAGGCAGGTGGTTTTAATGTTTGAATACATAATGTGTAATAAAAAAATTGCAAAAAAATGATAACTTTTGTATTTGGTATATAAAACATATGCATGAATTTAAAGAGGGGTTTGTGTGTAGGCAAGTTTAAATGACACTAAGTTGAATAGGATAATCGCAAGGTGTGTAAGGATGAAAATATGGTTGACTATCGTACACTTTTACAGTGTTGTTTAATGTTAATGTAATGTGTGCTAAGTAGCTGTAATAATAGAGACGAGACGCGGGCCTTTGTCTGAGAAATGTGTCTTGGTGGCTGTGTGTTTATGTGAAATAAAGGTAATGTCCAGGTTGTTCTGCGTAGGCTGAGCAGAATGACATAAAGTAAGTGTGTGTGTGTGTGTGTCTGGTTTTCTCATTGACTTGTATTCCTTTGGCAGATGTGAGCGTACACAGAGTCCAGTACTGCAGCACAGAATAAAACGCATATGAGGGAAAAGACTTTTGGATTCCGTCCCTTTCCTTAGTTTTGGTACTGATTAGACAAAAAGGCAGTCTTTAGGAATGATAACAGATCTTTGTGCACCATGATCTCATGGTTGCTGTGGTGAATGCACGCCTACCCGGCCAGAGGTCTAATGGCATTGTAGATAAAAAATTTTTTTTTTTGTAAATATAGATTTAATTAGGATATATTTTGAATAATCATCCTTTTAAATGGCTCTGATTTGAGACGCTGGTTACCATGGCAGCCTGAGTTTTTCTGAGCAGCTGTTCTCTGTTGGAGGTTCCTCAACGGAATGCACTCTCTTTCTGACCTTGACTTCATTAGATTGTGTTTTTTTTTTTTTTTTCTGTCGAGAGTTGTCGTATTCGGTGTTTGTGGGCTTGAGGTTGGGTCAGCTTTGCCGCTAAGAGCGTCTATATGTGTCATCTGCATACGGATTCTCGGGAATGTTTTCCCTCAATAGCTCAAATATTTAGCCGATGTGTTTGTGCCGACTTGGCTCGAATTGAGCATGTTTAGTTTCAGCACAGCTGTTGCCTCACTAACCCTTGTAGCCTCTCTCCCTCTCTCTCTCTCTCTCTCTCTCCCTCTCTCTCTCTCAATCTCTATCAGAATATGTTGTGTTGCGGCTGGTAGTATGCATATGATATGTTACTTCTGGCCTTTTAATATACCCTTGTGTCCTCCTCAGGCACGGGACGCGGTGCGCTGGGGAAGTGGCAGCATCTGCCAACAACTCTCACTGCACTGTGGGCATTGCCTACAACGCCAAGATTGGGGGTGAGTGCTCTACATTGCTTTGACCCATTTTTCTGCCATCGCTGTGGCTTGAACTATTGTGCGTGTGCGTCACTTGTGTGGCCTTGCGTAGTCTACAGTCCTACCTTTTTTTTCACTCCCAGTTACTTCCAGTCTCTTTCATTATGTACTTAGCTACTGTACCACCAAACTGTAACATTATTTATTTTTTAAGTGCATGTTCGTGCCCTACAGGTGTGCGCATGTTGGATGGAGACGTGACGGACATGGTGGAGGCGAGGTCGCTGAGTTTGCAGCCGCAGCACATCGATATATACAGTGCCAGCTGGGGGCCGGATGACGATGGCAAAACCGTAGATGGGCCTGCGGCACTTGCCAGACAGGCTTTTGAGAACGGCATTCGACAGGTAAAAAGCTTGGTCGCATACTTAATTTAATTATACGGTCATTTGAAACAACTGCTATCTGTGAGCAAATCGTTAGGGTACATATGTTCCACTCGCGTGTAAATGTTGCGTACAACTTCGAATTTTCATTTTCAGTGTTGAATATAAACATTTTTATACTATAATTTTTACATTTTTTTTGTAAATTCTATCTATACGTGGCAATTTCTTTTTTTTATTTAATTAGCAATCCATAGGTCAGAATGACGTCATTAACGATGTCTGTGTTTGCTTTTAGTAAAAACATGTTGCTCTGGTAATCACATCAAACATGAAACTGTATTTAAGTCGAAGCATGATGTAAAGGGAATCGATTGTTGGATTGTTGCTCAGCAGTAGCTCATTTACATAGTCATTGAGAAGGAGAAAGACTGAACTAAATACAGTGGAAGAATATGCATAATCTGAGGGATATTTCACCTTGAGGAACTTTGAGACTTGCTAAAGAAATAGTCCAATATGGACCTTTAAAGTAAATGCTTGTGCAACTTTCTTAAAAAGAAGTGCTTCTTTCTTTCCTTTTAATGCTGTGGGCAGCGTGTTGATTAGATTACTTCATTTTGTGAACTGGGAAGGACCTGGTAGCTCAGTAGAGTAGACGAATACTTATACTTGTATGAATGTATTATTCTCTTTCTAAGTTAGGAAGATTTAGTTCAGCTAGGATATCAAGCTGAAGGGCAGAATCAAACTAGCGGGTGGACCAGATCCAACCTGTGTGCCAAAGTTTACTTTATGTACTTTTGTGCAGTCTGAGTCATAATTTGGTGTGCCAGTAATTAGTCTGGTTCCTGTGACAGAGGCTTGTTTGATGTGGTCCAGATGTGTTCCAGGTATGCATTTTATGTGTTGCCTTATCCTGCCAACTCAATCTTTAATCTTTGTAGACAAAATATATGCACTGTAGCAGCATCGGTGGCCATTCTTGAGTTATAGAAGTGTCATCTAAGATGGAGACGAAGAGAAACAGTGATGAGTTCCTGTTTGGGTTTTCCTGTCAAGATTTAGTAAGAAGGTGGAAGATCGTTGAATGGGAACTGATTGCAACCAGTGAAATGAACGAGGATTGGGTTTTGTGTGCGTTATGTATCGTTGACAATGGCAGTGATTATTTTGCTGTACCCTTGACAGGGCAGAAAGGGCCGCGGTTCCATTTTCGTCTGGGCATCGGGTAATGGCGGGCGGAGTCGAGACCACTGCTCGTGTGATGGCTACACCAACAGCATCTACACCATCTCCATTAGCAGCACAGCAGAAAGTGGACGCAAGCCCTGGTACTTGGAAGAATGTGCCTCGACTCTGACCACCACATACAGCAGCGGTGAAAACTACGACCGCAAGATTGTAAGTTCTAAATATTAGTTTGGAAGCTTGCAAAATCCTAAATAAGATTATTTATTTGGATGAAGGGACGCAAGTAAATAATGTAAAAAAAAAAAAAAAACTCTCTATTTACTCAAAATGCGTTTTATATCCAGTAGAACAAATGAGATTAGTTAGGAAAAAATATTGCATGGGAAACATTTAATGTTTCAGTTTTTTTCAATGAGGCAAGCTGAGTGACGTACAGTATTGGCATTGTAAAATATTGGCAAGTAACGATGGCAGAGTACATTTCCAGGGTACTTTATCAACTTGATGTATAAGTGTGTTAAAAAGGAATGCAAACCACCTGTATTTTATTTATTTTTTTTTTTTTATCCCATTTTGTTACAAAACTGAACTGTACGTTAACTTAAAATACTGGTATTTCTGGTAAATATTTACCACAGGTGAACTCTAGAGGAAAGGCATATATATGCTGATTGGCTGATAATATAGGAAACCTGCTCAACTGCTTGTTAAAGTAAATATCTAATCAGCCAATCATATGCATTTAGCCATGTGGACATGGTTAACAAGATCTGCTGAAGTTCAAACTGAGCTTCAGAATGGTGATTAAATTGACTTTGAACGTGCCATAGTTGTAATTCCGAGTATTTTCCCAAACTGCTACAGAGAATTGTCTGAAAAAGTGAAAATATCCGGTGAGCGGTAATTCACTGGGTGAAAATGCCTTGTTGATGCGAGACGTCAGAGGAGAATGGCCAGACTTGCTCAAGCAATGTGAAAGCATGGATCCATCCTGCCTTGTGGCAACGGTTCAGACTTGTGGTGATGGTGTGATGGCGTGGGGGAGATTTACTTGGCACACTTTGGGCCCCTTAGTACCAATTGAGCATGGTTTAACTGCCACAGCCTACTTGAGTATTGTTGCTGACCATTCCATTGTCCATCCCTTTATAACCATAGGATAATGCACAGTGTCATAAAGTTAAAATCACTGTTGAAAATCGAATGGTCTAAACAGTCATCAGATCTGAGATGAATAATTAAGCAGAGAGCAAAACTACTAGACCCAACACTAGCAGGGTGTACCTTTTTGATGTGGCTAGTGAGTGTAAAGCCACATAACAAAATTGCTCACATGATTGTGTTAATGCTCACATCTGAGGTGGAATATAAGGAAGTATCTACAGTTTTGAAGGCCCTGAAGAACAAAGTGTCTTCTACCATTCAGAAAGGGGGTGAGTTCTGAATCACCGACACTCTATCTAGATCTTGAACCCTCCCATTCATGAGAAGGGTGACCAAAAATCCAACTCTGCAGCCCTCCAAAAAGACGGACTAAAGGCTAAGGTAGAGCAACCAGACAGAAGTTGCTCCTTTTGAAAAAAATTATTCCCCTGAAAAGAACTTTCAGGCCATGTAAAACAAGATTCTGTTGTTTCACCTGATTCTATCACCTGGCCAGTTCCCTTTTGTGAACCGGTGTTTTAACAGCAGATTGAGAGGACTGTCAGGACTGAGCAAAAACTTGAAAGGAAACATGCTCAAGAGTGTTCAAAACAATGTGGGAGTGACCTCAAGACAAGTCTGCAAGCGCCAGTGAGTGGCCCAGCCAGAACCCAGACCTGAAAATAGAAGCACATCAATGCTCTCCATACAACTTGAGAGTTTCTCCAGAAAGGAATGAGAAAAGATCTGCAAACCCAGATGTGCCAAGCTTCTAGCGTGATGGCCATTTTCCAAATCCACCCGTGCAAATTGTTCTTCCAATGCGAATTATACCAGTGCCAATCTTGGCACTAGGCACAGTAAGCTACAGTAAGCCTTTTTCCATACATCTCGGAGAGAGAGAGAGAGAGAGGGAGAAGGAGATTCCGTTACTTGTGGGTACATTTTGTGGGCTCAGAACATGATGCTATGTTGTCTCTATGTGTGGTGTTAAATTTGTTGGTCACTGGGTCATTGTGGAGTTGTCTAGCTGTGAATGACTACAGTTACTACACACACACATGCACACGAACACACACAAATCGTTTTTTCCTCCGGGACGGTCTTGGAGAGACTCACTAAATTCCACACCTGTAATCTCTTAATCAGAACACTTCGTACTAATATAATTTTACAGTGCCATGAAATACTTGCCAACCGCTGTTCTTTCCCTGTCTTTAGATCACTACAGATCTAAGGCAGCGCTGCACAGACAGTCACACTGGAACATCAGCATCAGCCCCAATGGCTGCTGGGATCATTGCCCTTGCCCTGGAGGCGAAGTAAGACTTATTCAAATCAGATGCACTAAATCACTCCTCGCATCCACTTTTCTATCAAGGCTGTTTGTAATGTCGGCTGGCTTTTTGATGCGTTGGCTAACTTGACACGTGCGAATCATGGCTACCTGTTTCAAAGCGTTTTTTAAGCAAAATGTTATATGTGACATTATGTATTAAAGTGTATAAAGATACGTACATTGTGTGATTTTTATATATTTAGTTTTTTGCATATTTGTCACACTTACATGATTCAGATCATCAAACTAATTTTAATATTACGCAAGATAACCCGAGTGCCGTTTTTAAATGATGATTTTATTTATCAAGGGAATAAAGCATTCCAAATCTGCCTAGCCCAGTGTGAAAAAGTAATTGCCCCATAAAACTAATTACTGGTTGTGCCATAATCGGTTGCAGTAAGTGGCAGTGAATCTTTTTCATTGCTGTGAAGGAATTTTGGCCCACTATGGATGGTTTAACCTGTTTACGTCATGCCACAGCATCTCAAATGTATTTAAGTCCGGACTTTGACTAGGCTATTCCAAAACCTTGATTTTAATATTAGTAATTATTTTTATTATTATTATTATTATTATTTATTTATTTTTTGAGCCATTCAGAGATGGACTTGCTGGTGGGGGCAATTACTTTTTCACATAGGGCCAGGCAGGTTCGGAAAAATTTTTCCCTTAATAAAGGAAATAATCATTTAAAAAAAAAAAAAAGAAAAGAAAAAAAAAAAGTATTTTGTATTTATATAATCTGAGTAAATTTCCCTGTCAAATCTTGTTCGATGATCTGAATCATTGAAGTGTGACAAATATGCAAAAAAAAAAATTCAAGGCAAATACTGAATTATAATTACGGCACTGTATATAATGGTTAGCATGTAGATGCTATTTGATACCACCATGCATGGCGTGTTATGATGATCTAAGGAAATTAAAAGCAAAGGATAATATCATAACATAAATCAAAACGTGTTTTGTGATCATGATACGAGATATCGGACTAAAATATCTTTGAATTTAATAAATATAATATATATATATATATATATATATTTTTTTTTTTTTTTTTTTATTTTTATTTTTTTTTTTTTTT
>JAOVVB010000036.1:4568157-4584981 GCA_028570985.1 Heterobranchus longifilis
CATTTGGTTCAGTTTTTTGTGACCAAAGCATGGAGGCCAAAATTTTTGTACCCCCCCCCCCTTTTTTTTTTTTTTTCATTTTCCTTTGGGTCCAGAGATAAAATCAGAGCGGCACACTGACTGACTAAGTGATGTTTCTTTGTTTTGTCCTCTAACAGTATGATGAAAGATGACTTAAGCCCAGTTTGTGCATTTTATAAATAAATTTGAAACCATCACTGAAGCCGTTTATTGTTTTTCCGCTTCAACTACACGACTATGAGCGGAGAAAATGCCTAAAGTTAACAATCTAGAATTTTTAACAAAGATCAGTTCAGGAAAAACTTGTCCTTAGGTTTAAGTGGCATAGTTTTAACCAGTATCGTAAATGCATCTAACTTTCAACTGTTGAAAAAAAAAAAAAATGGTTGCCTCAGGCTGTGTGTGTATGTATGTGTGGGTGTGGATGTGTGCACGCGTGCTGCGTGCACACGTGTGCATGTGTGTTCGTGTGTGGTGTTCATGCTCTACTTGGACTTGACATATGCATGTAGTAATAGTATTTTCATTTTAATATCCGAGACTGTTTACAAAACCTTTATAAGACTCTTGGTTCTTATAAGGTAAATAGCTTAGCAATCAACTAGTCTTTTTCCTGTTTTACCTCTACTAGGTCACATTAATGTCCACTTAATAACCAATTAATGCACACATTCTCTTATTTCCAATCATTTTACAATTTAAAAAAAAAATTTTTTTTTACTGAAATTAAATGAACTTAAACCTCATTTCAGCAGTGCAGCATGTTCAGGTTGTCTATGATGATGTGATTAATGGTGGAAAAGATGGAATGATTTAATTTGAAGATGGCCACATGTGATCTAATGAGACATGCCGGTGTGTTCTAACAGTCTTATATGAGGCCTGTGTACTGCGCTGTCCTGCCTTCTTTGTGAATCATTGACTTATTAATAATTAAAAAAAGAAAGAAAAGAAAACACCACTACCAACAACAAAAAAAACCTCCCATTTAAACTAGTTTTAGACAGAATGACGTTAAAGTCTAATTCCAGCATAGCTCATTATTCACACTAGGTTTTAAGAAGTAGCTTAAGGGTATAATGCATAATCAATTCTTTTATATAATTTTTTTTAAGAAAGATGTTTATGGCAAAATAACTAATGCTAATTATATGGGATTGTTACGAATTCTGTGGTATTATACAAACCACAGTTTTAGAACCTGTGGCAACGTTATGCTGGATCCACTGTGACAAACCGGGTCCGAATATATTCCCTGCTACAGAACAACCCTTGGGAGTGAGGAACTCCTTAATTCTCAAAGGTCTGAATATACAGAGAATATGTTTACTAATTGTACTAGGCAAAATGGAGTAGAGTATTTTATTCCTGTAAGGCATTTGATCGATTTACTTGTGCTTAGAAGATTTTTATGTCTTATTTATGAATAATTGATTTTAATTCATTTGATGCCAAGTGGTTTGAGATGATGTAACCTTTTTATTTATATTAAAAAAAAAAAGAAAAAGATTTGAAACAGTCCTTTTTTTTGGACATGGGTGGGATGTTCTGGGAAATTATGTATTTTCATGTTTGCATTCATTTGGAAAGAAAATGGTATAACCATAAAGGTTTTTGCAGATACATTACATGCAACATTACATAACTTGTGTGTATAATTGTTTCACTTTTGTTCAGGCAAGGTACAAGTGCATTTGAGCCCAATTTCTTTTGCTGTCATTGGGGGAGGGGGTGTTTTTTTATTTATTTTTTATTTATTCATTTTTTTAATTATTTCTTTTAAAATAAATTTTTATAATTCTGTTTCTAGACAACCTCAACAATATATAGAGGATTTATTGTTGTAAGAGCCCTCATAGAGGGACGTGGATGGGACCGTTTACTGATCTTTTAATTAATGAATTTAAAAATAAAAAATAGACACCCCTGGTCGTGTAGATGAAATGATTTTTGCCTTACTCCTTATATAGTAATGATCGAATTGGTTTCTGCCATGCTATGACTGTTGTCGGAAATGTTAGCAGTAGTAAAAACGTTGACTTGCTGGTTCTGCGGGAATGCATCGGTCCTCTTGTCTTCTTTGTTTTGAAGGGAACAATTCACAGCTTGAGCGAGAGAATGCCTAGTTATTTGTGTTGGGGCAACACAAAGCCATCCGCATAATAAGAACTGATTTAAAAAGGCAGAATATTTGCACTACCACATCGCTTGAACTATTTAAAATCTTTTTAGATTTCTTGTCCCCAATGTTTACTCGTGATCTCTGCTTTATCAGGTAGGGCTTGCATAGTAAATTAATTTTGTTTTTTCAAGCATTAATGTTATTTTTAAAAAAATTCATACAAACATAAAGCTTGTGTAATAAGGATACAATGAGTAGAAAATATTATCTAGGCCATTTTGGATCTTCTTCTTTTTATTATTATTATGATGTTGGCTTGAAGCCTCTTATTTTATTTGGAGATCCATCAAAGCAAGTACATTTTTATGTAACTGTATTTACAGTTTGACTTTCATAACCACATCAGTTTGGCCAGTGTCTGTTTTAGTTGTACTATCTGCCAATGGTCTTTCCCTCATTTCTTCATATTTTGCTTTCTAAGAACTAGATTTTATATATAAGTCTTGAGTAATAAGTTTTTCAGGCTTCCTGAAGGACTTTTTGGTTCTCATTTTCAGCCCAGTCCCTGGGTTTTCAAGTGAATGTTTTGGTTTGTTTGATTAATTCAAGCATAAAAAACACATCTAATTTGAGCCATGAACCGTTGAGAAACAGGTGCAGATGATGACTGATGATCAAGCCAGCATTTAGTATACTGGTGATGCTGAGTGGTTGGAACAGACAAAAGGGGAAATGAGGTTGCTGCTGAGGTTGTTATATAAACAACCAATTTTTAAATTGTATATTTAGGCACTTTGCAGCCTGTCGCAGTAAAACATTTGTTCCCTTTACTTGAATCTATATAATTTAAATACATTTAATATGAAGAAATGCACAGCACGGTATGTGTATATGTAGCTAGGCACATTTTTTGTTCAGTGTTGCTGAGATTTTATACGTTTCCCCTAGTTTCACAGGGCATGTGTGTGAGAGTGTAATTTTCCTCCCCTTTCTAGAATATCACATTTTGGTGTTAGGAATTTTAGTATTTAAATATTAAAGTATCTGTTATTTTAAATAACACTACAATAAAATACTTTTCTTAATGAGCGCGGAATAATGTGAAGATTTTTAAAGGAATTATATGAAATATATTCAGGTTCTTAATGGCGACATTCTTTCACTTTCTGGGAATGACATGACACTGAATTTTTGTTTTTAGCTTTTTAAAGCAAATGATTGACAATTTGTGTTGTGTAAGGCCAAATTCAGGGCATGCAGGGTCACCGCTAAGAGTTCTGTTCAGAAGCATCAGAATTCAATAGGGTGTACTGGAGCGTAAGCCTTGGTCAGCCTCCTATAGCCCACCAACCCTTTTTATGGGAAAACTCCCAGCTGTCCTTAAACACATCCATCAGTCAGTGGTCAAAGGTTATGCTGAATGTCTGGTCTCCTTCAGGGCCCGACAGCATTGTACTAATGCTCAGATGGATCCTTTCAAATGTTCCCATAGTACATAAATAGAGCTATGTTTTGTGTGGGTTTTTTCTTCCTTTTTCTTTGAAAACATTTGTGAAATGAAAATGCAGTGCATTTCTCAGTGTATGTTGCTAGAGGCAGAAATTTAGTGTGATGGCTGTTTGTAACTATGTCCAGACAGCTAGATGAAATCAGATAAAACCGCGAATATCCGTAGTGCCAATGGTGAAAGCAGCAGCGGAAACGGCACATGCCACTCTTATTTGAAATTTGTAGACCACAACACGAAAAAAACATAAGTAAATTTCAGTATTTTAATGGAAAATATCAATATCAGATTTATTAAAAGAAAGGGGAAAAAAAAACAAATCTGCTTTTTTGTCTGAACATAGTCTGTGTAACTTTATCAGATTAGAGAGCCATTAATTGCATTCCCGCTTTTGCTTTTTGCTTATTAACCATAATCAATACTTCAGACGTCTGAGTAAACTGTTTAGAAAGTTTAGATTTGATAATAGTCAGAGAAAATGCTTGTTTTATACGTGCCCATCCCTAACCCATGACATTAACCTTAAAGTTTGGGTGTGGTTCAACTGAATGGTGCTAAACAGGGTGTATGTTGCAGGGTTTGGATGCACCAAACGTTTTTTATGTATAATGTGACTATGCCATCTGAAACATCGATCTATTCATACAACAGTTATTTCCTCTCCACTAATTTGATTGGACAGGCAGCATTTCCAAGAGTGCTGATATTTAGTATAACACCACTGGTACATTTCACTCTTTGTATCACTGAAATACCTAATGTAAGAGTAGTTATTTACACTAAAACCATTATTAAAATAAACATGGGCTGTCAGTCTGTCTGTGCCTTTGGCATTGCAACACACAACACTTTCAAGCTGTGGAATTTATTTCATTGTTGGAGCAAAAATAAACAAAACTGGCCATATTATTTCTGAAATGTTAGTTACTGGACACAGCACTCATGCTCGTGATATTATATATAAATTCTTTGACTCACAAGGTGCTTTAAATATTCAATGTTTATCAAATGCTTGTAAACCTTTTAGACGTAAGAACTGGTAAAACTAAGGTAAGCTCATTGTCCTATCTTTACTTTTATTTTCTGTTCTATACCTGTTTGCCAAGTTTTCCATGATATTTGCCATTACATCACATTAGTTTGTCTAATTGAGTTATTCAAGTGCTGATGATATGTACTGTATTATTCAGTACCTACTATAGTGACTTTTTATATTATTTTTTAGAAGGCTACATTTAAAACAACAACCTCTATTTCCCCCCTCAGGTCAGTATGTAGATGATTATGCGAAATGTTCTCCATGCGACATTACTTGCTATAAGTGTAACGGACCAACGAGCAAGCACTGCCTGAGCTGCATATTGACTAGGTAAGTCAATTGGTAACTTTAAAAGGAAGAGCTTTTGCACTGCTCGTAGTAATATTCATGCGAATGGACATCAGAGCGGACATGTGCACTGGTTGCATGAACTGTCCAACATGTTCAATTTATTGTTGAGATTTTACTTAATCTTCAAAATGCCAAGGTAACTGCTACCGATTTTGTTTTCTCTGCAGGTTCTTTGATGATGGACAATGTGTAATACAGTGTGAGTCTGGAAAGTACAAAAAGGATGGGCAATGTCATCGCTGCCATCGTACATGTCATGAGTGTACTGATGAGGGCTCTGACAAATGCACCAGCTGCAGCAGAGGTAGTTTTAATAAAATCTAAGAAATACAAAAATACACACAGACTGCTACTATACCAAGGACTAACCACAAATCGCATATCCCATCCGCATCGGATCCAAAAATGCTTTTGTTATTGTTTTTTAAACTACGTAGATTATGCTGCTCAAAAAAATTAAGGGAACACTTTGTCCCAGTTTGACTTGAACAGCCCTTGAACGTATTTTTACGGTTGTATTCAAGTCAAACTGGGTATAAGTGTTGCCTTGAGCAGTATATTCATTTACGTATATATGTATAGAATGTATGCGTTTTATGCTCGTTTAATTTTGCAAACACAAAAATGACAGTTGAAGATTAGAAAAATGACAAGTGACCCAAAAGTTACCTTATAGTTCTGTTCTTAGCTGATATGAGTGGAAGCTGATGTGGTCTTCTGCTGCAGCCAATCAGCCACAAGTTTTGACAAGTGTTTTCAGAGATACTTTACACTATGATTATTACTTTTGAAGCTCTGCCTATCCTCTTCTGACCTTCTTTAAAAACTTTCTTTTAAACTTTCTTTAAAAAATTTCTGCTCACTGAATCTTTGCCATTATTGTTTAGTTGTTTTTCATACCATTGGGTGTAGTTTCCTAGAGACTGTTGTGTGTGCTATGTGAGGCCGATTATAGCATGAATGTTATTTAATGAATTACCAGCACATACCTAATTTTTTCTACCTCGAAAGAACCTACAAAAGGATCTAAAATACCTACAAAGAAAACTAAAACGCCTACAAACTACAATAAAATTTTGTAATGATACCATATAACTATACCTACGTAACGTTGCCAGTAAATGCACAAACTTTTTCATCAACCACCAGCAAATGAAATGTTTACACAAAATTTGTTAATTACATATAAATAAATCCTCATAACTGTAACAGAGGTGTGTAGAACAAGAAGTGAGAAACTGGAGATGTCTTCATTAATACTAATATAAAGCTCGCTGTCAGTCCGTTATGAGAAGCGTTTGGGGGGACTCGGTGCTACCTCATGAATGGAAAATTTACTACAAGTATAAAAAAAAATGTTAATCTACCTCAGAAATGAATGAAAAGCTTAATAAAGGAATAGAAAGTACTAATTTACCTGAGAGATAGGGAAAAGTTCATTCAGAAATGAAATGGAAAATTTACCCCTCAGGAATGGAAAAACTTACCACTGGAATAGAATAGAATAGAACTTGCCAATTTTAATTTGAAAAGTTACTTCAGGAACTGAAAGCATTAAATTACCTCAGAAATGTAAAACTTGCAGTACTACAGGAATACAAAGTGTCTTTTTTACTTCAGGAATAGAAAGCAGTAACTTAACTCACGACTGGAAAACTTTTATCAGGAAAGGAAATTTTACTAATGGAATAGAAAGTGTAAATTTATTATAGGAGTGGAAAATGTACTACCAGAACAAAGAGTGCTAATGTACAGTACATCCAAAATGAAAAAAAAAAACAAACCCAAAAAAACATTTAACACAGAAAAAAGTGCTACAGTACCTTACCTCAAGGATCGAGAAGTTACTTCAGAAATAAAATGCGCTAATTCAATCCACAGAAATGAAAAACTTACTACAGGAATTTAACTTGCAAAGTTCAAAATAAAAAAATTACAGCAATATGCAGTGTAAAATTACCTCAAAAGTGATTGAAAACCTTAATAGAGGGAAAAAAAAGTGCTGCTTTTACCTCAGGAATGGAAAATTTAATGCAAGAATAGAAAGCTGTAACTTACCTCAGGAATGCAAAACTCACTTCAGGAATAGCAAGTGCTAATTTACCTCAGGAAAGCAATTTTACTACAGGAACAGAAAGTATAAATTTACTTCAGGAATAAATGGAGAACATACTTCAGGTGCTAATTTACCTGAGGAGTGGAAAACTCCTTTCAGGATCAGAAAGCACTAACTAGAACACTTTTCCCTTTCCTTCAGGAATGATGTAAGGAAGGAGGCCAACCTGCTAGCTACATTAGCCGGTGTCACTGTACTAATTGAACACGATACAGAAAAATGCATTTCAACATCTTTACACTGTTGTTTCATTTCCATTTCATTTGTGTGTAATTGGTGACAGATAACTTCGAGGTGGAACGCTACCTGTTCGGTGGTGAGTGTGTGGAAAGCTGTCCACAGTCACACTACCACTCGGAGAAAAGCACGTGTGAGCCCTGCGCTCCAAACTGCAGCATCTGCACGAGCGCGACACACTGTATTCACTGCATGTCTTCATTCTACTTCAAGGACGGTGTGTGCATCAAGCTGGAGTGCGAAGGCGGTCAGTTTCCCAACGTCTAGAAAGTTCTGCTTCCTCTTCCTCACCACAAGATATCTTTTGCCTTTTCTCTATTAACGAGTTAATTGTGCCGACTAATCCAAAGCATACAAAGCTAAGGCAAAAGCAATAAATGTTCACACCTTCAGAGTTGCTATCAATAACATTAATACATACAGTAAGAGACCAACAATGTTTAAAAGTAAATTGCCCATCACAGACAGACGTACAGTAGTGTAAAATATAGATTTTGAAATGCTTCTCTACTACACTAATTCGAATACACCCATCATAAATAATGTTCCCTCCTCATGTTTTGCAACCATGTTGAATAGTCTAATAACTATAAGAATTCTATAAATATAATAACTGTAACAGCTTAGATGGTTTTGTTTGGGATTCCCATCATTGTGAAAAACTTATCATCAACTTCTCAAACAATCATTTTATATCATAATTGGATGTAGTCAGTGTATCAGCATTTCATTATCATTTCATAATAGTTTCATTATAATCTTGCTGAAACAAGTTATGCTGAAAGATTCATTCTGGAAATCTCATGTTTGCTGAATTTGTGTACTGGCTGTTTTATCAAAATGAAAAAACGCCATACACCTAAAGATTTCTGGACACTTGTGGGTCTTCCTCAGATGTATAATTTACCTTTGACTGGAACTAAGAGGTCCAAACCTGTTCCAGTGTGACAATGCTCCTGTGCACAAAGCAAGATTCATAAAGACATGGTTTGCCAAGGAAGAACTTGAATGACATGAACAGGGCCCTGACCTCAACCCCAGAGAACACTTATGAATTAGAATGATGACCGCATCCCAGGGTTCCTCACTTGACATTAGTGCCTGACCCCACTATTGCATTTGTGGCTAAATGTCAACTGGCCATACCAATACATAACAAATGCTTTCTCTAAATTCAACACCAGTGGCCCCTTTTAATGTCTACTGAACTTTCAAAATGATTCAACACCCTGAATAAAATTCTTAATTACAGCACTACTTTTGTAAATCAGGTGCTGTCTTGCAACTAATTAGATGCCCAGTGTGTGCTTGATTTACAACACATCAAATCTCTCAGTTTTCTAGATTTGTTGATGGAGATGTTTGACTGCATGTCAGAAATGGCTAAGTCAAGAGAGTTGTCCAGAAAGTTAAGAGATGAGATCATTGCTTTGCACAAATAAAGTGGGGAAAAAACGTATTTAGTCAGCCACCAATTGTGCAAGTTCTCCCACTTAAAAAGATGAGAAAGGATATAAGAGACAAAATAAGAAAAAAAATCCAGAAAATCACATTGTAGGATTTTTAAAGATTTATTAGTGAATTATGGTGGAAAATAAGTATTTGGACAATAACAAAATTTCACCTCAATACTTTGTTATATATCCTTTGTTGGCAATGACAGAGGTCAAACGTTTTCTGTTAGTCTTCTCAAGGTTTTCACACACTGTTGCTGGTATTTTGGCCCATTCCTCTATTGAGGACTACTCTAGCTGAACTCTAGGACTACCAAGCTGCATACTTATTGCAGATTCAGACTTTCAGCCTGGTGCAGGTCTACAATTTTGTTTCGGGTGTCCTTTGACAGCTCTTTGGTCTTGGCCATAGTGGAGTTTGGAGTGTGACTGTTTGAGGTTGTGGACAGGTGTATTTTATACTAATAACAGATGCTATTAAGTTACAGGTCTGTGAGAGACAGAAATCTTGCTTGTTTGTAGGTGACCAAATACTTATTTTCCACCACAATTTGCAAATAACTTCTTTAAAAGTCCTACAATGTGATTTATTGGATTTTTTTTCTTACCTTTTTCTTTCTTATTTTGTCTCTCATAGTTGAGGTATACTTATGAGGAAAATTACAGACTCTCATCTTTTTAAGTGGGAGAACTTGCACAATTGGTGGCTGACTAAATGCTTTTTTGCCGCACTGTAAGGACAAGGACCGACAGAAAGAATTGGTGGCAGCAGGCACTGAAGTTTTACTGTGCAGTATAAGGTGCATACTGAACACTGAAGGTCTCTGATATGTCCACACCCCAAGACGTACCCTGCTACTGATCATAATACACAAAAATGGCAGCTCCAATATGCTAAAAACCATATTAAAAAAAACCCAGAAGTTTTGTAATTGTGTTCTAAGAACTGATAAAACAATACTTAAACTTTTTGGGCCTGTGAATCAGTGGTATGTTTGGAGGAGAAAGAATGAAGTCTATGCAGAAAGGTGTACCCTGCCTACAGTGAAGAATAAAGGTGACTTGGTGATGCTCTGGGGCTGCTTTGCTTTCTCTGGCACTGGAAGCCTGCAGCATGTAGATGTATTTAATCAAGTATCAGGAAATCCTTGAAGAAAACGTCATGCCGTCTGTGAGAAAGCTGAAACTTTGGCATCATTGGACCTTCCAACAGGACAATAATCCCAAGCATACTTCAAAGTTGAAAAAAGCAGTTGCAGCACGCCAACCCAAGAATCTTAATGGAATCCATTGAGAGAAATGGAGTAAGATCCCTCAGAAACAGTGCAAGAAGCTAGTGTCTGGATATACATCATATAAATATACATGCAGAGGGGCCCAAAAATGAATACACACTTCAACATGAAAATATATATGCATAAAACTTTGTTACAAAATCTATATAAACATCAAAGGATAGCTGTAGGTCATGTTTGATTTATGCAATCACCTTAGGTGCTCAAGTGGTCTCCATTAACATTCAGGCACTTTTGATTTCGGCACTACTGTATCAATAACATTGACTAGGGTTTCCACAGGAATTGCCTTTATTATACGAGTAAACTGTTGACAAGATCATGTGCACCCAAAGCTCATCTATGTCTGTGGGGACCGAAGACTACCCCGTCTTTTCCAACCCAACGGACAAGCCATGTAGCACAAATTGTTAAAAAAAAAAACATCTGGCTTGCTTTAGAATAGAAGGGCATCAGAACACTTAGTGCACTACAGCTTGCTGCATAGGGGGCTGAGCAGGCATAGAGTTCAAGTTTGTCCACCAAATTCCCAGATTTTAATCTGATCAAGCATTCATGGAATACACCAGACAAATAAGTTTGCTTCATGGAGGACCCACCCTACAACTCGCAGCACCCAAAGGATTCGGCAGACAGACAGATTGACAGACGGGTAGACTGATTGATAGATCATGTAGATAGATAACGTATGGATATGTATGTGATGTGCAAATTGATGCATATTTAATTGTATGTTTTTTTTCTTGCATGTATAAATACATGTTAAGAGAAAGTTGTATCCTATATTTTTATATACTTTTATTATGTTACGGTTGATTCTCATATAAGTAAGTGTTAAAAAGCCCTTTAATGGTGCAGTTTCTGGCCTTAAAAATATCAAGATGCTAGAATTCTCTTTGATGTGATTCTGAGCCATAAAACTTGGAACATAAAAAAGATCAAAGCAGATACACCATGTTCTTTGGGTCAAAGTTTGTGCACATATTTAGTGGTAAGTAACTAACTTTTGTAATACACTCATTTTTGCCAATAAAGTCAGAAAATCTTTACATTTTAAGTCTAAAATATAGGTCAATAAGGAAGTGCATTAGTCAATTTATATGTTGATGGGAAGAATTTTAAGCCGCTCATTTCACACCCTTCTTTCTATCACTGCATATCAGCCTAAATCAGTACTGAGGTTGTCTCAGCTGGTCACAACATGCACTGTAGTTGATCTAATCAGATCTGCTTAACACATTCAGAGAAAGATATGGAAAGAGTTTGACTGAGATACTGAACAAAAGTGAGACAGACGGTGTTGGAACTCAAATTCTTATCATTAGTGGCAGACATGTATAAACGGATCCTCTGCTGTGGCCCGAAGGTTTAGCTACAGACGCCACTATACACTATGCTCCTCACACATACATACACGAACATTCCCGTCTTCAATCTTTTTTTCCCCCAGATATTCTCTGGTACATCTATCTATCTATCTATCTTACTCTTTCAGTATATTCTTATTAACCATGTTGTATGCTGTATACAGGTGAGGTGGATGATACAACTCACAAAGATTGTGCTACTTGTGAAGAAGGCTGTCAAAAGTGCCTCAGTGGTGGGTATTGCAGTGTTATTTTTCAGTTTTGTCAAGATAACCTATATATGGTGACAAATGCAACGCTTCATTGCATCATGCAGACATGCCTTTCCCCATTGTTGTCTGATATTCTGAGCAGTAAAGCCTGATTGTGTAGCCGGTTGAATTTTAAATAGAGAGGAAAAAATAAATTTATACCAATTAGAGACACTGTAATAAAAATGGTCTTATTAAAACCTTTCACAAATTTACACTTGATACAGTGTACTAGCCCATTTTAGCTATTCTTGACAAACTTATCAGTCGCAGAACATGAATACATTCATGCTCAAAGAAAAAGCTGTATGTGCGTGTGAGACAAACATGAGAAGATGAAGCACATATCTTGCTGCATTTCTTACCAACTCTTTTCAATCCATTTAAACTTGGAGCTGGATTGATGGCAAAGATGAAACAATGTCACACCATGTCACGTGTGTGTCATCAAAGTGCTAGATGCGCACTGCTTTCCTTGAGATAAGTGTGTAATTAAAAACGGGCCAACTGGATCGGATTAAAAAGTGGATGATAAGAAGTGCTCCTTGAAGGCTTTTTAGTGGGTTGAGGTCGTCAAAACTGATCTGGGCTTAGTTGGTGGATTTTCAGCCAAAATTGGTTCATCTTTATATGTAGACTGATTTAGAAAAAAAAAGTTGTATTACAAAACACTACTACCACTACCACCTCCACCACCACCACCACTACTACTGACCTGCCTACCAAGGAATAAAATGTCCTAGAGGCTGCAGGTGTGAACGTTGACTGGCTCATTAACTAGTCATTCATCGTCGTCCTTGTTAATGCTGTGTGAGCAAACTCTCCTTAAACAAATCATCCAGCCATGTCATGATATAGTCCAAATAGTCTATGTGCCCTAAAGGCCTACAGTTTCCTTGGTGCCTTGCATTCTTGCCTCAATTAGATAAAGTATGTATTGGCCTAGGTCTTGAATGAAGGGAATTGTTGCTTAGTTTGGATTTCACAATCCATCTGCCCTGGAGCAGAGTTACTTCACAACTGTCTGATTAAATTAACCAGAGAGTTAGTGGATCTAATCGCGTCTCCAATGAAGGGCAATGTTGGCTTGCCCCCTGTTGGTACACAGAGAACAGGACAACTGGTGGCTGGTTCATTTATTTTACCTGTGTTGTTTTACTGAAGGGAATCTAAGACCTCTCAGCCACATTTCATATTCTGTGATTGATTGGCATGTTGAGTGTCCAGCTATGATCTAATACACTGTGGATTTCTTTCTTTTTCTACTCATGAAACTCGCAGTCAATTAACAGACTAATTCTTTTCTTCTCCTTTGTTTGTCAGCAAACCCAACACACTGCATGTCTTGTCTTAAAGGACATTACAAGTAAGTTTTATTAGTTTCATTAATTTTTTTCAAGAGGCATTTTAAATGTAATGTTCAATCTCTTTACAAGTTAATTTGTTTTCATTAGATTGAGGACAAGTTGCCATAAGATTTGCCCTGAAAAAACATATGGTGATGACATCTATATGGTGTGCAGTCCATGTGATGATGATTGTGTCAACTGTGATGAGGCCCAGTGTTACCTCTGTGAAGATGGCTTCTTACTCTCAGGTGCCAAAGAATAACATCTGTATGAGACAGATCTGAATTAATGTGCTTTAAAAAAAAGATTCCACTGATTTATTTATGGTATTTGGGAAGTTTAAAAGCGTGTTAATGAAAATCCAATGTAGAAGTAGTGGGGAGAAAGCATTTGGCAGCAGAACAGTTATATGATGATGTCACGCTGAGTTATGCCAGAAACTCAGCTAAGCAAGTCGTCTCAAGTGATGAGTCTGGAAGTAGAGTCATGTCAACTGGATTTCTTTTGATGGTTTGAAACGTTTCTTTACTCAACCAAGTAGCTATTTCAGTCTGAGAAAGGTTAGTTGGCTGATTCAGGTTCAAATGGAGATTTAAATTTATATGAAGGCATTTGGAAGATGCCCTTATCCAGAGCGACTTGCATTTTTATCTCGACAGCTGAGCATTTGAGAGTTAAGGGCCTTACTCAAGGGCCCAACTGTGGCAACTCGGTGGCGAAGTTTGAACCTGGGACCTTCTGATCACTAGTCCAATGTCTTAAGCACTGAGCTACCCCTGCTCATTATTACAGTATATACAGTATGGAGTCCCTGACTAACTTTTCCTAGATTGAAAAATATACTTGGATGAATATCGAAACATTGACATAAGTCTTCACTTGGGTGACTAAGAATCTTTTTCGACTCAAGTGATGAGACGAGATGAGATTAGACAGTATGTGTAATGATGTAGGTGGTATTACCATGAAAGTTTAATATTTTGAAGCTGATCTGTCTAGAAAAGTGTACATACGAGGAGGTGAGAGAACTGGACGGACTAAAAGATTGGTGCATCTAGCCAGAGATATGTCCTAAATCTGACACTCAGCACTATGAGTAGCTAGTCAGGCATCATTGTGGATAATGTTGGAAGATGTTAAGGTAAAGGTACCCCAACATGTGGATTAATAAAAGGAAAAGAAAAATAATTTCTGACTGTTATTATAAAAATTTCATACATTTGTAGGTCAAGGGTTACTTATTATTAGAAACGGGAATCACCAGGGGCCACCCGATACGAATATCTACGTGCTGATTTGTAGTATTGCGATTTTATAAGTACTGTATCACTATTTTATAAACATTCGGATTTGATATAAATTTTACAGATTTTGTTACAATTCTAAAAAAACTAAGCAAATTATTAGCTCCTACCGCACATAATGCTGTGCTGTGTGAATAGTTTAGTGTGTGCCACCTGCAAGGTTATATAGAAACAGCAACACTTTTTATCTTGAATGCAAACATTTCTAAAAAAAAAATAGATTATACGAATATATGAATTGCCACACAAAAGAATCTTTTTTCCTCCTATATTTATTATTTTCAAGGCAATTAGTTTGTCGCAATTAGTTTGTCGTTTTCCTTTAAGTTGTATCCGATTGCTGTTAGGAGTCTGTCAGGATATATGTCTTTTGTCTGATGATGATGATGTATGTGGGTGTGGGTGTGATGGGTGTTTGCCTAAGGGCAGAAAAATAAAGGTTTACGTAGACGCTAGGTGAGGACAGACATGCTGCTACCAGCCCTTCACACCTTCTATCATCTGAATTCCAACTGGAAGAAGAAGTGCAATATAGAAGAAAAGAAACTTGTTCTTTCGTAGGGTGCTCTGTTTTTTTACAGTTCCTTTGTCAAAATGCTGAAGAAAACAGCGTACAGTAAAACATATGAAAATTATATCTAAATTTATATCTAAATTTGTATTTACATTACTAGTCATGATTTTGTTACTAAAGATAATAAGTCCTTAATTATGACTGTACGTGAAAGCAAATGTTTTTCTTATCTAGATGGCATGTGTGTGAAGGAATGTAAAGAGGGTTTTTATAACGATTCGAGGAACGAATGCGAGCCATGCCACCACGAATGCCGCTCGTGTGGCGGGCCATTCTATGACGACTGCGACTCTTGTGAAGATGACATGCGTTTAGTTGGGGGCCAGTGTGTCAGCCTGAGCGAAGCAGTCCATTGTGACCCGTTACACTTTTTTAACGGTAAGGTGACATGTTCATGTAGCCTAATATTAATACGCTGGTGAACTTTCCTGTAAAATATTCTATGCGGGCCGTTCAAGTCAAACCGGGACTCGTGATGAACTTTCTCGTGAAGGCGTAATAAAAAAAAACTATTGACATTTACAGAAGACTTCAAGTGCAGTATGGTAATGAGACTGTACAGTAAAACAGTCATTTTCATGTACATTTAGCGAGTGGAACTCCTGGTCCTTGAAAATCGACGGATAACTTGTCGCAAACTTGAGGAAGAGACACACTTTATGTGGGAACTGTGCACACAATCATTCACTTGGCTGGGAGTTATTGCCACACCCCCTGTACAGCCCTAACCTCGCCTCAAGCCATTTCCACATGTTTGGGCCATTAAAGGAGTTCCTGGGAGGCCAGCGTTTCAGGAATGAAGCAAGCAGTCTGATGTATGCATACTGAGACGACTTACTACAGTACCTTGATGGTATCCAAGCACTTGTGAAACTGGAATAAGTGCATTAGTGTAGCAGGGGGTTATAAAGGGAGTTTTAACTCTTTATTCTGTACAATTAAAAGTCCCGGTTTAACTTGAACAACCTTAATATTTGCTTTTAATCATGTTATATATGGGGAAACAAATGAAAATATGATTCATTTGGTGTGATTCAAGTGATATTATCTAAATGTAGTCGAGAAATCTGAGAAATGTTTTAATTGTATTTATAAAATATTTTATTAAGCTAAATATACAGTACGAACCATGGAAATATGCTTATGCTGGTGCTTTTCCACAAGTCCCAGGCTGCTATAATTAGCATCTGCTTATAATGTGCCTCATCCTGAGGATAGTAAATCATACATTTGGCTCATCTTAAAATTACTGCTTGCTGTGTAAGTGCCTTCTGTCTCCTCTCAACCTCTGTCTATGTGTGTGTATATATATATGTGTGTGTGTGTGTGTGGGATGTATAGAAGGAGAGGGAGAATGTGAGCAATGTCATTCTACCTGTAAACTGTGTTGGGGCCCAAAGGCAGACGAATGTAATACCTGCATTGATGGTAAGTGTTCTGATTGTTCCGTGCTTCCATATTATCTTTTAATTTTTTTGAAGAAATTTTTCAGATGTGACAAAAATAAGATATGAAATACTCTGGAAAAATAATGATATCTATGTGTATGTATCGATAGGTATGTTTCTAGATGCAAGCACCCGAAAATGTGCATCATCCTGCCCTGTGGGTGCTTTTGGGAACATGACAAGTGGGCACTGCGAGGACTGCTCACCACAATGTGCCATGTGCCATGACGCCCAACACTGCCTCAAGTGCAAACAACGCTTCTACCTACAGAATGGCTTATGTGTTGCCAAGTGTGAAAAGTGTGCATAGTTTCTATCTATCTATCTATCTATCTATCTATCTATCTATCTATCTATCTATCTATCTATCTATCTATCTATCTCTCTAT
>JAOVVB010000036.1:4603421-4622699 GCA_028570985.1 Heterobranchus longifilis
ACAAATGACCAATACGAATAAACACATATGCATATGAAAAAAATGCAAAGGCTGCACATAAATGCATTATTACAAGCAGGTAAAATATCAGCCGTGCACCTAAAATGTATTAATTTTTTACGTGTTTCTTGTAAATCAAATCATCTTTCCTCACCATGGATTTTTTTATGTTTTTATAGTAGGGGTTCCAGCCAATGCTCATCACCATCTTGTGGATGTCCCCGTTGTCCACGCGTGCCCAGCCGTAATAGATGCCAGTGTTAATATCAGCAGGCAGACTGTCCACTACAGACTCCGGGAAGTTTGCTGTAGTAGATATAAAGAACGTTAATACATGGGTTGTGTACTTCATGCCTTTGCGACCCTTAACCTCAAACCTCCATATTGGCTTTGACCTTCCAGAGACAATACCAGTATTCAACTTGTCCAAACATTTATCATCACTGTTCTGGTTTGCCATACATTGTACAGAATGAGTAGTTTTGGTTGGATTTAGTGTTCATTATGCATGTAGTGACTGGGACGGTTCCACTTGACCGTGAAGATGGCCTTGTCAATGGTAAGGGAAGTTATTGCCTCACCGTTAAGCTTTGACAAGCTCGGGACTGAATCTTGCCACTACCAGTCAAGTGGGAAATTTACAAAAAACCTCAGCTCAGTCAGTTTCAGTTAGAGCTGTTTGAACCAGTTAATACCTTGCATTGTGTGGTTTATTTTGAGTTCAGGGGCTTCATGATGTTATGGCTGACGTTTCATAACTTGATTCTGTTAAGCTCAATGAAAAATGCAGGACAACGTAAGCTTAAGTAAAAGTGAAAATTAGACACCACGTTTATTGAGTAAGTGAACAGGGAGAAAGACTGTGCTAGATACTGTACTGTTAAAATACTGAGGTTTGAGGAAACTGCTTATACAATAGGGACTGAATCACCAGCGGCCACACGATACGGTATTACCACAATACCTAGGTGCCGATTCAATTTGCGCTTCAGTTTTTAAGTATAGTTTTATAAACATCCTGATTCTATATGACATTTTTTGTTAGATTTTGTTACAATTCTAAACAAACAAAATGAAACGGTATCAAAAATTTTTGAGATCAGCTCTGTTTATGAGAAAGTCCTGGATGTCTTCTTTTCGAAGCGTGTCAAGCACTTTCTGCGATTCGTGCAGAATTTTTCACAACGGTGTCAAAATGCGACCTTTGAGCTGGATCTGAGTACGGAAGTGAGATCATGTTCCCGGTGAGAAACGTGCAAGAGGAGAGCTTGTGACATGATGCATTCCCATCGTGGAGCATCCAGTGTTTCATGTGTCACAGATTCGGTCACCTTTTTTGGCAGCAACACAGCGCATGTTCAAATCACACATGAGGATTTCCTGAACTCTTCTGTATGACACACCGACAACGTTGTGGATTGTTCCCTGACGATCATCATGCACAAGTTGCCAAATGGTTCTGATATTTTCGGGGGTTGAGCTCGTTGAAGGGCTTCCTGATCTCTTGTTGTCAGAGAGTAGTCAGTTAGTTAGTTGTAACTAGTAAGTTACAAAACTAGTCTCGAATCTTTTTGATATCACCTCATAGTTTAGAGTGTTTTAAGCCCCCTGCAGGATCATAGAGGAACTATGACATTTTAACACCTCAAATGCAAACATTTATAAATTAAAATTTATTATTTTTTTTAAATCGATTTTGGAGTCAGTGTGGCAATAATTAATCTCCACAGAAAAATAAATCACGATAAAAATATCACTTAATCGATTTTTTCCCCCCATCCCTATTATTTAACACAACACTAAATATGAATTATAATTACAAGTTAGCTAACTATGTAATTTGTCTAATTACTCATGGAATTCTTAAATTACAGAAATTTAATATTTCACAAAAAAACAACACAAGTTTGTGTCAAAGATTTTGCTGTTTAGCACAGCTATATATCTAGCATGTAGCCAGAACCGTCTGAGCCTGAATCGTCTAATACTAGAAAACTGGTGCACTAGGTAGGGTGAATAAACCAGCTGAGTCATACCCTACACAGTTCGCTGACATGACCTACCCGAAGTGATTTGAGACGCGGCACGTGCCATTTTACCTGTTGGGATTCCTAGCTCTTTGCTTCCTCGTCCAAATCCTCGAACCACTGGTCCTCGGCAGAAATACGGCAAACACCTCATGTCCACGGTTCTAAAACTGGCTTAAAAAAATAAATAATATATATATATTATCTCTGACACAATTCAGTAGCTTAGCTTTGTCTGGCTAGTCGGGTCTCTTCTGTACAGTAACACCGGCAGGAAGCGTCGCACACTGATGACCCTGTGATGACCGCGATCTGGCTAATTTCACAAAAAAAAAACTCTCTATATAAATTTAGCCAGCGGTTTGAATAAATCAAAGCATCAGACACCCTTTATAATGAGGTCCAAACGCTTTCCGTCAGTGTATCCGCTATAGATACACAGCTTTAAACGTACGCACACTCAGCACTCTACCGTAACAAACCAGAGTTACGTCATTTTTTGTCGTCATACCTAACGCACGCGTATTCCTGCAAACCCCGCCCACCGCGCAGGATATGACGACGTAAAAAATGAACTAACTTCAAAATAAAACTCTAACACGAGCCAGAGTGCAGAAGACGGTAAAGAAAATAAATGAAAAGATAATATAAATAATATGGAGAACTAGCGTTAATACTTCTATAGAAATAGTTAAAAAGTTAAAGCTAAAAATAAGCTGATCAGCTTTAATGTAATCAGTGATATTATAATTTCAGGTTGAAGCCCACACACACGTCTGCCTGTCTTTCTTTACTGCAGAACTTTCTGTCTAACTTATTAATACAAAGAAATAAACTTTTGTAAGGTTGAGTATCTTACGCCTTGTTTTTACACTTCTTTCGTCATCAGCCAAATACACTCTCCCTGTTTAAAGTAGATCATTAAATCCGTCGCATAATTGTTCATAACATCACTTGATTTAACTTAAGGCGCAGGATAAACATTAGGCAGATATCTAAATACTGCAAAAGTTTAATTAAATTCTGTCCAGCGGTCGATTTGAGACAGACCCACAGTTTGATGCATGCGCGGTACGCTGTCAAAACGTTCTGTTTATAATCTGGCGTAAACTGCTCATAAATTCCCTTCTACTCAACATTTTCATTTAATTTGTGGCACAAAGTTCAGTTTTCATAGCGCACATCCCTTTTTTTGGAGTAAGCCATGATGAGTTGCGCTGTCGTGTCTGTGTATTGAGGATTGTGCCGGATTGCAGGTGCATTACCGTCGTTTCATGTGTCTTCGCATACTCTGTGTACACACGGTAAACTATCCTGTTGATTTGCTTTGTTGAGTGACATGTATAGCCACGCCCACCTTAAGGGGAAAAAAAAAGCTCTGAATGAGTAAAAAATAAAAATAAAAAAAACGCTAGAAGCTGTGACATAATCTGGCTGGACAGACATAAAGACATACAGGGATACAGACACAAACATACAGACAGAAAATTTTCAGAGACTGGTTTTGGGTCCTTCAGTGTATGAAACGTAATGATGGCATCGAAAGAGTGAGTTCTGACCTATGTAAAGACAAAGCCTTTCTTTTATTTATATAGATAACCTTAAATCAAAATGAAGAATTATAAACTGGGACAACTTTTAATTAAGTTAATTAAAAAAATGTAGGTACCTTTACGCCTCCTGAGATGCAAATTCTAATGTTGTATGCCTTGTTATTTCTTTTTGCTGGACCATCCAATCTGCACACAACTTGGCACAGATTTTCCTCCAGATGCCCTTCCTCATGCAACCTTTCCATTTTATCTGGGCTTGAGACCAGCACTGTATCCAGTGGCTGGGGTTTGGGCATTGGGTGAGAATTTAACCCAGGCCTTCCGCATGGCAGGCGAGAAAACTACCACTGAGAGTAGGGTATGTAGAGGCAGCATTTAGGGAAGCTAGAGTGTGAGGAAGTGCAAGATTATAGCAGACAAAAAGTTCAAGATACAGAGCAAGACAAGATTAGGGGAGAAAGGAAAATTGGCTTTAAGAGGCCAGGAAGGTGGTAATACAACTTTGTGTTCCTAACACAATTAAACAACCAAGAAAAAAAAAAGAAGGAGAGGAAGAACAAGAAGAACTATTCGACTAGATAAATGTCTTCGAATATGATGATGTTTGACAAAAGAGTAAAACTCCAACAGCCCTCATATAAAGACCTTACAACAATATATGTGCACTGTGTTTGGATGGACACCCCAATGGATGGGATACCAATCCATTGCAGGGCACACAAGCACACACACTCATGCACTCATTTATACACTATGAATTAGAAACACCAATTAACCTATTCTGTATGACCCTGTCTCCTAAACCCCTCCCAGCCATGACCCTTGAAGGGGTGAGGCCGCGTTGATAACCAGTAAGCCATGATGCCACCCAGTTACACTCTTTTTGGCAAAAATATCGACCTTCAATCATCGATCGAATTCTGAAATATAGATCGAATTTCAATCAAGACAAAAACATTTTTTTAATCAATTTGAGACAAAGTATTTCAGTGTCCAGGAAGTCTATCATTGTCATTGACTTAAGAAGCTGTACACCTGTAAAATCTATTTTACACAGAAAAGGTGGTGGGCAAAAAAAGAAAGAAAGCAAGAGGTTAAAGCTAAAGAAATAATTGAGTATCAGAGACTGGAACTGCTTGCTTTCCAGCAGGTAGCTGTCTGATCATAAACCACTAACCCTCTGGCCCATTTTTGTGTTGTAAAGAAAACAATATGAAAGAAGACCACAAAGATCACATTTTTCGTTCGGGTGATTTTTGGAATTATCCCTAAACTATTCAAAAGTATCAGTAAAGAAGTTTTTCCTATGAATGTGTCTGTATGTTGTTGGTGCTGCTGTCTTGGCCATGTTTCAAAACGAGATGTGGAATCTCAATTGGATTTTACCTGCTTAAATAAATAAAATGAATGTAAGAATTAAATTATGTCATGGCAGAGTCATGAGGCCATGAATCGAATGTCTGGATTTCTGTTAGATTTTGTTCAAGATGGCTGATGTTGACAGAGACGCCTCTCCTTGGTTTATGACATCACTTTCTATTCTGAGAATGTTGCTACATTTACATCTAGTTGAAATGAACAGAAGGGCCCTGTAGGTTATCAACTTTACACACACTTTTGCAGCAAGAATAGTCCTTTTAAAGGGATATCATTCACAGGTGGAAAACTGACCAATGACATTTTATGAACATTTATTTATTTTAAAACATGTTAATTAAAGCTTGATATTTATGATTATAGTCCATAGTCTTCTGTACATTTTCTAATGTATTTCCATATTTTTTTCATTGTTACATTTTACATTTTTGTACATGTACATTTTCCAATACAAAAATGTAATAGAATTTTTAATCTCTGTCATTTAACCATCCCCTATGTGTGTACAATAACAGCGCTAAACCAAGTGCTTGCTGTAAAACAGCTTTTGAATTAATGGGGTGGGGCCAGACTTTATAGGAAGAAAAGTGTAAGTTCCTGTGAGGGGTGGCATTTTGTCACAGCACTGAACCTGGTTAAAAACAATTAGAAGTATAATAATGGATTTAGCATTACAACGGCAGAACAGACAAACTCCAAACCTTGGTAAGATTAGACAGAGATTTTATTAGACAGATTAATAAAGTTGTTCTATTTCAGGTTTAAGCTTCACTTCTCTCTCTCGCTCTCTCTCTCTCTCTCTTTTAAAGAATTTATTTCTTAACTTAATTTAATCTCAAGATTACCATGTTCCATTCTCTTTATGTTGTTGGTCTTTTGCTGCGCCCAGCAAGGGGTCGCCACAGCGGAATATCTGGTGCGCACAACAACTTGGCACAGGTTTTTACGTCGGATGCCCCTCCGGATGCAACCCTCCCATTTTATCCGGGCTTGGGACCGACACTGCATTTCCCCTGAGATTTGTGTGGCATTTGTCTAGCTGTTAAATAGTGCATTGCAGTGTGGTGTACTTTCTGTACCTGTGCTGTACAGTACTCTTTATATAAATCTGGAAAGTTATTAAAATCTATGATATTCTTAAGTAGACATGATAATGCAGTCCTGTATTTGTGAATCAATTAAACAAACAGATAAGCAGAATGATCAACTCAGGACAGAAAGATACAGAATGTGTGTGTAGTGTGTATGTGTGTGTATAATGTGTAGTTTGTGTAGGAAGTGTTGTGTGTGTAGGATGTACTGTGTGTGTAGTGCGTGTGTGTGTAGTATGTGTGTATATAGTGTGCATGTGTAGTGTGTGTGCAGTGTGTGTGTGTGTGTAATGTCTGTGTAGTATGTGTGTGTAGTGTGTGTGTAGTATGTGTGTGTGTATTTAGTGGTTGTGTGTTTGTATAGGATGCGTATAGGATTTGTATAGGATGTGTATGTAGGATGCGTAGTGTGTGTATATACAGAATTATGTTGATGTCATAAATGTGCATTTTGCAAATGACCCAAAATATCTGATCTCATGCTGAGTTGAGCCCATGACATGCATAGAGAAAATAGTTCAGCTGAATGAGATCTAGAAGAAAGAAAAAAATCCTTAGAAGAATAAGGGGTCCTTCGCACATTTATGACATCAGCCCTATTTAAACAGCATTATCAGAGCAATGGTCATAGACGTCATTGGGCCCTAATTACATATACTGTATAAACATTTTACTATGTTTCAAGCTATTTGATGCTTATGCCATTCCTTGTTCATTGTTATAGATAACGTTTTTATATAGAGTCACAACTTGACACAATTGTGCATGATGGTTCTTTTTTGGCTCATGATGGTACATGAAGGTTCTTTTTTGTAGCTCCCACGAAAATAAAAAGTTGAAATCTGGACACTAGGCATATTTTCAAAGACTCTGACTCTACATTACTTAATCAAAATATTGTATAAGCCAATGACAGATTTTTTTATTCTGGGAAATGATCCATGCAAACATGAACTTAGAGCCAAAGATAATGAAAGAATGAGCAATTTTCAGGAAAGTGCAGAATAAGTGCAGAAACCAGAAAGTCAACGTGTTTAACTTTGAGATAAGAATTGTTCTTGCTCTCAGAAATAATACTAACAAACCTTGCACATGGCTTTACTTATTTTTGCTTTGGTTTGTTTCTTAATAAAAAATGTGTTTCATGAGGTAGACATATCATTTTTGAAAAGTACTTGTGCATTTTGCTACCTGTGTGTATACTTTTTATTTCCAAAACACCAGGAAGCAATGGTTGTAACAGACATACCAATATTTTCATATCAGTTCAGTTCCTTGTTGACTGGCAAGTCCAGTTTATGTAGTATAATACTGCATCTACATCCATATCATCTATCTATCTGTATAGAGTGCACTTGCAATTAGGTATGCAGCATTCTTGATAGCTTGAATCCATATAATTTTATATTCACTCAGAGCTGTGGAAAAGCAAAATGCATGATGAGAAAGTGATAGGTTTATTTAGTGTAGGCTGTATCATATGTCAACAGCATGGTCATGATAAGAGATATAGTAGAACCAGAAATAAGAACAATTGGCTGCTCTCAAGGAAACACAGTATGAATGTGCAGACAGCTCTCAATTGTAATAGACTGGGAGTCATTTTATATTCTCCAGAAGAGTACAACGTCACTGGATCACAGTTACCAGAGCAGCGGTAACGGAAGAGATTGGTAAGACCTTCTACTTTCTGCACCGTAGCAGCTTACACAGCAGAACAGCCAACAACTTTGTATGATATATAAACACCATGGTCATGGTAAGTGGTATTTCCTATAACTCAGTGCTGACTTTGGGCTTAGTAAGCATTTGAAGGAATCAAGACAGGAGAAAGTTTCAAATATTATGCAAATGGACCAAGACGGCCGAAATCCACTCTGTGGTAAGAACGATTTATAGAATTTTATTTCACTATTAGTAAATTCTGGACTGGAGTTGTTCCTATTCTGTGAATGCTTAGTATGTTATATACATTGTTGTGAATTTAAGTGGCCAGGTTTCTTGATTCCCCACAACAGTTTACTGAACAATATTAATCTTGAGCAACCTCATAAAGAAGTGTCTCTAGTCTCGGAAAAATGTGGGCAGCAACCAAACTAAAAAAAAAAACACACAATTGTTTTACTGTGGTTAGAAAAGTACAGAAGAAAAGTAGGGCAACCATTAAAGAATGTTTTTGAGTTCTGACTTTTTAAAATAGAAATCTGACTTTAAGTTTCAGAATTTTTACTTTAAGTTTCAGAATTTTTACTTTGTTTCTCGAAATTTTGATTTTATTTTCAGAAATCTTACTTTTCTCTCAAAATGTTGACTTTAATCTCAGAAATCTGACTTTTTTTCTCCAAACTGACTTGAATCTCAGAATATTGTTTAATAAGTTTTATAAGTCAGACAAAAAAAAAAAAAGAAATCAGAAGTATGGTTTATTTTCTCAGAATTTTGACTTTATTCTCCGAAGGTTTTATCTGAGAAAAAAGAATATCAAGCAGCACAAAGAAGAGTTTCTGTTCTCCATGAAAAAAACTGTACCGATATTGTCACAGCTATACTAATATTCATCAGCTAGACTTTTTCCAGTGATATCAGCATAATTCTGGCAGTACAGTAAATAAGGTATGAACACTGAGTATGTGAGTGCAAAAGTCTGAACAAGTCTTGACAATGTTGTGATTAGTAATATTAAAATAATGCTCTCTAACTGCTACAGGTGGTACTGCTAACAAATTTGACGATGGCTTCAATAATCACTAGAGCGAGAGGGTCCTGGATGCTGCTGTCCTTTGGAGCTTGGATATGTGTCCTTTTGATCTTTGCATCTCTGATGGTCAAGAAAAAGCCAAAGATGAATTACACGTCCCTGATGTTTAGTGATGATGAGACTCTAGAGGATGAGTGCGATTGCAAGAAAATTTTACAAGGGGACACTGATGAAATTAGACGCGCTAAGATTCTGGCAATCACAAAGAGCTTTAAGACCACAACACAGATCACTGATGAACAATATGTCAAGCAGGCTGAAGACTGCAGAGAATTTCTAAAGACTCGGAAGTACTTCCGTTTCCCACTGAGTGAGGAGGAAGAGGCATTCCCAGTGGCATACTCAATTGTCATTCACCACAAGGTGCAGAATTTCGAGAGACTTCTCAGATCTGTATACAGTCCTCAGAATTTCTACTGCGTCCATGTGGACAAAAAAACCCAAGAGTCCACTAGGAGGGCAGTCAGCGCCATCGTCTCTTGCCTCGATAACGTTTTCCTTTCAAGTCAGTCTGAACAGGTAATCTACGCCAGCTGGAGTCGCGTCCAGGCTGATATCAATTGCATGAAGGATCTTTACAGGGTCAGCAGTCATTGGAAGTACTTCATCAACTTGTGTGGACAGGACTTCCCCATCAAAACTAACCTGGAGATAGTGCGTGCTCTTAAAGCACTAGCTGGTTTCAACAGCCTGGAGACTTATATCACGCCTCCTCATAAGGTGAACAGATGGAAAAAAAGACACCAAGTGGTAAATGGTGGAATCCAGGCAACCAACCAGGTGAAAACTCAGCCACCCTTTGGCATAAAGGTATTCTCAGGTGGCGCATACATAGTGGTGAGTCGTGATTTTGTGCGTTATGCGATTGAGGACCCTAAAGCTCAGGTGCTGATGTCATGGTTTAAAGACACATACAGCCCGGATGAATTTATTTGGGCTACAATGCAGCGGATCCCTGGTGTCCCAGGGTTTCTCCGTGCACACCCTAAATTTGACGTCACAGACATTTACAGCATCTCTCGGCTAGTCAAATGGGCAGCACATGAGGGGGGATTTGATGCAGTGTACCCTTCCTGTCAGGGTATTCATGTTCGGGATATTTGTGTATACGGGGTTGGGGATCTGCAGTGGATGGTAGAGCAACACCATTTATTTGCTAACAAGTTTGACACAGACTTTGACCCAATTGCCATCCGATGCTTAGAGAAATACCTCAGACACAAAGCACTAGAAAAATATCGTTAAATGTGTACACATATACTATATGGCGTACAGTTTGTGGACATCTGAACATTCCACTTTAAGATCTTGCTCTCTTCTGGGATGGATTTGCAGATGTGGCTGTCATCCACAACCCAAAAGACTCAGAAAGCCTGAAGGGAGTTGACATTCCAATTCATCCAAAATGTGTTCTGTAGGGTTGAGGGCAGGGCTTTGTACAGGACACTTACATTCTTATGCACTGTGGCTTTCTGGAAATTGCTTTGGGCACAAGAGGCATTGTCATGCTAGAACAGGTTTGGGTCTATTAGTTCTGGCTAAGGAAGGAGAAGAGAACAGTTCTTGAACAGTTCTTGCCAAGCACATTGGCAAAACCCATCAAGCTCCATGATGAAACTGGCTCTCGTGAAGACCGTCCCCGGAAGCTAAAACCAAAACTGACCTCTGCTGCAGAGGAGAAGTTCATTTAGAGTTACCAGCCTCAGAAATCACCAATTAACCTTAAACAGCACCCCAGATTAGAGCCGTTATGAAGGATTTACAGAGCACAAGTAGCAGATACATCTCAATATCAACTGTTCAAAGGAGATTACTGTATATTTTGGAAAGAATGTAGAAACACATAAAAATCATATATATAAAGTTGTTCTCAAAAATTTGCGTACCTTAGGAAAATTGGATGTGTACCATTTTTTTTAAAGAAAACATGAGTGAAAAGGCAAAACACATTTATTTTTATTTCTTATAGTACTCAAGTTCATATGTCAGGCATAACAGAATGGCACAATCATCAAACAAAACCTAACAAATAAAGAAAATGAATCCCTATTGAAAAGTTTGCATACCTTTAGTTCTTAATATCGTATCGGCCTCTTTAGCATAAATGAAGCCATGAAGTCTTTTGCAATAATTGTGCATGAGGTCCTTAGTTCCCTCAGGTGGTATAACTGCCCATTGTTCTTGGCAAAGGCCTCCAGTTCTTGTAAATGTTTTGGTTGTCATGCATCAACTGCATGTTTAAGATCTCCCCAAAGTGACTCAATGATATTGAGGGTTAGGAGACCTTCACCTTATTCTGCTGTAGCCACTGGAAGGGCAACTCGGCCTTGTGCTTTGGCTCATTGTCATATTGGAACATCTAAAAGCATCCCATGCGCAGCTTTCGTGCTGTACAATGCAAATTGTCTGCCAGTGTTTTCTGATAACATGCTGCATTCATCTTGCCCTCAATTTTGACTAACTTCCCTGTGCCACTGGAGTTCACACAGCTCAAAACATAAGAGATCCACCACCATGCTTTACACTTAGGACCTTGTTGACTCGTCTCAAAATCATAAAGTTCAATTTTAGTCTCATCACTCCAAATGACTCTGCGCTAGAAGCTGTGAGGTTTCTCTAGGTGATGTCGGGCATGCTGCAAGCTGGTATTTTTGTGGCATAGATTTTGTGGCAGTAACGGATTTTCTCCATGCAGGTCATTTGTGTTCAATTACTTCCTTACTGTGCTCCTTGAAACAACAACACTACTTTTTTCAGAGCAGCATGTATTTCTCTCGAAGTTGTTTTTGGGTTTAGTTTGCATCCCGAACAATTCTTCAGTGTGGAAACTTCCCTTTAATAGCCATGTAAACCTTTGTGTTTAAGCATATGTGTTAATTATGTGGCCAAACATTCAAAGATGATGACATCACTTTCTATTCTGAGGATGTTGCTACATTTACATCTAGTTGAAATGAACAGAAGAGCCCTGTAGGTTATCAACTTTACAAACACTTTTGCAGCAAGAATAGTCCTTTTAAAGGGATATCATTCACAGGTGGAAAACTGACCAATGACATTTTATGAACATTTATTTATTTTAAAACATGTTAATTAAAGCTTGATATTTATGATTATAGTCCATAGTCTTCTGTACATTTTCTAATGTATTTCCATATTTTTTTCATTGTTACATTTTACATTTTTGTACATGTACATTTTCCAATACAAAAATGTAATAGAATTTTTAATCTCTGTCATTTAACCATCCCCTATGTGTGTACAATAACAGCGCTAAACCAAGTGCTTGCTGTAAAACAGCTTTTGAATTAATGGGGTGGGGCCAGACTTTATAGGAAGAAAAGTGTAAGTTCCTGTGAGGGGTGGCATTTTGTCACAGCACTGAACCTGGTTAAAAACAATTAGAAGTATAATAATGGATTTAGCATTACAACGGCAGAACAGACAAACTCCAAACCTTGGTAAGATTAGACAGAGATTTTATTAGACAGATTAATAAAGTTGTTCTATTTCAGGTTTAAGCTTCACTTCTCTCTCTCGCTCTCTCTCTCTCTCTCTTTTAAAGAATTTATTTCTTAACTTAATTTAATCTCAAGATTACCATGTTCCATTCTCTTTATGTTGTTGGTCTTTTGCTGCGCCCAGCAAGGGGTCGCCACAGCGGAATATCTGGTGCGCACAACAACTTGGCACAGGTTTTTACGTCGGATGCCCCTCCGGATGCAACCCTCCCATTTTATCCGGGCTTGGGACCGACACTGCATTTCCCCTGAGATTTGTGTGGCATTTGTCTAGCTGTTAAATAGTGCATTGCAGTGTGGTGTACTTTCTGTACCTGTGCTGTACAGTACTCTTTATATAAATCTGGAAAGTTATTAAAATCTATGATATTCTTAAGTAGACATGATAATGCAGTCCTGTATTTGTGAATCAATTAAACAAACAGATAAGCAGAATGATCAACTCAGGACAGAAAGATACAGAATGTGTGTGTAGTGTGTATGTGTGTGTATAATGTGTAGTTTGTGTAGGAAGTGTTGTGTGTGTAGGATGTACTGTGTGTGTAGTGCGTGTGTGTGTAGTATGTGTGTATATAGTGTGCATGTGTAGTGTGTGTGCAGTGTGTGTGTGTGTGTAATGTCTGTGTAGTATGTGTGTGTAGTGTGTGTGTAGTATGTGTGTGTGTATTTAGTGGTTGTGTGTTTGTATAGGATGCGTATAGGATTTGTATAGGATGTGTATGTAGGATGCGTAGTGTGTGTATATACAGAATTATGTTGATGTCATAAATGTGCATTTTGCAAATGACCCAAAATATCTGATCTCATGCTGAGTTGAGCCCATGACATGCATAGAGAAAATAGTTCAGCTGAATGAGATCTAGAAGAAAGAAAAAAATCCTTAGAAGAATAAGGGGTCCTTCGCACATTTATGACATCAGCCCTATTTAAACAGCATTATCAGAGCAATGGTCATAGACGTCATTGGGCCCTAATTACATATACTGTATAAACATTTTACTATGTTTCAAGCTATTTGATGCTTATGCCATTCCTTGTTCATTGTTATAGATAACGTTTTTATATAGAGTCACAACTTGACACAATTGTGCATGATGGTTCTTTTTTGGCTCATGATGGTACATGAAGGTTCTTTTTTGTAGCTCCCACGAAAATAAAAAGTTGAAATCTGGACACTAGGCATATTTTCAAAGACTCTGACTCTACATTACTTAATCAAAATATTGTATAAGCCAATGACAGATTTTTTTATTCTGGGAAATGATCCATGCAAACATGAACTTAGAGCCAAAGATAATGAAAGAATGAGCAATTTTCAGGAAAGTGCAGAATAAGTGCAGAAACCAGAAAGTCAACGTGTTTAACTTTGAGATAAGAATTGTTCTTGCTCTCAGAAATAATACTAACAAACCTTGCACATGGCTTTACTTATTTTTGCTTTGGTTTGTTTCTTAATAAAAAATGTGTTTCATGAGGTAGACATATCATTTTTGAAAAGTACTTGTGCATTTTGCTACCTGTGTGTATACTTTTTATTTCCAAAACACCAGGAAGCAATGGTTGTAACAGACATACCAATATTTTCATATCAGTTCAGTTCCTTGTTGACTGGCAAGTCCAGTTTATGTAGTATAATACTGCATCTACATCCATATCATCTATCTATCTGTATAGAGTGCACTTGCAATTAGGTATGCAGCATTCTTGATAGCTTGAATCCATATAATTTTATATTCACTCAGAGCTGTGGAAAAGCAAAATGCATGATGAGAAAGTGATAGGTTTATTTAGTGTAGGCTGTATCATATGTCAACAGCATGGTCATGATAAGAGATATAGTAGAACCAGAAATAAGAACAATTGGCTGCTCTCAAGGAAACACAGTATGAATGTGCAGACAGCTCTCAATTGTAATAGACTGGGAGTCATTTTATATTCTCCAGAAGAGTACAACGTCACTGGATCACAGTTACCAGAGCAGCGGTAACGGAAGAGATTGGTAAGACCTTCTACTTTCTGCACCGTAGCAGCTTACACAGCAGAACAGCCAACAACTTTGTATGATATATAAACACCATGGTCATGGTAAGTGGTATTTCCTATAACTCAGTGCTGACTTTGGGCTTAGTAAGCATTTGAAGGAATCAAGACAGGAGAAAGTTTCAAATATTATGCAAATGGACCAAGACGGCCGAAATCCACTCTGTGGTAAGAACGATTTATAGAATTTTATTTCACTATTAGTAAATTCTGGACTGGAGTTGTTCCTATTCTGTGAATGCTTAGTATGTTATATACATTGTTGTGAATTTAAGTGGCCAGGTTTCTTGATTCCCCACAACAGTTTACTGAACAATATTAATCTTGAGCAACCTCATAAAGAAGTGTCTCTAGTCTCGGAAAAATGTGGGCAGCAACCAAACTAAAAAAAAAAACACACAATTGTTTTACTGTGGTTAGAAAAGTACAGAAGAAAAGTAGGGCAACCATTAAAGAATGTTTTTGAGTTCTGACTTTTTAAAATAGAAATCTGACTTTAAGTTTCAGAATTTTTACTTTAAGTTTCAGAATTTTTACTTTGTTTCTCGAAATTTTGATTTTATTTTCAGAAATCTTACTTTTCTCTCAAAATGTTGACTTTAATCTCAGAAATCTGACTTTTTTTCTCCAAACTGACTTGAATCTCAGAATATTGTTTAATAAGTTTTATAAGTCAGACAAAAAAAAAAAAAGAAATCAGAAGTATGGTTTATTTTCTCAGAATTTTGACTTTATTCTCCGAAGGTTTTATCTGAGAAAAAAGAATATCAAGCAGCACAAAGAAGAGTTTCTGTTCTCCATGAAAAAAACTGTACCGATATTGTCACAGCTATACTAATATTCATCAGCTAGACTTTTTCCAGTGATATCAGCATAATTCTGGCAGTACAGTAAATAAGGTATGAACACTGAGTATGTGAGTGCAAAAGTCTGAACAAGTCTTGACAATGTTGTGATTAGTAATATTAAAATAATGCTCTCTAACTGCTACAGGTGGTACTGCTAACAAATTTGACGATGGCTTCAATAATCACTAGAGCGAGAGGGTCCTGGATGCTGCTGTCCTTTGGAGCTTGGATATGTGTCCTTTTGATCTTTGCATCTCTGATGGTCAAGAAAAAGCCAAAGATGAATTACACGTCCCTGATGTTTAGTGATGATGAGACTCTAGAGGATGAGTGCGATTGCAAGAAAATTTTACAAGGGGACACTGATGAAATTAGACGCGCTAAGATTCTGGCAATCACAAAGAGCTTTAAGACCACAACACAGATCACTGATGAACAATATGTCAAGCAGGCTGAAGACTGCAGAGAATTTCTAAAGACTCGGAAGTACTTCCGTTTCCCACTGAGTGAGGAGGAAGAGGCATTCCCAGTGGCATACTCAATTGTCATTCACCACAAGGTGCAGAATTTCGAGAGACTTCTCAGATCTGTATACAGTCCTCAGAATTTCTACTGCGTCCATGTGGACAAAAAAACCCAAGAGTCCACTAGGAGGGCAGTCAGCGCCATCGTCTCTTGCCTCGATAACGTTTTCCTTTCAAGTCAGTCTGAACAGGTAATCTACGCCAGCTGGAGTCGCGTCCAGGCTGATATCAATTGCATGAAGGATCTTTACAGGGTCAGCAGTCATTGGAAGTACTTCATCAACTTGTGTGGACAGGACTTCCCCATCAAAACTAACCTGGAGATAGTGCGTGCTCTTAAAGCACTAGCTGGTTTCAACAGCCTGGAGACTTATATCACGCCTCCTCATAAGGTGAACAGATGGAAAAAAAGACACCAAGTGGTAAATGGTGGAATCCAGGCAACCAACCAGGTGAAAACTCAGCCACCCTTTGGCATAAAGGTATTCTCAGGTGGCGCATACATAGTGGTGAGTCGTGATTTTGTGCGTTATGCGATTGAGGACCCTAAAGCTCAGGTGCTGATGTCATGGTTTAAAGACACATACAGCCCGGATGAATTTATTTGGGCTACAATGCAGCGGATCCCTGGTGTCCCAGGGTTTCTCCGTGCACACCCTAAATTTGACGTCACAGACATTTACAGCATCTCTCGGCTAGTCAAATGGGCAGCACATGAGGGGGGATTTGATGCAGTGTACCCTTCCTGTCAGGGTATTCATGTTCGGGATATTTGTGTATACGGGGTTGGGGATCTGCAGTGGATGGTAGAGCAACACCATTTATTTGCTAACAAGTTTGACACAGACTTTGACCCAATTGCCATCCGATGCTTAGAGAAATACCTCAGACACAAAGCACTAGAAAAATATCGTTAAATGTGTACACATATACTATATGGCGTACAGTTTGTGGACATCTGAACATTCCACTTTAAGATCTTGCTCTCTTCTGGGATGGATTTGCAGATGTGGCTGTCATCCACAACCCAAAAGACTCAGAAAGCCTGAAGGGAGTTGACATTCCAATTCATCCAAAATGTGTTCTGTAGGGTTGAGGGCAGGGCTTTGTACAGGACACTTACATTCTTATGCACTGTGGCTTTCTGGAAATTGCTTTGGGCACAAGAGGCATTGTCATGCTAGAACAGGTTTGGGTCTATTAGTTCTGGCTAAGGAAGGAGAAGAGAACAGTTCTTGAACAGTTCTTGCCAAGCACATTGGCAAAACCCATCAAGCTCCATGATGAAACTGGCTCTCGTGAAGACCGTCCCCGGAAGCTAAAACCAAAACTGACCTCTGCTGCAGAGGAGAAGTTCATTTAGAGTTACCAGCCTCAGAAATCACCAATTAACCTTAAACAGCACCCCAGATTAGAGCCGTTATGAAGGATTTACAGAGCACAAGTAGCAGATACATCTCAATATCAACTGTTCAAAGGAGATTACTGTATATTTTGGAAAGAATGTAGAAACACATAAAAATCATATATATAAAGTTGTTCTCAAAAATTTGCGTACCTTAGGAAAATTGGATGTGTACCATTTTTTTTAAAGAAAACATGAGTGAAAAGGCAAAACACATTTATTTTTATTTCTTATAGTACTCAAGTTCATATGTCAGGCATAACAGAATGGCACAATCATCAAACAAAACCTAACAAATAAAGAAAATGAATCCCTATTGAAAAGTTTGCATACCTTTAGTTCTTAATATCGTATCGGCCTCTTTAGCATAAATGAAGCCATGAAGTCTTTTGCAATAATTGTGCATGAGGTCCTTAGTTCCCGCAGGTGGTATAACTGCCCATTGTTCTTGGCAACAATTCTTCTTGCAGTAGTGGCTGAAATCGTTCTTGGTCTACCTGACCATGGTTTAGTATCAACAGAACCTCTTACTTTCCACCTCTTTATCTGAGTTTGAACAGTACTGACTGGCATTTTCATGTGTTGAGATATCTTTTCCTGCTTTATAAAGTTATGTTTAACTGCATCATTACGGAGGTCCATTGGTAGCTCCTTTGTCTTGCCCATGGGGCAGTATCCAGCCAAGTCTGTGTATCACCTCATGAGCTGAGAAACTCACTGACTCTTCATGCATAGACAATAATTACAATTATTATAAGTCACAGGTGTGGAAACTTCCCTTTAATAGCCATTTAAACCTTTGTGTTTAAGCCTATGTGTTTATTATGTGGCCAAACACTCAAAGATATGTGAACTTTTGATCAGGGTTGTTTGGGTGATTTCAGTTATTCATACAGTACGTCACGTGACTAATATCCTTAAATAAGAAATTTTTGCCTAATCAGTCATATTTTCCAAATAAATGGCAATGTTTAACAATTTCTTTTTAAAGCGTGCAAACTTTTCAGCACAACTGTATCTGTTTATTGAATAATTGTCGAGCCCAGGAATAAGCTGTACTCATGACGACATACCTCATAAAGTTGAACAAAAAATATGGTTTTGGAATACTCTGAATGCTTAGAAAATCTGTTACTGCTCACACATATTTCTAAGGTGTCACCCAGGATCTCCTCAAAGATTCTTCATCATGCTGTCTCTGGGTGTTTTTCCTCGCCTCCATCACCTCTGGCTTGCTCATTAGGGACCAAGCATGCGCAAATCTCTCTAGTGTGTATGCAAATTACACATTGTGTTTGTCAAACTCTCTTTCCCACACACCCATGTGACTGATTATTGACCTTTCATACTCACTCAGGTGAGATGATATACTCTTACAGTGTGGCCTGCTTTCCCTAATCTACGTGTAATGGGAATTTTTTTAAATAATTATAATATCTTGATAAATTTGTTGCACAAGTTTTGTCATAGACTTCCTTTTTTAGAAGATGCAAATTATGCATGACTTTTGATATTTAATGAGAAGCATATGAAGGGCTTCAAGTCAAACTGGAACTTTTGATTGTGCAGAATAACAGAACACAGTTATGGAAATAAAAACTTTGTTTATTTCTCTATATAATCCCCTGCTACCGTAATGCACTTATCCCAATGTTTCACTAGTGCTGCAAGATAGAAAGTTTTCTCAGTATGCTGGAGCCATGATCGGACTGCCTGCTTCATGTCTTAAACGCTGGCCTATGAGGAACTCCTTTACTGGCTCAAACATGTGAAAATGGCTTGGCCGGCCGAGTTCCTTTAATGTGAAAGCGGTGTTGGTGATTGATTGTATGTACGGTTCCCACAGACAGATGCATCTCTTCTGCAAGTTGGTGACAAGTTATCCGTCGATTTGCAAAGATCGGGCGTTTCGCCCGCTCATTGTTCACAGAAATAACTGCAGTGGCTTCAGAGCGACCTCGGCCATGATTGTCATTCATTAATGTACGACCTTCTTTAAAATGTTTGCACCATTCAGATGTTTTACTGTGACTAGTCTCACCACTTTGATGAGCATGAAGTCTTCTGTAAATATCAATTGGTTTTACGTTCATCATAAGTCCCGGTTTGACTTGAACACACCTCATAGAATCAT